>VWPU01004706.1:0-98844 GCA_013398955.1 Callaeas wilsoni | reverse complement strand
TCCTCTCCTCTCCTCTCTCTCCTTCAGTAAAGAAGGAAACTAGTAGGAGCATTGAAATGTTTGCTGACTTTGCATGCCTAGAGAAAAAAGGAAGAGGACTTAAGAAGACAGGACAGCATTTGGGTCTTAGCATGAAACTTAAGAGTCACTGGGTGGTCAGAGAGATTGGAAATGAGAACTAACAGGATGCCAGTATGAGTGTATTGGAGAGGCAAGAGCTGGGGTGAAAGGAGTTGAAATAGTGGGTGAGTTTTGTGGCAGGAAACTCTTGAACGGCAACTCTTTGTGTAACAGGGAGGCAGCTGAGATGTTGGACTGAAGGGTGATTTATTAGATGGGCCTAAAGAAATAGTTATAAGAGCAGTATGTGAAACTCCTAGGTGAGGCTGAGGGTTGACTCCGATAGCTAGTGAGGCTGGTGCTATTAAACATAAAAGGATGTTGTGGATGTATGCAAGAGGATATGGCTGAAGATAAGAAGTAGTATGTCTGGAAATTTGTCCTCAGGATTTAATTAAAAGAAAAAATTCCCTGGCTGGTTTGGAAGACATTCAACCTGGGATTATTTATTTATGCTAAGTAATTGGATGTGGGATTTAGTTTAGGAATTGATTACTGTTAAACATTTTCTTTTAAACTGTGGGGTTAAAAGGGTGTATGCATATACTCTTTCCAAGTGGCTGCTGGAAATTAGTGCAAATACCTGAGATGTTAGGCTGATTAACTTGCAGCAGTAGATGCCTGGAACTTGTGGTACAGGGGCAGAGCTGTTCCTTCTTGGTTGCCTTACTCTTTCTTATGTTGGCTCATGACAGAGAATTTCAAAACTGCTCCAATGCTGCTAGTGCTGGGTTTGACTCTCGTAGTTCTCTTTGAGCAAGTGAAGGCTTTGCTTGGGTTACAGAGAGTGACAGGAAAAGTTTGGATGCCAGCTTCAGCTAGCCTTGCTTTTGTGTGTAGAAGGGCCTGATGGCTGAGAAAGCCAGGAGAAAGTGGCTGAGTGTGGTCAGCCATGACAGGACACAGTTGAAGCCATAGAGACATGGCAGAGAAGGAAAGATGTTCTGCTGGTGATGGGAGTGCTCTGGATCAGAGGGATGATGGTTCTTGGGCAGGGCGCTGCCATAGGGAAAGCCATGGAGCTGCTGTAAAGTAATGTAGAATAGTTGTTGTAAAAAACAGTAATTAACTAGGATATTTTTACGTGAGACATTCAGTAACTTTATTCTGCATATAGCTGTCTATTTTCCGGACACAGACTGCAAGACTGAGAACAGGACATTTCTTTTAGGGTTGATGGTGCTTGTGTCACTGTTACTCATGTGACACCACTCCTGCTGCAGCTAATTGGGGACTCTGCATTGTCACTGCTTCCCAAGCTGTAGGTTGGAAAGCTTGCAGAGACACTGTGCATGGACACACAGAAGTAATTTTCCTATCCTTCCTCTTCATGGATATGCCAAACAGTTGGAAAGGAATGTAGCATGTCTGCTGCTCTTCAACACATCAATGCAAAATTCTGGGAAGCAGAAACTTTATAGATTGTATATATACGCTTTAGAAAGGAATAGAAATAGTTTTTGATCCAACTGTAGTTTGTTAATCTGGAATTGAAAGAATGTTCTCATACTTGAAGCATTGTTTAGTTATCCTTCAGATGCCATTGCTGTCAAAGGATCTTTTCCACAAGCAATTTTAAGACCCTAGTCTTCTTAAAAGCTGGTTATTAAATGTGTGTATTCTTTTGTGCTTCTAGTAACTGTTTGCAGATTGCTTCACTGAAGTGATGAAACCTTTCTTTGTCCATTTAAAGCACAGAGGTGGATAGTTACCTGTGTCACATCTGTGATTTTTGTTTATAATTTTAAAAAGCAGATTATCTGATAATTTCTGGGAATGTTTTTTTTATTAAAGTAACATTGATGTTGTAAATATAGAATATTCAACGCTTGAAGTTGCAGTGTTCAGGTAAGAGTAAACTTGTCCACACACCAACTTGTTTGGTTGCTTGTTTTCTTTTTTGGGGAAAACTGTGGGAGCATAGCAGGCAAGGAAAGTCTGGACGTAATCAATCTCTATCCTACTTTGAGTTATCTTCTCTATAAGTAAATCAAAGTATTCAAATGATCCAAGCTGCTAAAGATGCAGCTGCTAAAAACAGCCTTATTTTTGTTCTATTTACAGCTGTAATTTCTTTTTCTTTTATCTGTATGAATATTCCTTTCTAGCATTTTTGTAGTCACTCTTGGATTTAGTTTTTAATGTAGATACTGTCACTGACTACCTGAGATGGACTTCAAGCAGAATTCCAGTTCATAAATTCCTGTCAGATACAGGGTGTGTCAGCGATGAGTTGTTTGGTGGTATGCTGCAGACGGTCTAGACATTGTGCTTTCTCAGAGAGTGAGTAGCCTTTTCTCAGTGTGCCAGTAGGGAATTGAATATTAGATTTGAATTCAGTCTGGCTTAAAAGTCTTGCTGTGCCAGATGCTGAAGCTTAGGGTAAAAGGAAGATTTAAAACCCACAAACGTGTGATCTAATTTAAGCCAGGATATCATGAGTAGGTACAGCAAACAACTGAAGGATTAATGAGAAAGAATAGAAGGAAACAATAAGAAGAAAATATATCCACTTCAGTCTGGCAATTAAATGAATACATATCTCTGATTTAGAGCAATCAGAAATCAAACTGATGTGGCTTGCAATTTGGAGAAAAATACTAAAGTGTTTAAATTAAAAAATGGCAATTAATTACATGTTAATTTTGCATCTGAATTTTGAAGAATTTTTTCTTGCCTCTTGCCAGGTTGTCTAGCATTTCAAACTGTTGGTGAAGATGTATGCAAATTCCTGATTATGCTTTACATTCTCTAAGATACTGTTTTTCTTTCCCCCCTCCCCCCATTAAATTCATGTTAAGGTGTAACACCACCTTGTATTTCTCAAGGGGTGCACATACATGTGTTTATGTGCAAGTCTGTGCATATGTCGGTTCCATTTTACAGTTTCCATGGATGGAGCATACTCCAGTAGGAATTCATACCATTTTTAATTCTGAATCTTGTTCTCTTCCTTATGATGATTCTGCTTTTAGAATATACAGGAAAAGATCCTTATGTTCAAGGAGAAGTAAGAATAAATCTGTACCACTAATTCCAATCATATACACTTATAGTACTTCAAGATTTACATATAGTTATTTCTATTGCTATTGTTTTATCTAATAAAAACTGAAGATATAAATTGAAATAGCTTCACTAATCTCCTAATCATCAGCTAACCTTGAAAACCATTTAAAATTTTGTTTGAAAATACAATAAAAGCAATATTCTGAATAGTCAGAGTTACTCTAGAAGATGAGGGACATAATGAATAATATCAATAGCTGAAATACTAAGCTTTTGAATTTAGATGTCTTTTGGTATCATAGATGACTGCCTCATGATTACGCTCAAGTACTTTTTCAAAATTGAACCAAGATGTGCTGAGCATATGTGACTGGATGGAGAAACTTATTTATATAATCATGTATCAGAGATTGATTTAAAAAACCAAAAAGTATCTTTCACAGAGATTTCAGTTGCATATAATGCTCATATTTGAGTACTGGCAGAGGTTGTCCAGAAAGGCTCTGGAGTCTCCACCCCTGGAGATACTCAAAAGCCATCTGGATATAGTCCTGGGAAGTCAGCTCTGGGTGGCCCTCCTTGAGCAGGGAGGTTGGACCTGGTGATCCCCAGAGCTCCTTTCCAATCTTAACAGGTCTGTGATTCTATAGGGATCAGGGCAATCCTCAAAGATGGCTAGAGGAGACGTTTAGGAATGCACCTGCCTGCACCGTCCATGCTGCAAGGCCTCTTGGCTGCTCTTCCTTATGCTGGCAGGAGAGGCAGCTGTGGTGGAGGTGACCCGGCTGCTTCTTTGCTTTAGTGTTGTCGTCTGCCGTAGCCTCTTTGGTTTTCTCAGATTTGTTTCAAAATAGTTTCTGATCTCCACTTGGGTAACACATATCCACGTAGTGGTATCATCAGCATCTTCGTATGTAGACAGATACAAATGCCATTTCATAGAATTATGGATTATCCTGAGTTGGAAGGAACCCACAGGGATCAGCAAAGTCCAGCTCCTGGCCCTGCACAAAACAGCCCCAACAATGCCACCGCATGCCTGAGAGCATTGTCCAAACACTTCTTGAACTCTTATCAGGTTTGGTGCTGTGACCACTCCCTGGGGAGCCTGTTCCAGTGCCCAAGTACCATCTGGGTGAAGAATCTTTTCCCAATACCCGACCTAAACCTTCCCTGACTCAGCTTCATGCTGTTTCTACTGGTCTGAGAGAAGAGATCAGTGCTGGTCCCACTACGTCCCTTTTAAATTCCTTTCATTTTTCCCCGAGTTGAGTCTCTCTTGCCTATGACAGTAAGTGGTAAAGATTTTCTCTCTATCTCAGCCTAAAAGCTTTCTCATCCCTTTTTCTCCCCTTCTTTTATTAAGGACGTCTACATTTTAGTCCTAAATCTATGCGACATCAGAGCTGGTAGTGGTAAACACTAGTTTTAGCAAGATTGTATTAAATTCTGAATAGCCTGAATGGATTTCTAGATTTTTGTTTCTGCAGTCAGTATATAAGGAGACTTGGTAATGAAAATGGAAGTAAATGAAGATGTAGCTGTAACTCTTGATTGCCAGTTAAATTTTCTAGATTAAATTGATCTCTGTTTTCTCCACTGTTTCTTTTAAGATGAATTAAAGGAACTTCTCTACAGCAAGTTACAATAATGTTGAAAGTCTGGATATCATGCAACTTTCTAGTGCTGGTTGTGCTGACAGTGTAGAAGGAGCGGTGGCTCATTAGGGACACTATGAATAAATACGAGGCTCATTTTTCTGTGCCACTAAGTAGGTCCCACTTCAATTCAGTGCACATACATTATATAAGTCTAGTGAGGGGAACTCTCCTTGGCACATGCACTGGCATTAACTTACTGATAATGAAATTCAAAGCCTGTTTTCTCTCCTAAAGGGTGGACTGAGCTTTGTGTGACCTGTCAGTGGAAATTAGGAGTTTAGTAATAGATATAGTAACAGAAGAAGAGACTTCTTTGTATTTCTTTGTCCTTGTGTACTTTTGACACATACTGCTAACTACTTAGTATTTGGTCCACTTTACTAACTTGCAGTTAAAATGGCGGTTTTGAGTAATAGTAAAAATAAAAATAATATATGAACTTATTTTTCCCTCTAATGTTATTCTTTCAACAAAGCCCTATAGTAATAGTGTGCTCTTACTCTTTAGAAATACATCTCAGGAAAGCAACTAAGTGTATCATTGCTCTTGTAGATCAGAATCCTATTTTCTGTCACTTTAAAGCTATGTACACATTCATGTGGGTAAATAAATGGTTTTGAGTTTTTTGTCTTAATTTCCTTTTTTAAGCATTCCAGTCTATCCATTTTGAAATTTCCTTAGTTGCCTTCATTTAAGGCATTTACTTCCTCTGCTGATGACAAGTGACACTTAACCCTGGGCAATGTTAAATGTCCCTGATAGGAACCTGTCAGTTTACACTGATATATCAAGCACGTGGCTTGTGACAGCACCCAGTATTATAAAACCATGGGCTGTAATTACTTGAGTGTGACATTTGTGGAGGTATGAACTGGAAGAGTTCAGCATGACAACGCTAAAGGAAGTTTCCAAAGAATATTAAATCTTCCTGTTGCATCATGCTTGTTAGCTCTTGAGGCAGCTATGGAGCCTTGCAGGGTAATATTTACACAGCAGTTAAAGTGTGAAGTTTCCTGCTTATCCATTTTGGCAGTGCTGTTACAGGGATCATAAGCATGTGCAAGAGCTTTTCTTGAACCTGCTGTTTCAGTTCAGAGTTCAGTATTTGAAGCACTGATGGAGCAGGGGGAGCAGCAAGTTCCTCTGGAGCCACTTTCTGCAAGCAGTGTGAAAAATAGGGGTCTGTATGTAATGTTGTCTCGGTTTGAGAGACAGGTGTCTGCTAAAGGAGGCAGACGCCTTCCTTGGAATAGAAGAAATGTGGACCCCCTTCCCTCCGAATTGTTGTAATTTTGAAATTAAGGGGCTCTCAGGAAAAGATATGAGAATAGGAATAACAGTTCTTTCCTAGTATATCTAATGAGGCAAAAACAACAACAACTTTGGCATTAACAACAACCAGAACCAAAAAAAAAAAAAAAAACAACCCAGTAATGACCGTCTCGGTCACAGGCACTTTCCCCTTTGGCGCCGTGCCGGTCACAGCTGGCAGGGGCGCTCCGGTGGCAAGCTGAGACGGCAGAGATGGGCAGAAGTCCTGGGGCGGTGGAGGAGATGTATCACGCTTTGGAGCTGCAGTGGGAAACTCCCCAGGAGGTCTCGGCAGGCAGGAGGTGCGAGGCTCCAGAGTAGCGAAGGCTGGGAGCAGCCCCGCACGAAGCCGCAGGGGCCGGGCTCGCAGGGAGGCAGGCAGAGGAGGGGGTCGGGGCACCCAGGCAGATGGTAAGAAAGTCCTTCCCTTAGTGAGGTAGGTGTTAATAAGGTCTCAGTCTGAAGGGCTGCTCTTACAAGCAGGGGCTCACCCCGCGGCAAAAGAAGCAGGACCAGGCTGGTCCCCGACGACAGCCGAAAAACTCCTCTCCAAACAGCCTCGGCTGCCTTGTTCCTTTTCCCCAGTCGAGAGCGAGAGAATGCCCGAGCCCGAGAGACAGGGTTGTCTCCCCGCCTTACCATCTCCAGTCTCGCGTCTCACGGTATTTTCCCCTCACCTGGGCACTCCCAGGTAAGGAGAGAGGGGCCACCGGCCTTCTCCCCTGAGCTGACAACCCCCTTTGACTGTGAAGTGTCCAGTCGTTATGGCCGATTAGCCACACGTATAGGGAAAATTCCTCAAGAAAGAAAAAAAAGAACAACAAATCAAAAGACGAACTCCTCAAACCCCTACAAATGTGGGCAATGACCTTCAGCCTTGGCCACCTGCTCACAAAAGAAAGAAAGCAAAGCTTCAATATTCTGAGTGCAGGAAACTTTCACACTTTTCAGTTCTGCCCTGTGGACTTTCTTGAGGTCACTGTGTCTTGTATGCTGGGATAACATCCCAGGCTGCATCTTCAGCCTCTGTACTTCTTCAGCCATCAGTTGTAGTGAGCTGAGGGTGCTGTTGAAACTGGCAAAGATCTGACAGACGGATTCTATGAAGTATTTGCACAATGAAGGAAGTATCTGATTAATAAATTATATTTTAGAATAGAAGGCAGGGTTGATATTCAAGCCCTTTAGCATAAAGTGCCTTGTTTAGGCTATGTTTCTTTCTATAGTCATTTCTGTGGCGTCGTTATTGTACCTGCCTTTGTTTTGTGTGTTAGGCTGTTAATATAGTTCAATTTAAAAATTGTAATAGCCTTTTCATGTTTCTTAATTAAAGTAAGAAATTATTTCCAGTTACGCTTTGATTGCTTTCTGGTTATTCCCATGTGTATGGACCAGGCCACATTCATTTAAAGACTACTGATCTCAAATCTGAGAAGGCTGTACTGTCGTTTGTTAGTGTTTTTTAAAGTTTAAGACTTTAGCTCAAGTTGCTTGCTTCATTTTTGCCATGGTTATATTTTAAACCTTCAAACAGGGGATTGCCAGGAGGCACTGGCTCTCAGATACTGACCTCAGTGGCAAATCTGAGGCAAATCTTTTTTACTTGTGATGGGACTGTCAAGGTTCTTAGAGTACTTTTCCAAGCACCAATTTTGGTGAATTCAGAATTCACCCCATCTCAACCCAGCTTGCTTTTTTTGGGATTACGTTCCTGCTCTGCAGGATGTTTTTGGACCATCTCCAGTTGTTTCAGACTTGTTCCTATTTCTGTTTTTCTTTTCCATTGGTAGGTATGAGTAGACAGTAGTTTTCAGGGCACTTAAGTCCTCAGATCTCACAAAGCTCATAAGGATTGCTTGAGGAAAGGCAAAAGAAAATCAGTACCTTCTGAGTTTCATGTTAGGGCTGGTAGATTGCCAATTTGAAAAATGTAAAGCGAGAGCTATAGGCTGTGTTAGCATAGAAAAGGGGGGTGGGATAAAGGGACTGAGTGGGATAAAAAGCCAAAGTTGTGGTTTGCCAATAAATTAGTCAGCAAGTTTGCTGGTGTCATGGTCATGGGTGTAGAAGTGTATTGCGGTATTAAAGCAGATAGAATTTTGATCTCAGCAATTTAGAAATTAGTAATTTAAACCTGAATATGAATAACTGTTTCAACAGACTTTCAGTACTAGACAGACTGCAGCAGGAAAGAATTATGATGTTTGTTAAAATGGTTGAGATGAACATAAATGCATGCTAATAAATTTAGTTGTATGGAGATTATGGCCCTGTACATGGAGTTTTGCAGTAGCCTAGACATGGAGGAGAAGATATTTAACCATGATTAGCTGATCTTTACCTTAGTCAAATATGACGGGCCAAGTTATAATTTTGACAGTCAGCTGTTACCACCATAATTTTTCTGAACTGGCAGCCACATGTTTTTACTGATGAACAGACACACCAGCTTTCCAGATACATGCACACAGTCATACCATGACACAAATATTTTACATAGCAGAAGAGGGTGAAGAGAGGGAAGATGAATGTTGCATTGTTACAAACGTGTTACAGTGACCCAGAGTACATACTTGTGATAATGTTTGTCTTTTTCTATACTTTTAATGTTAGGTCTACCCTGAATTGCAAATCACCAATGTTGTTGAAGCCAACCAGCCAGTTACAATACAGAACTGGTGCAAGAGGGGATGGAAGCAGTGCAATGGTCACCCGCATATTGTGGTTCCCTACAGATGTCTGGGTGAGTGACTTAGTTTTAGTCTGTTTTTTCCTGCTCAATTTTTTTCAGTCTCTTCATGAAAAAGGTAAGAGAACCTACATAAATACCTTCTATACCTCAGTATTATTGTCTTTTCTGAAGGGAGTTTTGTCCAATTGTTCAGTCCTTTGAAATGGCATTATCTAGAAAGAAAGTACTCCTGCTCTTCCCTAATAAAACCCTTCTTTTTTCACATTACTTTTTGAATATTTTGGACTCTTACCGTGAAAGACCATGGGAATCTGTATTTGTTGAAACAAAACAAAAGATGGTTTATAAATTCACTAATTTCATCCTGCAACTTTGTTTTTGTAGCTGTTGCTTGCTGTTCTCTCCTGTGTCCTTGGTGCTTTGAATCAATTAAAAGGGAGATTTGGGCCCTCATTTTTTTATTAACCTTTACTTTAGTCTGCATTAGAAAATGGAATTGTTAATTTGCTGCTTTCATTAACATTCTAGGCACAACATTTTCTTGATACTATTCCATATTTAAGTATGTTGCTTTACCACTGCTATTTGAATTGTGATAAATGCTGGAGTTTGGAGTAGGAACTTGCTTTTCTAGTAAGCCAGGACAGCTAAAAGGCATGGAAACCAACTCAGACTGTTATTCCATGAAACAAATAATGAAAGAAATTTTTAAAAAATGTGCAATATTTCTAGAATTTTTGTTCTTTTGTGTAGAGTAGGTAAACACAGGGCACAATCTGCCTTTAGCAAAGCTGAGACTGAAGAGTAACGAACAGAAATGCTACCAGTGTGGTCAAAGGTGCCAAAATAGCAGGTGTGTAAAATCTGCTCCAAGTATCAGGGAAATTTTTTTGTTTGGTAAAGTTTCTGGATCTGATGCTTATTTGTATAGATAGGTGTTTCTAAACCTGCAGTATATCATTATTGATGGTACTGAGGCTCTGCAGGACTAGTTTATTCTGAGCAAAAATCCTCAAGGACAACCCAAATTCAAGACTTCTGGTGAGGAGAAGAACCTGCCTCTAGGAATTACAGATTCTGACTATGGGAAGGAACCTGCTGTTTTTTGTGTTTTTCCAGACTTCTATGTGAGTCAAGTTGGTCGGTTCCATTACAAACTTTAATGCTAAAAGGGACACATGCTCTTCTACCCATTTGTTGCTGTGTTTTCTTTAGTTTTTCATAGTCAAGATAGAAACATCAGCTTGTAGTGCTAATATATGTGTAAAGCCAGATAAGCAACTTATTAGAGGTGAGACAGAGCTGCAGTCTCACCTAGAACAAACGCATCACGATATATTTGATCAGACTCCATGTGAGTGCACTTGCAGTAGTTAGAGATATGGAGGAAGAACATCAGACTAGTGCAACTGTAAAAACGAATTTTATTATTTATTTTATTGTTACCACAAGCAAAGCTCTGAATTAAGAAAAGGGAGCTCTTAGGCTCAGGACTCTCTATCCTTATGTAGATTTGATCAGTGCCCTGGAGGTCTTACAACTTAATCTAAGCTAGAAGACAATGTCATCATTAGACCAAATGAATATAAATTGACTATGAATAAATTTAATCTTCAAATTCTAAGGAAGTATCTGCAAGCATAAGTAGCTCCAACAGTCTTCTGGTAACTGAGTAAGAAGTCTAATCATGGGGAAGGTAGTTCATAAATTTATGGACAGGACTATATGCAGTTCCTTGCCGGAGTGAGGAACTGGACTTGGACTTTTAAGGTGCCTTTTCTGAGTTGCAGTTTTGAAAGTAAAGTCATTGCAAGTTGTATGGTTGCTATCTTAGGTAGTGAGGTTTGGACGCAAAAAATTTAAAGATGTTTAAGCACTTCATTCCCATTAGCCCTTAGCTCTTAATTTTTATTTTAAAATCCCCACATATGCTATTTTTTGTCTGATTTCCTTGTAATTGAGGCTTATGTACTTGTGTCTGACACGTTGTGTTTGTTATCCTTCTCATATGCTGACATTCATCTTTGACCCTGACTAGAATAAACCTTAGATACTGATGTTCCCAAGGGTCTACTGGGGGACAGGTGGCCACATAATTACTTCCTCTGGAGGAAAAATTATGACAATGGCCATAATCTGTAATTTCTCCATCAGCCAGCCCTCTGCTTGTTGTATACTATGTCTATCTTGGAATACTTTTTCTTAAATCATGTTTTTTTTACAGAACTAAAGAGTCCAGAGAGCTTTTAATTTTTTTTCTCTCCTCCTAGTACTTCTTCAGTGTTAAAAGATAATTTTTTAAAAAGTTGTGTCTTGCCTGTCAGCTCTGTGTGTGCCTCAGCTGTTCCTAGTGTGGTAGCTGTTAGTGGATGTTGCCAGAAGTTGGGCATTGCCAGAATCCATTCCTCTAATTTTAGTGCCAATAGACCTTTGCCCTAAACCACTGTTAAATGAATCTGATAAGAATTAAGATACCAGCAGAAAGTTTGTCAGTGGGCAGCTGATTGCAGGGTTGAGTCTTAATTTTGCATTGCTCTGAGGATCGCTTCAAGTATCTTGAGTCAGCTCAGTAATATCTTCCATCTTGACATTATTTTTCACAGTTCAGAAACAGCGAGTGACAGAAATCTGGCTGCTTTCAGGCCAGAGCATCTTCACAGTCTGTTTGCATCACAGTCTTCAGCCAAGGCTTTCAGATGTGTGGAGCCCATTTCACTATAGCCCTTGCCTGCTCCAGGAGTTTTTTCTCTTTGAGACTTGTGCAGGGCAGTAGTTACGGCAGTTATTTGTATACTTTAATAACATCCATCAGATTTACTAGATCACACAGCTTCATATTTTCTTAAGAGAATGCAACTAAAGCATGAAACCAATAATTTAAACAAGGCAAAACAAAAGCCCCTTGTTTGAGTCAGCCATGTGTCTTTGCATTGACCACAGAAATATTCCCTAAAAATGTTCCAGTTGAATCTAAATTTTAAAGAGTTAAATTATGTCATTTGAGTGAGGACTGTGGTGCTTGACATAGAGCCACAAATGTGTTTGGGTACACAGCAAAGATGAGGAGCTGTGAGATGTGCTGGTGGAAGAATGAAGATCTGCAGAACTCCCTTCTCCTGGTCTCAGGTGTATGTGCCACCCTCACGCCTGCACCACTTGCTGTGTGGCACAGCTTGCAGGGTTACAGCAGACAGTGCCAAGAAACCAATGATTTCTGCTTTGCTTTACAGAAACTGTTTTTGGGAGAATACCATGGCGTTAACCTGGGCGTGTAAGTGTTGGTGGGAGCTCTGCCGGTGGCCACAGTAGGAGGGCAGGATTTCTGCCACTGTTGAGGCAGTGTGGGCAATAAGCAGTTCTAGTTTGCACTTTCTCCTCTCTTCACTGCTTGCCTGAGGAAAAGCAGCTGGTGAATTTGTGCAGTGTGGCCAGTGAAACGAAGTAATTCACTCCGTGTTCCTTGCTGGTTGTGGGAGCAGGCATCCTTGTCCCAGAGATGTGATTCTTTGAATACGTTAGATAAATGTGTGGCTATGCTTTTCTGAATAGATGACATTTCATTTTCTGTTGGTGAAATACATCCCGAACCCTGGCTAGAAATGAGAATCTCAGTTATGTGGATGTTTGTGGATCATTAAGTGGGCATGGCAGACAGGATATGGCAAGGTGTGGCAAAGGGGGAATTACAGGAGATTAACTGTGCTGTGTGAAGTGCATGTTCAGGAGTGGCTCTGCCTCATTATCCTGATAATGTATGCTGCTAAGCACTGCATTCACAGTGTTGGAAGGATCCAGATGTGTTGGAATCTCAATATGTATATAGCCTCTGTCAGTCAGAATGTAATTACTTGCAGTCATGTGTTCATAAACAAGTGGATTAGGTTATATGAAAAATGTATTTTGCTGTTTGGCTATGTAGTGAAAAATCAGCTTCTGTTTCTGGTTTTAACAAAAATGTCTTTGAAAATATTTATAAACTTGTCATACTTTATTACTCTAGCAGTTTGTGAAGTTACTCACTTGTTGATGTGTCTTGGTTTGAAAGACAAGTGTCTGCCAAGAAAGGCGGGAACCTCCCTTGGAATGGAAGATATGAACCCCTTCTCTCCAAGTTATTATAACTTTGAAATTACAGGGCTTTCAGGCAAAGATATGAGAAAAGGAATAGCAGTTCTTTACTAATATATATATATGTATATATAGATATAGATATATATGTATAACAAGGCAAACAAACAACAACAACAGCAGCAACAACAAACAAAAACCAGAAACCCAGTAACAGCCTTCTCTTGGCTGTTGAGCACTTTCCCCTTTGGTGTAGTTATAGTAACAGCCGGCAGGGGCGCTGTTGGCTCCCAGCCGGGCAGGGCCAGTGCAGTGATTCCCCCGCAGCTGCAGGGGGCGCTGTGGTGCGAGCTCAGCCATCCCTCCATGTAGTAATGGTGGGTGGGCTGGCAGGAGAGATAGTAAAGGGGCTTCCTTTACAAACCCACAGTAGGAAGGCAATCCTGGTGCCCCTCCAGATGGTGAAATGGGCTGTAGCAGGAACCTTGGAGCAGTGGCTGAAACAACAGAGGCGGGGCACACCTGGCGTGACAAAATGTAGCAGAAACTCTGCAGCTGTGACAGGAGCTCAGAGGTGTCCCAGCGGGCACCTGGTGTTGAATTAAAGTGTAGCGAAAAAGCTGGAGGCAGTGGCAGAAAACAGTGGGGCTAGGCAGCAGCAGCTGGGTTTCTGCAAGCAGCAGCCGCAGGCAGCTGGGAGACATGCCCTATGGGAAGGGGAAGGGGTAGAGGTTCAGGGTCCCGGGTTTTTCCTCTTAGGCACCTGAGTAGATGGTGAGGATCCTTTCCAGTGAGATTAGGTGTTAATAAGGTCCCAGTTCAATGGCTGCTCTTACGAGCAAAAGCTCACCCATGGTAAGGAAGAAACAGTAAAGGGCTGGACTCCTCAGTGGCGGTGAATTCTCCCCACCGTAGCAGAAACTCGACGATTCCCCTCCGATCCCCAGAGCAAGAGAGAATGAGGAGCTGAGCCCAGTCCCTGACCCCCCAGTCAAAATCTTGTGATATCTCTGCCCTTCCAAAGAGAAAACCTCCACCAGCTAAGAGAGTGGCCAGCTGCACCCTTCCCCCTCCTCCCCTTCCCAGCCACATCTTTTGTCTCTTAAGTACCTGTCTTTATAGTTGCTTAGGCAACAAATGGGACAAAATTCCATGAGAGAAAGGAAAAAAAAAGGAAAACTCCTAACCTCCAACATGATGTCAGAAGAAAAGCCACACTCAAGTTTTGATATGCATGCCTAGCCAATTATATCAAAGAAAACACTGAGGTTATGCTTGGAATGAATCATTTAAATAGAGATAGATGTAATTGGCAGTTCTTCTAATAGTACTTCTAAAATTATTTGCAGTTTTAATGGTGGAATTTTTTCACACAAGAATGTGAAGTGCCTATATATTTCTGCTACATGGCAAAACTTGCTCTTTTTATGTCCTCTAATCTCACATTGCACCTATTTCTATTGCAGTGGCAGAGCTCCTCTTCTGGATGACTGGAAACACTTTCCACTGGCTTTTCCATGCAGTGTCTAATTAACAGAATGACATTAAATAATTGTCCCAGAGTTTTCCTGTCCCTATTAGTTTAGTTTTTCTTCTCCAGCTTGCCTCAGTCTCCAGTCAGCCATGTGAGTGATGCAGACAAGCCTCGCACCACACTGTTCCTAAAATAAAAAAATTCTCTTAGTTTCAGCCTACACAATTAGATGTCTAGTTTTTCTGACAACACTAGCTGACAGGAAGGAGAGGATCTCCAAAAATACTGACAATCTGAATTGCTTAGTGGGGAGGCCATAGGTAGAGAAATCCTAGGTGCAGTGAAAGCTGTAACTGTTCACTAGGGGAAATATTTCATGTCACTTTGCTCTCTCAACAGGCAGAATTCCTATCTACTAGTCATATGTTTGGTAGAGTGCTGGTGAGTGGATGAGAAAACCAGGCACTTTTTTTTTGTGAAACTGCAGGCTCTGCAGAGATAATGAGGTGTCCTAGCACATTGGCTTCCTCCCACTGCAGCAAGGCCTTGCAGATGCTCCCTAGCCAGGTCCCTGCCCAGGTTCAGCCCCACTGGGTGTATGTCAACAGCTCTTCAGTGTTGTGCTGGCAGTCAGAGCTTTGTCCAGGTCCTGCATCCTCATGGTTGAGCTTGTCGCCTCAAGCTTTTCGGGCCTTAGTACTTGAAGTGTGGTCTTAAATGTGCTTCTCTGCAGTGGTGTAATTCAGAGCACACCCTGATATGTATCAGTGAACAGAAATGGTTTTCTGTTATACCTGAACTCTTCTGGCCTGAATTTTATGTTCAGCTTCGGTAATAGAGAAAAAAGGGGCTGTTAAGTATCAGTTGAGTTACTGATCATTCATATAAACAATAACGCATTTACTGGTTTATTATAATTCTGAGAAGGTCTGTTGCCTCATAGTTTATAACTGTGTCTTTCCAAGTATTTTCTTCTCAAAGCAGGACTGTATAAACCGTTTAAAGTGGCCTTTGGCATGTTTCAGGAGGCAAAATCCCATCAGCTGGACAAAGAGGTAGGGAGTGGGCAGAGAAATCCTGAATGAGGTCACCCACCACCAGCACAAAAACTTCCTCAGGCAGTCACAAGTCAGGAAGTCTCTTTCTGGAGGCTTCCACCTCTTCACTCGAGTTCAGCTGTTGGGTTAGCCAGATCCTAGCTGAAGGCATAGAAGCCCTGAAGTTCAGAGATAAAACAAAATTAACATTCTGCTGATGACCAGAATGTACCTTTATGTATGACTAAGAGCAAACAGAAAACATCTGATTTTCATATAGTAAGACCAGAAGAAGAAAGAATTCTGAACTTGTATATTTCTGTGCATTCTTGGGATGTACGTATGTTTTACTTGTTTGGTGGTTGCAGTAAGGTTTTAATACGAACAGATCACAACACAAAAACTTTTTGAGATCTCAAACATCACAGCTCTGCAAATCTACTCCTAAAGCAGTAAAATAATTTCTTAAAGGTAAGCATTGAAAATGATATGCTAATTTGTCTCTTTACAATGAACTGAGGAAACCAAAACAAGTAGTGTACACGCTTCAGCAACAGCTCACAGGAAGTGGTCACCAGTATGCAAGTCTTCTTCATCGCTATCTGCTAAAGACAGCATTACGCATTGTAGTAAACCTTTCTATGTTTAGGAGCTTAAGAAGAAAAATCAGTTTTCCTGCTTGAATGACCAAAGCTAGTTGGACTAAGTTTTCTATCACTTGTAACTCTGCCCAGGCTGAGGTATCAGGGATTAAAAGCAGGTGTTCCTGCTTTTTCTGCAGTACTTTATATAAAAAGAGTTAACCTCAACAAATAGTGCTAAAAGACTATTAGTAAGGTTAAAAAGAGCTCAAAAACTAGAAAAAGGGGAAGCTAAGGTGCCTCTCTGACTGTAGTTTGACGCTTCCTGTGCAGAGGGTTCCAGGGAGGCTATTATTGTGGATCTGCTCTATCTGCCTGCCCTGTTCCACCATGGGTGCTTGAATGAGCTATTCCATGTTTCTTTCCTGGTCCAGCCTCTCCCACGCCCAAGTTACTGTTCACCACTCAGATCCTGCCTGAAGACGAAAATCATTTTCCTCTCAGAAGTTTCTCTAATCTTACCCAAACACTTCAGAGATCATAGGTTTCATTTCATAAATGTCATAAGGGAGAGGGGTGTCATCCTTAATTTGTAGCTGGAAGCTGGAGGAAAGCTGGAGAGAAGCTTCAAAACCGTAAGTTGGTTGTTTGTCTCCAAATTGTAAAATGCTTGAAACAGTCTTAATGTGTATGTGGGTGTATGTACTCAAGAAGTCTTTATGAAGCATGTACCTTTGGTTTTGATAGATGAGTATGTTCATGTACGCACAACCTGTGAGTGATGCATGAACCTGCTGCATAAGTTTCATGTCTTGTTCATTGTACACATCCAGTTTTTGGAACAGACAGACCAGGAAGTTTTTATCCTAGTATCTTTGTAGTGCCACAGAACTGATCAATCCTTTTTTTTTGGTGCTTTCCTTCAACCTAAAGAACTTAATTTTGCAGTGGGAGAATCCTGCTAATTAAAGTGTGTTGTTTGTTTTAGCATCTTAGGAAGGAAAGATGGGAAGAGGAACAGAAAGGAAGCATCCGTCTTACCATGTGGTCATGAAATTGATCTGCATATGTAGCATCTTTCAAAAAATTTCTCACCTAACTGAAAGTAGCTGTAAATTCTCATGCTAAATACATTCTGGTCTTGGAGTAGAATGGAATGTTTCCAGCAGATTGGATGCAGTTAACTGCAGAGGGAGAGTCAGTGATGGGACTCACTGGGTATTTCTAAAAGGTGCTAGTGAATATTCTGGAAATACAATTCAGTAAGCCTCTCTGGGAGAGGAGATACTTTTTTGAAGTGCTGAACATCCAGGACTATTGGACTTGTCAGTGAGTATGATACTGAGCAAGAGGGTTTTTTTTTTAAAGAGTAGATAGACAAATGGCTAGTGTGTCTTCTTTGATTTTTCAAAAGATATTTAACAAGGTTGTGGTGGTTTTGTATGAGTTGATTTTTGGTGAGGAGGGAAGTAAGCAGCCATGGAAGTGATTTTCTGTGAGCAGCTACTGAAAGCTTCCTCTGTGCCTGGAAAATAAACAGTCACTGGCTGGCTCTGAGAATAGGCACACTGCTAAGCCAATTAGAAAAGCTGGTAATGCCTCTATGATAATATATTTAAGGAAGGAAACAACTGCGGGAAGCTCTCTTTCTTCCTCGCCTTTGAGGAGTGGTGAGGGGTCCGCTGGGCCAGGGCCCTTCCTGGCGGGCCAGCTAGACCCTTTCCTGGCAGGGCTGGGGCCCTTTCTGATGCAGCTGCCGCGGCCATGCCACCAGGGGATGTCGTGGCACCATGAGCAGCCTCAGGAGCCAAGGCTGGCAGCAGCCGCGTAGCCGGAGCCGCATGGCCAGGGCAACGCCATGCGATCGCTGCCATCTCAACATAGCTCACAATGAACGTCATTTGCTTAGCTGCTTTTAGCCAGCCATGCTGCGGACAGAAGGGCAAAAGAAACGGCAGCAGCATCTTCTGCTTTTCGTTGCCCCGTGTAACCAGAGGCACTAAATGGAGCCGACACTGCGGTGGCGGGCGCAGTTTGCATGCTACCGGCAGGGACCATGTGATCAGTAGTGAGAGGCATGGTGAGCAATTCCCCCATGCAGAGCTCAGACGAAACAAACCTTTCAGCACTGTGGAACTCTATAAAAGCTTTTCAATTAATAGAACTTGAGAACAAATGAACCTATGAACACCAATTCTCTCCTGAGTCAGAAAAAAGGAAAAGTGAAGATGGGTGAGGAGAACAACATGGCAACACCAAGGTCCCTGCAAAGGAAGGGAGGGGGAGGAGGAGGTGCACTGAACCTCGGAGCTGAAGTTCTTCTGCAAGCTGTGGTGAAGACTCTAATACAACAAACTGTTTCCCTGTCACTCATGAAGTTCATGGGGGGATGCAGAATTCACCCACAGCCTGTGAGGAAAAGGTACTCACGCTAGAATCTGTGGATGCTGAGAAGCTGTAATCTGGTAAAAGGCTTGAACAGAGAGAAAGAGAATCCTTGCTTTCAGAGATAAAAGAAAAAGACCCTTGATTTTATACTAGAACAGCTCATCCCTAAACTATCCCTATGAACTTTATGGCCCACGAGAAAAAAGCAGTTGTGGGAAGACTGCTTTGCTCATGGGAGGGTCTCACATTGCAGCAAGTTTTTCGGGCAGGAACTTCTCTCACGAAATTTAGAACCACATTGGGAAAGTTCACAAAGAACTGTCTCCCATGGGAAGGACCCCATGGCATAGCAAAAGAGACTTCTCTTCCTAAATGAACTGAAAGAAGATTGAGTTTTTAAAAATGTGACAAACTGACCCCATGTTTTGTCTCCCTGCGTTGTTGGTGGGAAGGAAAGAAGGGCTGGGCAGGGGGAAGTGCTCTAAAGGTTTATATTAGTTCTCTTTTTTTTTAAAATTCTGTTACTAAATTTTTCTTTATACCTTTTAAAGTTTTGAGCCTATTTTGCCCTTAAAATGTTTTTCTCCTAGTCCGTATCTCATCCCATGAACTTTTTAATTCTTTCCCCTCCTCTGCTCAACTATAGCAGAAAAAAATGAGTAAAGAGTTTTTCATGAGTGCACTGGCATTTTGCCAGCATCCAACCCATGACAAAGGTCCACTACCAAAAGCTATTAAAGAATTTAATCTACCATGGAATAGAAGAGAAAACTCTTTATGTTGCTAAATAAAGATAAGAAAAGGCGCCAGAATTAATGGTCCATCCTCAGACTAGAGAAAGGTCACCAATAGAATCTCAGAGGATCAGTTCCTGTGCCAGTGATGTTAAAAGTATGTGTGATTTGTAAAAAAGGGTAAATTGTGAGGTGGCCCATTTGATGAAGATACTAAGTTATTCAAGGTAGAGTTAATAAAGGCAAATTATGTGGAATTTCAGAGGGGACTTTGATACTGAGTGACTGGATGTAAAATGGAAGCAGCAATTAGTGTAGTAAAGGCAGTGTTCATGGGAGAAGCCCAAAATGCAGTTATCTTACCTTAGTGTATATGGTGAGACTGTGAGTAGGTTCAAACTTCTCAGGACTGAGACCTTGAGGATTAATAGTTCTGTGAAAATATGTGTTCATTAGTACTAAAACCCAACAATCTTAGGGATTATTAGGAAAGGAATGGGGAACAAGGCGTAGAACATAACTGCACCACTGTGTCAGCTATGGACTTTCTTGTATTTGTGAACACTGTGTGCAGTTCGGGTTTTCCTCAGAAGTGCAGAGTGGAAACTGAAGAGTTAAGAGTGATGGGGAGTGCTTGAAATATGACATGGCTCCCATAAAAGAAATGACACAGTAGATTAGATATTTCCAGTGCAGAAAGGAGGACAACTGGAAGATCTGACAGCACTTTGCAAAGTCATGAGTAGCTTGGAGAGGATGGATGAGGAATGGTCATTCACCCTGTATTTCATGAGAAGAGCTCAGATTATCAAATGAAACTTGCAGGCTTTAGGTTTCAAGCAAACAGAAGTAATTGAAGAGTTACAAATTTTGTTGCACAATGTGTATGTGAGCTCCTCATCTGTCTGCCACAGTGTCTTTTGGATGCTGAGAATCTACAAAGTTTCAAAACCCAACAGTTCACTACAAGATAACTCATCAAGTGTTAGGGACCCTAGTCTTGTGCCTGTAGAAGTGATGGTGAAACAGGGTCTTGGGGAAGTACTGCTGCATGCTCTTCTGCATACACCTTATGCCCTTTTGTGATGCAGTGTTGATCTGCTTTTGACCACTTGAGCTAAAATGTTTTGTGGACTGAGACAGACATTGTCATGCTTATGTGACTTCCTCTGCCATATCAGAGTGCTTGCCATCAGACTAGTTACTTGTTTCCCTTCTAACCTGCTTCTCTCGTGCCTTTCTGTATCTCTGAGGGTCCTGCCCCTGTCTGGCTCTTCTTACAGAGCCCCTTGCTCCAGATTTTCCAGCCTTGCTCTATTCTTTGGCTCACCAGATGTTACTGTCTTGTCCATCACCATTCCACTCAAGTCTCCCAGGCAATGATGTTCCTTCACCTCTCCTTTCCTTCTGAGTAATTCTCTTCCTACCTTGATATCTGCCTTTTCCTCTCAGCATGTTCTGTTATTCCTGTCAGCATCTGTTATCCAATCCAGTTTTGTTTGTGCCCACTTCCAGCTCTTCATCAGCTCTGCCATGGATCTATTGTCATCACATTTGACACCTCACTTGGTGCTACCTGAGCAAGCAATAAGGATGCTGTGATCTTTCCTGGAAGTGATGAGATCAGTCTGTTCCAGTATGATGGCAAAGGAGCCCTGCTCTAGTTTCAGCAGGGACGGAATTAGCTAGCACAGTGATGTGTTTGGGATTTAGGGTGAGAATAATGTTGGTAACACACTGATGGTTTCGTTGTTGCTGAGCAGTATTTGCAGCTGGTCCAAGAGTTTTCTGCTTCTCACCCCACCAGTGAGGAATTGAGTGGAAAAAGCAAAGATAGCTGACCCCAGTGACCAAAGGGATATTCTATGCCATATCATGGCATGCTCAATACATAAACCAGGGGGAAAGCTGGCCAAGGACTCTGCTTTGGAGCTGTCTGGGCATCAGTCAGTAGATGGTCAGTGCAAGCTTGTTTTGTAGTACATTATAATACTACTAGTAATTTGTTGTAGTAGTAGTAGTAGTAGTAGTAGTAGTAGTAGTAGTAGTAGTAGTAGTAGTAGTTCTCATCGCTTCCACTTCTATCCTATTAGGCTGTCTTTATATCTGTCCTACTTTTTTTTTTTCCCCCAGTTCTCTCCCCCATTCCATGGGGAGGGGGATGGT
The DNA here is from genome assembly GCA_013398955.1 of Callaeas wilsoni. Classification (NCBI taxonomy): domain Eukaryota; kingdom Metazoa; phylum Chordata; class Aves; order Passeriformes; family Callaeidae; genus Callaeas; species Callaeas wilsoni. The sequence continues at coordinate 77,603 of VWPU01004706.1, read as the reverse complement.
GCAGGGAATGAGTGAGCAAGCAGCCATGTGGAGTTTAGCTGCCTGCCAGCTTAAACCACAACAAGAATTTAAGACAAAGGAAAAATATCCTTCTGTCATAGCAAAAAAATGCCCTGGGTTCTGAGTGTTGTTTGTGTGTGCGTCAGCACTTTAGCAAATGCAAAGAAAGCTGTAATGACCTCAAATTAGTTTCTATTTTATTTTGCAACAAACTACAGTAAAATCTAGTTTAATAAAGTGTTCTGAGTAGACGGCTATAGACAAAGACTGAGTATTGTTTGTGATGTTGCTTTATTTGTGTTGAAGGGAGATTCTGATGCTTTGTTAGATGACCTGACTGCTGAGAGATACTCTACTTAAAGCTTAGCTAAGGTGATACTGTGTTGTATAACAAGCGTGGTCATTCATTTCCCCTTTGGTGGCTTCTGATGAATGTTTTATATGGTCTTTAATTTTCCCTTTTCAGTGAAAAATGTGATTCCATGTTTCCTTATAGTTGCATTTAATTATTTTTTAAAACAAACCCCAAACAAAAACCTCACCTTAAAATATTTTTTCTTCTCCATGATTTCTATCCATTTTGTGGCTTATAACATTGGTTGAAGATGTCCTTAGTCTTTATTTATTTCAAGTCCATTATCTTGAAGGCAGGATGAAAGAGCACTGTTCGTCTCTTTTTTAAGTGCTGGCATTATGATTCTTCTTGAGCATTAAGTCCAACATTAAAACTGAACAAATTAAGAAAACTTGAAATAATAATGCTTCTAGCTCTGAAATCCAAAGGAGAAAAAAAACCAGTGATGGGTACTGTGGAAAGGAGAATCTTGGTTATGAGTCATGGTGTCGAATCTGCATTTCCAAAGTCTTGGAAATGCAGTGGAACAGTGGATTGGGCCTGTGGCATGTCATTCCTTGTCTGAGCCTGTGCTATCCTCTGTCCCACATACACGGGCAATCACAAGCAAAGCAGTGTTCTCATTGAACTATTGCTTTGTGCAGAAGCAATGGGTGAATTCCTTGGGAACACTGGGCATGGTTCATTGTTTTTATCATTGTGTATGTCTGTTAGTGCTTCTAGAGTCCCCTTGGGTCTGAGAATAGCTGAACCACCTCTCACTGCGTGAAACAAATTAGCAACACTTCCAGGGTATCCGCAGGTGCTGGACAAACACTGTTATTGTGTGCTTGAGTTGTGTATTATGTCTGTGTTGTGTTTTATTATGGTTTCCAACAGTATTTGATATTAATGCTGCCCATGTAATTTAGAGGTGACATTACATTTAAGCTCGATCACTTTGAGTTTCTTAAGTGGTTTCTAGATCTTGTATTTTTTTTATGACACAATACTTTCATCAAAACATCAGAATTACTTTTCAAGAAATATGTGCTTTTAAGGAGCACAGTAAAATGGTTAGTAATTTGTTAACTGTAGCCAACACATTTAAAAGTACAAATATAATATAAAAATAGAAATATAATAAAATATAAAAATACAAAAATATATATAATATAACCAGCAGTATATGTAGTAGGGTTTTTGTTGTCAGAGTGCTGGTACATGTTGGGATTTAGGATTCTTCCTTTTGTTTCTTTCTCTCAGGGAATTTAATCCCATATGTGGTGCTAGGAGACAATAACAACTGGGTACTTGAGAGAGACAAAAGAAGTTGCCACAGCTCAGGGGAGGCGTGCATCTGGCTACTCTCTTTTTTCCTGGGAGATTCTCTGGGAAGGGCAGAGATACCTCGAGATCTGGGCTGGGGAAAAGGGATTGGGTGCAGCTCCTAGCTCTCTTGTGCTCTCAGCATTGAGAGGGGAGAGAGGCTGTGGTCGCTGTGGGGAGAATTCATCACCACTGAGGGGTTCCATCTCCTGCTGCCTTTCTTCTACTGTGAGTAGAGCTCTGCTTGTAAGAGCGGCCATTGTACTGGGACCTTATTAACACCGTACCTCACCAAACAGGGGATCCTTCACCATCTGCTTGGATGCCTCAGGGGAAACCCTGGGATCCCCAAGCTCGTTCCCCCCTTCCCCCCTTCCTCAAGGCAGCCTCTATCTGCTGTGTTTGGGAGTGGGGCTGCCAGTTTCCAGCCCCCCGCTGTTTCTTCAGAACTGCTCTGATTTTTCTGCTACACTGCAGCCTCCACAGCCCCTGCCTGCTGGGACACCTCGGTTCCAACTACAGCTGTGGAGTTTCTGATACATCTCCTCTACCGCCCCGTGATTTTGCTCATTCCTACCGTTCTTCCAGCTTGCTGCATCCCAGGGCACTGGGATCAGCTGCCCCAGGGATTTGTAAAGCAAGCCTTTTTTCCATCCCTTCCCGTCTCAGCCAAGCCGCCATTAACTGCATGCTCTCCAAGCTCACACCAGAGCGCCCCCTGCAGCCTTGGGGGAATCATTGCACCTGCCCTGGCCACCAGGAGCCTGCCAGCACCCCTGCCGGGCGTGACTGTAACTACACCAGAGGAGAAATTGCTTAAAGAGTGGGAAGAGACTGTTTATTGGGTTTTCTGTTCTTGTTTGTTGTTGTTACCATTGTTGTTTGTTTGCCTTGCTATACGTACACATACTAGTAAAGAACTGTTATACCTTTTCTCATATTTTTGCCTGAAAGTCCCTTAATTTCAAAATTATAATAATTTGGAGGGAAAGGGGTATGAGCCGTTCCAAGGGAGGCTCCTGCCTTCCTTAGCAGACACCTGTCTTTCAAACCAAGGCAGTATGACATAATGTCCATATTTGTCTGGTTAATTGAGACAGGCAAAACCATGTGTTTAGTGATTTAAGTGACTTTCTGGGAAAGGTATTTTGTCTTTCATTGAGAAACTTTAGACATTTGTAAATATGCTCTTACATTCTCATCTTTTGTGGATAGCCTGGGTTTTGGGGAAGATTTGTGTCAGAGAGCTCATCTGTGACCTTGACTTTCAGTAAGTGTAGGAAAGAGCATGGTTAATTTTCAGTCAAGGATTTCTCATTTATGACACATTGCCCTTCAGGCAAAGATAAAGCTGGTACTTGGGATGTGACAGTGCAGTACTTCAATGTTTATCTGCTCTCAAAGGATACATTGTCTTTACTGGCAAGGGGAGGCATGGCAGCGTTACAGGGCTGTGCTCCAAGTACTGGAAGTCACTTAGTTCTAGCATGTTCATTCATCAGACTTCGTCACTGACAACAGTCAGGATAAAGAAGAGGAATGGCCTCACATTGGGCCATCTATCTGTTAAGGGAAAAAGGATTCTAGTGGGACTCATTGAGAGGGCTTTAAACTTGGTTCGAAGGGGGAAGGGGATGCAACTAGGGTCTCCAGAAACAAGCCCAAGGGTGGTAAGCCAGAGTCAGGGGTGCAATCAGCAGCCCAGCTGAAGTGCATGTACACTAATGCACGCAGCATGAGTAACAAACAAGAGGAGCTGGAAGCCATGGTACAGCAGCGAAGCTATGATGTAGTCGCCATCATGGAAGTGTGGTGGGATGACTGGAGTGCTGCAATGGATGGCTACAAGCTCTTCAGAAGAGACAGGAGAGGGAGAAGAGGCAAAGGGGTGGGTCTTTATATTAGGGAGGCTCTTGACACCATGGAAATTGGAACTAATGACAATAAAGTCAAGTGCCTATGGGTAAGAATCAGGGGGAAGGCTAATAAGACTGGCATCCTGGTGGGAGTCTGTTATAAGCCACTCAACCAGGAAGAAGAGGTGGATGACCTATTCTACAAGCAGCTGGAGGATGTTTCAAGGTCACCGGCCCTTGTTCTTGTAGGTGACTTTAACCTGCCAGATATCTGCTGGGAACTCAACACAACAGAGAAGAGGCAGTCTAGGAGGTTCTTACAGTGTGTGGAGGACAACTTCTTGTCACAGCTGGTGAGTGAGCCTACCACAGGAGGGCCTACAATAGTCCTGCTGTTTGCAAATAGAGGTGGGCTGGTGGGAAATGTGGTGGTTGGAGGCCATCTGGAGCACAGTGATCATTAAATTATAGAGTTTTCAATATTTGGTGAAACAAGGAGGGGCATCAATAAAACTTCCACACTGGACTTCCAGAGAGCAGCCTTTGGCCTCTTCAAGAGACTTATTCAGAGAGTTCCTTGGGAAGCATCCCTTAGGAACAAAGGAGTCCAGGAAGGATGGGCATGCTTCAAAACAGAAATCTTGAAGGCACAGGAACAGACTGTCCCTATGTGCTGAAAGATGAGTCAACGAGGAAAACGACCAGCCTAGATGAGCAAGGAGCTCTCGAAGGAATTAAGGAAATAAAAGAGGGTTTATCTCCTTTGGAAGGAGGGTCAGGTATCTCAGGAAATATTTAAGGGGGTTGCTAGGGCATGTAGGAAAAAAGTTAGAGAGGCAAAAGCCGAGTTGGAACTCAAACTAGCAACTTCTGTGAAGCACAATAAAAAACATTTTTATAAATACATTAATGGCAAAAGGAAGAGTAAGGACAACTTCCATTCTCTATAAGATGCAGGTGGGAATTTAGTAACTGAAGACGAGGAAAAGGCAGAGGAGCTGAACACCTTCTTTGCCTCAGTTTTCAACAAAATGACAGGTTGTCCTCAGGACAGCTGTCCTTCTGGGCTAGTATATGGTGTCAGGGAGCAGAGTAGTCCCCCTGTTATCCAGGAGGAAGCAATCAGAGACCTGTTGAGCCACTAAGGTGCTCATAAATCCATGGGACCAGATGGGATCCATCCTAGGGTGATGAGGGAGCTGGCAGATGAGCTTGCAAAGCCACTCTCCATCATTTACCATCAGTCCTGGCTCACTGGGGAGATCCCAGATGACTGGAAGCTGGCCAATGTGACCTCCATCCACAAGAAGGGCCAGAAGGAGGATCCAGGAAACTACAGGCCTGTCAGCCTGACCTCAGTACCTGGCAAGGTTATGGATCAGATCATGTTGAGTGCCATCACATGGCACATACAGGATGGCCAGGATATCAGACCCAGCCAGCATGGGTTTAGGAGGGGTAGGTTGTGCTTGACCAACCGGATCTCCATTTATGACCGGGTGACCCACCTGATGGATGCAGTTAAGGCTGTGGATGTTGTCTATCTGCACTTCAGCAGCACCTTTGACACCATCTCCCATAGCATACTCCTGGAAAAGCTGGCAGCCCATGGCTTGGCCAGGTGCTCTCTTTGCTGAGTTAAGAACTGGCTGGATGGCCAGGCCCAGAGAGTGGTGGTGAATGGTGCTGCATCCAGTTGGTGGCCAGTCACTAGTGGTGTTCTCCAGAGGTCAGTGCTGGGACCAGTCCTGTTTAATACCTTCATTGATGATGTGGATGTGGGGATTGAGTACACCATCAGTAAATTTGCAGATGACACCAAGCTGGGAGCATGTGTCGATCTGCTGGAGAATAGGAGGACTCTGCAAAGGGACCTGGACAGGCTGGATAGATGGGCCGAGTCCAATAAAATGAGGTTTAACAAGTCCAAGTGCTGAGTCCTGCACTTTGGCCACAACAACCGCCTGCAGCGCTACAGGCTGGGGACAGAGTGGCTGGACAGTGCCCAGGTAGAAAACGACTTGAGGGTACTGGTCGAAAACTGACTGAATATGAGCCAGCAGTGTGCCCAGGTGGCCAGGAAGGCCGATGGCATCCTGGCCTGCATCAGGAATAGTGTGGCCAGCAGGACCAGGGAAGTCGTTCTTCTTCTGTACTCGGGTGAGCACTGGTGAGACTGCACCTTGAGTGCTGTGTCCAGTTCTGGGCCCTTCAGTTTAGGAAGGACGTTGAGATTCTTGAACGCGTCCAGAGGAGGGCAACAACGCTGGTGAAGGGCTTGGAACACAAGCCCTATAAAGAACAGCTGTGGGTTGTTTGTTTAGCCTGGAAAAAAGAAGACTCGAGTGACCTTTTCACTATCTGCAACTGCCTGAAGAGTGGTTGTAATCGGGTGGAGGTTGGTCTCTTCTCCCAGGCAACAGCTGACAGAATGAGAGGACACAGCCTCAAGCTGCGCCAAGGGAAGTTTAGGTTAGATATTAGAAAGAAATTCTTCACTGAAAGAGTGATTGTGAGCTGGAATCGTCTGCCCAGGGAGGTGGTGGAGTCACTGTCCCTGTATGTTTTTTTTAAAAAAAACTGGACATGGTACTCTGTGCCATGGTTTAGTTGATGAGGAAGTGTTAGGTCATAGGTTGGACTAGATGATCTTAGAGATCCTTTCCAACCTAGTTCATTCTGTGATTCTGTGATTGGCCAGATGCAGACTCAGCAGTGTACCCATGAAATGACAAACTGGGATTCAAGGGCTGCAGGGCTGTGATGGGACAACACGAGCCACCTTCCCACTGGATGGATTGTGGTGCTTAGTGTGTGCCTGGGGAAAGAATTCTTCATGCTTGTGTAAACATCCAGAATCGTTGGAAGTTGAACATGCTGGCATTTGAAGGTCCTTCAACACTTCCAGTCTCTCTTATTCACAAGCACAGGCATCTTTGTCATGAAATCAGAAATTCCCTTTAGCTTCCTCTCTCTTTTACATGAAAGCTTGCACTTAACCACAAGTTAAGTGTGCTTAATGCTAAGAATGGCTGTGTAGCAGGAGGCATTTTGTGTTGAAATGTGGGGACTTAGTTTCTTGCAGAAAACTTCTGCAATGGAAAATATAAGTTGAGAATGGTTATGCACATTTTGTAAGAACCAAGCATCCATTAACCATCTACGAACTCGGGTTTTGATGAATCCATTTAAATACTGTATTCTCTTTGCAACTGGAAAAGCAAGATATTTTTAATATGCTTGTCTTGGGATGAGTAGCAACAGGAATCTAAGAACTCTCTCATGCAGGTGTATTTGGCGTTTTGGATTTTTTTAAATAGAATTCCATCCATTCTGAATTCTACCAATTCATACTTTTAATAACATTTTTTGGCTGTGACTTCTTCAGGGTTGTTTTTGTTTGGGTTTTTTTTGATTGTTTGGGTTTTTTTAAAAGTTACTTCTCTTGAAGCTCTTTAAAGTTGGCCATGTGGTTTGCCAACAGCACTGAAAACTGAGAGCCAAGTAGACTACAGCTATCAGCCCTTTATCCAGATCTTCTGCCAAAACAAATGGAGCAGTAGTGATTTTTTTTGTAAGGAACCATTTTGACTGTGTGTGAGGGTTCTGTGCTTGGAAACCTGTGTGAAGGTCAGGCAGGGGATAAGTGGTTGGGATGGGAGTGGATGTTCTGAGGAGCTACCAGCTTGGCCCCAGGAAGCTGGGGAACTGCTGATAGGTAGGTGTTCTGTCCCCTGCAGAGCAAGCTCTTATTTCCCTCCTATCCTATTTCCCTCCACCATTGTCTACCTGCCAGTCTTTACCTGTTAGCACAGGTGTTGTCACAAGTTTCTGTAGGTTACTCATCCCTGTTGTTGCAGGAAGCTAAAGAAAGAACAATGGTGGTACCCAGGGGTGGGAATGCACAGATACTCACTTACCAAAGCAAGCATTTGATGGGAATGTTTGGGTGTTTTTGTTTAATCCTATGCTTGCATCTATTTATTTATTCTCCATGAGAAGACTTGCATGGGTTTATTTGAAAGAGACTACTCTGCTCTTCTCCACTTCTCTCTTCATTAGGCTAAAAGTGATGAAAAATGCCTGTGTAGGGGAGTCACAAAATGATGGAAAGGAAAATTCTGGTTCTGCAGAGCAGTTATCCGTAGCCAGTTTGGTTTTAAACTTCCTAGATTTGATCTGTTTATACATAGAGCATGCCAGCTCTGGAATCCCAGCTTGCCATTTCATGGGAATGCTGCTGGGTATGGGACTGGACAATGTGAGGTCATACCTTAATGATACCTACAGCCTCCTTGTTAACAAAATAAACCCAATAGCTTTAATACTCTGTTAGCTTGAAGGATTGCTATTTTACTGATTGCAGTAGAGTCTTTCCTGATGACTGATTGCATCTGCATTAATGCATGTATAAACAATTCTGCATTTTTTTGATTTAAACTTTATTCTGACATTTTGAAGTTTCTTACTGACCTTCAAGTTGAGAAGTAATTATTAGGGTGCTTCAGTATTGTGCCGGTTTGGACACAAATCCAGTAGGAGACAACCTGAGAGGGGCGTCTCTCTCTCTCTCTCTCTCTCTCTCTCTCTCTCTCCTGCCTGCCAGGCAAGCAGGCCCCGGCAGCCCCTCCCTCATGGGCTCAGGAAAATAATTTCTCGAGTGAAAGTGAAAAAAACTATTTATTTAACAAACAGAGTCCCCTGCTGTCATGGGGCAAAAAAGGACATTGAAACCCTCTCCCTTGTCCCCTAAAAGAGGACTATGGATTTTAGAGTTCTTTCTGTAGGTAAAACCTGCAGTCTTATGCTGGGCCAGGCCAGGCAGGGTCTGACGATCCCCCTTGGAGGGTCCTGTCGAGCAGGTCCTGGAGATGATAGCTGGTCTTGGATGAGGAAACAAGCCAAAAACAGTCCAAAAAGGAACAGGAGCCACTGAGGCAGATCACAGTCTCTTGTCCGCTGAAAGCTGAAGAAGCTAGAGAGCAAAACTCCTCCAACCAACAAAAGTTGTCAGATCCGAGAGAGAAAAGAATGCAAACATTCTAGTTACAAGGTCAAGCTGGCCGCTTTGAAGAGTTCTTTCGGCTTCTCTCTCCCCGCTTTGCAATTTAAAGGTACACTAGAGATCAAGCAGGCGATGAGGAATACAGTATGGTCATAGAATCACTCCAAGACAGGTATGTTCAGAATCACATGGAAACTTTCTTAATGATCACTAAGGGAAATTAAAGGGGAATTTGTTCCAGTTAAGTATGTGAAACTGAAGCTAATACAAAGTCCTTCAGTTTTAGTAGAACATATGACTGTGCTTCAAAACAGAAAAACAACTTTAGTAGTAATCTTTCTTCTTAACCTCCTGACTTTCTGTTGTTTTTTAGTGAGTTTGTATGTACCTAAAAAATACAGAATTGATAGGTAAGAGTTGTATCTTAAGAGTTGTTAGTTCTGTAGCCAAGCTGATGTACTTAACCCAGCCATTAAAAATGCTTCCTAATTGTTCAGTTTAAAATACTGAAAGACAGCAAAAAACTGTATTAGGGATAATGAATGAGGATTGTGATTATTTGAAGTAATTTACTTTATGAATTACGGTGTTCAATCTTTAACTCCCAGTGGCTTTGTTGGTGAGATCTTAATGTACAAAATATTTAAATTACCCCTTTTTTCTATTAGGTCATTGCAACTAGGTCAACAGAAAATTGAATCTTAACTACTTGATATCAAAATTAATTTTGGTAACATAAAATAATGTTGGCTGTGTAGTAATACTGGCTTCTACTTCTTTTTTCAGAAGGCACTCAGGTGACTACATAAGCAGTGTCTTCTTCTTAGGAAGTCTGAGCCTCCATGCTTTGAAGGAGGCTGGTTTTTATTTTAGTTTTAGCTGTTCCTAATTGAGTTGGTCTTACATGTGATATGTTTTCATTCCTTTTTATTATAGTTTACCTAGGGTGTGATTTCTGAATGGCTATTATTTTGTCATTATCTTTTGCATGTGAATGTTCTTAATTTGTTAGAAGATTACTAACTATTCATGATGAGCGCCTGTGACTACAATTGTCTGGATCCACCCAACAGAGATTACAGACCCTTTGGGAAAAGGACTATCTTATATGTTGCTTAACACAGGAGCACCCTGCCCTATAATCATAGAATATCCTGAGTTGGAAGGGGCCCATCAGGATCATTGAGTCTAACTCCTGGCCCTGCACAAAACAGCCCGAACAATCCCACCATGTGCCCAAGAATATTGTCCAAACACTTGAGCTCTGTCAGCCTTGGTGCTGTGACAACTGCCCTGGGGAGCCTATTTTAGTGTTCAACGCTCCTCTGGGTGAAAAACCTTTTCCCAGTATCTAACCTAAACCTCCCCTGACACAGCTTCCTATGACTGAAAAGGAAGCTTTTGAAATTTATTTCACAATTTATTGAAAAGGTAAGCTCCCAGGCTCATCAATGGTCCATGAAATATTTGGCTACCCAGAGTGGTTTTTTCCTAGTTCTCTTGAGTTTTATACTCTGAAATACTGGGTTGACTTTGAATACAGAAAACATAGCATGTGTAAATCACAATGAATGTTGTATTGTTAGTGTAGAAAACTGAAGTAATAAATCTTTCCTGTTTCTTTTCCTTCTAAATCTTCATGTTTCAGATTACTGTACAGTAAGTATGTTTGCATGGAACATACTGTTTATATTATTCCTTAAGGGCAGGATTCAGTTCTCAATAGAACATGATCTTACATGTTAATCCTGACGTGGCTTCTGTCCATAATGACTCATTTACAATGAACAGAAAAAAATGAAACAGGTTGGAATTAATCACTTGATAAAATATGAACGTCTTCTACCTGCTCTTGGTAACTACTATTGTGTTCACTGAGTTAATTCTTACAATGAGAACTGGAGAGGAACAATTTTGTTATAAAGAGGGTGAGCATTTTGTAGGTAGTAATGTTTATATTAAATATTTATGTGGCACTGCACATTCACAGAAATTGTTGGCTTTCACTGAGTGCAGAAAGTATGTTACACTGACTTCTGGATTATTTAGTGCGCTCATGAGAGGATTAGTGACAATACACAGCTTTTGTTTCTTAGTTATTTGGACCAATGCAGCCCCATTATTACTAACAATTTCAACTTTTCTCATCCTACCCTTGAAGATAGGAGAGTTGGAGTCCTGGTGAATAGAACTCTGTCCCCTTTCTTCTCTTGGCTTGTTTAATGATAGAAGCCAGAAATTATATTTGCATTGTGTTTCTTTTAAAAACTATTTTTTAGTATCTGGAGTGGGTCCTAAAAAAGTTGCATACCCAGTGATGCAGGTCATTTCTCTGATCTAATGTACTGTCTTTCTCATTAGGCAGCCTGTCTTCGCCTCATTGATAGGTCAAGCTAAACAAAACCAGTGCAGAAAAGAAGCCCTGAGGTGTGGTATTTTTACTTCCTTCCAGGCAGAGTATGACCATGAGTACAGTACAGCCAGGAGCTATTACCCGTAGAGCTCCACAGCACAGTTTTTCACCCAACTAGGACTGCATCCATGAAAACCATAGCATTCCAACTTGGATACAAAGATGTTGCAAAAGGGAGACAGTGTTGCATACCTTGCTAAAGTTAAGGTGGATGGTATCTACTGCTCTGTTCTTAACTTACAAATTTTACTGTTTCATCCTAGATGGCAAGTTAGGTTGATCAAGCACAATTTACCATTGTTAGATGTGCTTTGGCTATTGCTAATCACCATCATCTCCATGTGCCCAGAAATGGCTTTCAGTAGGACTTGGTTAATGATTTTCCCAGAAACTGAAGTGAGGCAGACTGGCCTGTAATTCCCCAAAGCATCTTTCTTGGAATGTGATTGCTGCTTCTGCCTTTTTCCAGACATCAGGAAAAACTCCCTCAGACTCTGTATCTTAAAATACGTAATTCAGTCAGGTTTTGCTTTAAACCTTGTATTTTAATCTGGTTTATAAATCAGAAAACTTAAAACTTCTAACCATGAAGGTGTTTTTTGGAAAACTAGTATACAGTAGCCATAAAAAAGTTTCAAGAAATTGTCTATTGCCCTAATACTTAAAAACCTGGCTTACTAACCATTCAGAACTATCCTTAACATGAAGAAATGCCATTGTTTATCAGTTGTCTGTTGCTAATAATTAGTATTTTATTTTTAAAAAGTGTTGCTGGCTGAATGCAGATTGTGACATTGCATTCAGTCTGTGTGGTTGCTGCTTTTATCTTCCTTGAGTTACATGTGCAAATAGGCTCCCAAGCTGTCCCATCCCAGTTGCCTTGTGGCTGAGCTGCCAGACCACACTGCCATCCTTCCTATGAGATGGGTAAAGGCTTTGCTTTGTATAGAACAAAATCATGTTTTGTCAGGTAATTGTTAATTTGATAGCTTGTAAACTTTGCAAAGCCTCAAAGCAGTTTCTTGTTTTCCCATGTCACTGGTAATATGGCATAGTCTTTCTCCCATGCATTAACAATTTCAGTGAAAGTTTGGTCAGGACTCAGCAGTGTTACAGGAAGTGATTGCTTAGGGTGTTAATAATGAACAAAGTATTTCTGCAAAGTTGATCTTCAGCTGCTGCTTATAGAGTTATTTATTTTAAATGCTGCTTATAGAGTTACTTGTTCACTCATGATAGCCTTTGCACAAGATGGTATTGCAGAAACATTTCCTGCCTGAACTGCATTTCATACTGATTTCTATTCTTTGTCAGAAGAGAGCGAAGGAGAGGAACAACTGGATTAAATTGCTACTGAAGTAGAAGGAATCCAAATTTTTATTAAAAAAATGTGCCATATGAAGATGTTTAGGAAGGGGGAGCAGGGGAACAGAATAGAAATCTTGCTGAAGTAAACATGTCATTGTTTAAAATGTGTTATATTCCTCATTGAAATGTTAGCATTTGAAATGGCTTTTGATGGCCAAACCTTAAATGTCTGTAGTATTTTCATGCTTTCCACCTGTCTATGGTCATTACTCCCTCTAGACATCAATGACTATCAGGCTCTTCTCTAGTCTTACTCCTAATACCAGATGCTCTACTCCAATTACCAAGAATTGTCCATGAGAAACATCTCATCATATACTAATGCAAAGCACAGTGAGATTGCTGGTCCCAGTTGTACTGAATTATTTCCAAGCATTTTATCTTTATGCCATCTTTCCATTTGATTGGTGTCTTTAGCAAGTCACTGGTATGAATACATAGGGTATTAAAGAATTCATTAATCCAAATTGCTTCTCACTGGATGTTGTCGCCATTTCAGAGCCCATTTTCCAAGTACATCTTGCATAGTGAAGTGCATTAAGTATCCCTTCAGCCAGAGGGATGGCACAAAATTTTAAACTACTTGGAGATTTGCATTTGCAGGTCTTACTGCAAAACATGTCTGCTGCCTGCTGTGAGAGGGGAAGCAGGAACACTGGAAAGTGGTGTGCAGCTCCTTGTGCAGCTCAGCAGTAACAGAACATGATGTAAATAGCTGGAGTGTTAAAATTTGTGCATTTGGTAGCATTTATGAAACCTATTACATTTTGAAATTCGGACGCAGTTTCAGCTTGTGAAAACCTGAAGGCAGCTGGGGGGAAAAAAATTCACAAATATAAGATTCCTGAAGGTTTGGGATATATCTGCTCTTTAGAAATACCACTACGTTTTATTTGGTGTTTATATTTAAATATAAGGAAGGGCACTAAAATGGGTCCTGCAGTATCAGTCATCCTTATCAAATCATGGTATACAGTTTTGTTAAGAATTTCTGTAAAGGTTCTTAGAAATGTTTTTATTTTTTAAAAGCTGCTGTCTTTGTTCTGTCTTGACATTTGTGGAAACCAGCTTCATTAAAAACTCACTGAGTACAGAGAAGAGTGCCTTGAATAACCCAATTCCTTTCCTACTGTAGAGTTAGCATGTGTGAGTAGGCTCCTACATTTCCCCCTGAGTCATGCCATACTCTGCTATTTATTGTCCTGTCTGACAGAGCTGTACAGGAGCTCATCAGTCATGAAAAAATTAATAATTGGAGGAGAACTTAAGTACATGAGTAGAGGGAATAAAGGGAATCTCAGTAAAGTCGGGAGACTACAACATAGGAGGCAATTAATATTTTGAGATGCAAATGAAAAAATCAAAGTGTACTTTATATTGAAGCAGGGACCTCTTCTGAGAACGGGAGCTGAGTAACGACAAACACCGTTGCGGTTAGATAGCGTTCTTGTTTATTGCTCAAATCAAGCAGGATTATGTAGCATTTCCAACTAGTCACAAGTTGTCCACGCACCTTAACTAACTATGATTGGCTACTGAAGTACAATCACGCACGTCTACTGTCTACTAATTGGTTAACATACGACAAACAAATGTCCTCTCTCCTCCCAGCTTGTGGTTATCGCATCCTGCTAAACATCCTCTTTTTCTCAAGGACACCTCAAGGACACTCTTAGCACTAAGTCATGCTAATCTTACAGCACTCAGGGCAAGCGGGCCCTTCTAACTCTGGCGTGTTCACTACGTTCAGATACAGACCATGTCCATTCTGCTCTAAGAATTCTTCCACATTATATAAAAGAAGAGCCTGAAAATGATGAAGAGACTGTGTTTCTGCAAAATAATTCACACAACCTGAGGCTTTTTCTTAGTATCCGTGATTTTTTTAATTAATAATATCTCAACACTAAACTGATGATGCTCGCATAAAGACTGTTTCAGTGGTGTACAGATGTCCTTTTTCTGTCCTGAGGATGAAGTAGGTCCTTTCTTGAGTTAATAGCTGGTCCTGTACTAAGAACACATGCAGCACCCATATATATGACATTCCTGTTTTCTCCTCTTGAGACTTCATGGGTTAGTGAGTCCAGATAGTGCTTTTGACCTCTGCTGCAGGGGTACTTGGGAAATGTGCCTCTTTAGAAGAAAACCTATCTTTCAGCCAGTTCCTCAAATACCTTTTGTGTCCGTATTGGTATACTTTGTTTTACCTGGCTGACTCAGCAGGTACTGACTTTGAGGTGCTGGGACGTGCTCGATGATGGCTTTTGTTAGCTAAGCACTATGAAAAGAAGTAGATGTGGAGAACAAAAGGTGTTTGGTAGATTTATACAGTGGATGACAGAGAATTGTTCTGTATTAAAGCATTGTCACAAAAAGAGGGATATGACTAGAAGAATCTTACCTTGCTAAAAAGAGCATACCCAAATACCTGGAGTCTTCTGCACCATTCTGGATATAGGAAGTCCTCAACATATGATGTGGTGTTCAGAAATCTTTTGGGTCTTTTCCCTTACCTCTGGTCCCTTGCACTTCCTTTCCAGGCTGAGGTGGTCAGTGCTTTAAGGAACATTTCTGTGTTTCTTGTACTGCACCTTGCTGTATGTACAGAGCTATACAGCAACAGAGGTTTCGCAAACAGAATGGCAGTGGCATGTAATGGCAGGGATATAACTGCATCTCTTAGGCAGTACTCTGTAAGCAGCCTGTGAGGGCATATGGTTTGTTTGGAGTAAAAGTTTTGAAGGTACCACTGTCTTGTATTAGTCATGGATTTTTTTTCCTACTGGGTTGTGGCCAGAATTCTGCCCAGAGTTCTTGACAAAATCTTAGTAAATCTTCATAAAATGGTCTCATTAAACCTTTCATATTTCAGATCTGTTCCTTAGAGTTTTCTGGTACTGTTCTTTTTTCAGGCTTATTCCTTTATGTGAATTTTCCCGACTTTTCTGTAGATCAAACAATTTCCAGTAGTTTTTTTGTTATTCTGCCCTCCCATTTGAGAAACCCAATAATTCCCTCTGTTATTCTGTATGCAGGATCAAGCAGTCTTTTCTAACTTACCTTGGCTTTCACTTCCTTCTAACTTCTTATGGCTGGCTCTTTTTATAGCACTGCAGCAGGCTTGTTTTAGCCAGACATGCTGCTGTCAGTTTAGGGTGGGACCTGGAATCTCAAAAAACCTATCTCCGTACTTGAAAAAACACCAAAATTCTCCACCAATTACTCTGCAGCAAGCACCCACTCATGGTATCCTTCACTTTATAAGTAAGCAGCTATGCTTCAGTCACCAATGTGTTCAGCAGCCCTCCAGAGCAGCTGAGCATGTTCTCTTACAGATTTGTCAGATGGAATTACTGCCGTGGTGGAGTGGAAAGGAAAAAGTGCATCTAAAGAGTCTGCTGGGGCTGTAGGGGAGAGAGGAGGAAAAACATTAAGCAATTAAGTACAGTGTGGGAGGAGAAGAAAAGGTTTTCACTTGGGCAGAATCACATAAGAGCTCTGAGACTGAGGCAGGATGGAGTCAGGCTATCCAGACTTCATTATTCTGCTGTTTTCTAACTCAAGAATTCCATTAAATTAGGCAGGATTATGTAATTTGTGAGGGAGGGGGTTGTATCTGCAACAAATACGCTCTTGTTTTTGGGAGAAGAGTTGCAGATATAACCTGTGCGCTGAGGAATTGGAAGGGAGAGCAACTCAGTCCAGAAATTTGTCATCTTCCCAAGGTGAATTTTGCAGCCTGCTTTTGGCCCTGTTTCTTGGTAAACCATGTTTGACAGTCAAACTCTTGATTTGTGATGCAGGGCAAGCAAGTTTGCTAGTGTGACTGGTGGGCACTTAGAGGAAGAAAACTGAAGGGAAAATCCCTCAGGGAGCCTTTTTTGAGGTGACCTTTGCTGCTGGTTGCACTGATAACTTCTGGAATGGTGTTTTTTGACTTTGTAGGCCTTTTAGGAAGGTGGGCCAGGAGCAGGAATCCATGTGGCATGGTGCTAGGGTAATGGGCTTTAGCACAGCTCTTTCATCTTGCATTACTGAGCAAGAGAGGGACAGAAAAGGCATCTTACTGAACTCACAGCGAAATTTTTCCTCAAAGATTGGGGAGACAAGTAAAAAGCAGGAGAGAAGTAAATGAACTTAAAGCTGCATGTCTCGGTTTGAGAGACAGGTGTCTGCTAAAGGAGGCAGACGCCTTCCTTGGAAAGGAAGAAAATTGTGGACCCCCTTCCCTCCGAATTGTTACAATTTTGAAATTAAGGGGGCTCTTAGGAAAAGATATGAGAATAGGAATAACAGTTCTTTACTAGTGTATCTAAGGAGGCAAAAACAACAACAACTTTGGTATTAACAACAAACAAAACCATAAAAACCCAGTAACGGGCCGTCTCGGCCGCAGGCACCTTCCGCTTTGGCACCGGGCCGGTCACAGCTGGCAGGGGCACTCCGGCAGCAAGCTGGGACGGCAGAGACGGGCAGAAGTCCTGGGATGGTGGAGGAGATGTATCACACTCTGGAGCTGCAGTGGGAAAATCCCCGGGAGGTCTCGGCAGGCAGGAGGTGCGGGCCTACAGAGCAGCGAAGGCTGGGAGCAGCCCCGAAAGAAGCGGCGAGGGCCGGGCTCCCAGAGAGGCAGGCAGAGGAGGGATCGGGCCACCCAGGCAGATGGTAAGAAAGTCCTTCCCTTCGTGAGGTGGGTGTTAATAAGGTCTCAGTCTGAAGGGCTGCGCTTACGAGCAGGGGCTCACCCCGCGGCAAAAGAAGCAGGACCAGGCTGGTCCCCACCGACAGCCGAACAACTCCTCTCCAAACAGCCTCGGCTGCCCCCGTCGCTCTGCCCCAGACAAGAGCGAGAGAATGCCCGAGCCCGAGAGACAGGGTTGTGCCCCCGCCCTGCTGTCTCCAGTCCCCCGTCTCATGGTATTTTCCCCCCACCTGGGCTCTCACCGGTACGAAGAGAGGGGCCACCGGCCTTCTCCCCTGAGCTAACAACCCCCCTTGTCTGTGAAGGGTCCAGTCATTATTGCCCATTAGCCACACGTATGGGGAAAATTCCTCAAGAAAGAGAAAAAAACCCAACAAAACAAAAGAAGAACTCACACCCCTACACTGCAATAAACTGCTGACGTGCTGTGGACTTTTAAAGAATGTTTATTTGCTCTGATATAAAGATGCCAGTGTGTGATGATGTGCGTTTGAATCTTCTTGCATGTAAACAGATATATCTGTTAGTGGCATAATGCATCAAATCTGATCTTGTGTTCTATCTGGGAAGTAAGACAATTGTATCAGAAAATTTAGTCAGGCAAAAAAATAGCAAAGTGAGCAGAAATTCCATTTATGTCTGTGATAGAAGAACTACAGAGGAAGGAGGAAGAAAGTTTGAGAAATAACCTTTTTTAGTGTATGGTACCCTATGAAAATAAAGACATAATAAGCACCATGAATTAATTATATGTATATTTCTTAAAATATAGTTAATTGTTTTAGTCCAGACAAATGTACTTTGATGGATTGTACCTAAAGGATTTTAACCCTTTGACTCCAGAGTTCTGTGTGAGGTATTTGGAGCTGACAAAATCACAGTAGATCATGTGATATATCAAGGCTGGAGTTCCTTCTGGTGCACGTGTGGATGTTTAGTTGTCAGTGAGTCCATTCCAGAGGGGTTTCCCTTTACCTCAGTCTCGTGTCGCAAGCATTTTGCATGTTGTGTGCCATTGCAGTGTTTGTGGAAAATACCTTAATTGCCATGATTTCTTAACATCATTGTAAGAGCATCAAAATGCTAACGTATAGTACAACTAGAATTATCAGTCGGCTCTTAATCTAAGAGGAGAGCTTTGCTCATCCCGAATAATTGCCTTTTGTAGCCTAGAATAGTGAAGGTGTTTTGCTTGAGAGTCATTGCATCAGGGTGCAGTTTGTGCTATGCCTGCTAAGGAACAGAACAATACCCCTCCTCCCCCCCCATAGATATGGAAAATAATTTCTTGGTACTTTAAGGATGAAAGGTAAAAATTGAGATCAGTTGGTTTTGGCCAAGCCTCTGGAAGACAGAAGAGTTGCAGCTATTCCAACTTCATGCACCAGAGGTGGATGCACAGGTCATGCTGTCACTTCTGCTCCTACCCTTCAAATTCGGGTCTGCATTGCTGTCTGTCTGCAGAAATTGAAGAAATCTACAAATCCCTTGTTTACTACAGGCTGTTAAAGTCCTTCAAACTAGAGTGAAGATCTTTAACCATATGGCTTAACATATGTCATGCCCACCTTCAGAGGACAGCCATGCTGGAGGCTGGGCACAGCAGCAAACTCCTTCAAACCACATTTTGACTGGCACAGCCTCACTTCTTCATCTGTAGGTACTGAGTCTAATATAATGAAGTGCACTGTGGCTGTTTCATTTTATCTCTAGATAATTAAACCATTTTACTGAAAATTTTTTGAAGTATCTAAGTGCTTTGCATCTTTGTTTTTCTGGACTTCTGAAGAAAAGAAAAAGCATTTTCAAGAAAGCATTGTTTCCTTGAACTTGAGGCCAGTGCGTTTGGCTTGCACTCTGATGCAGATTGCAGCTTGCTTTAAATCACCAATGTTATAAATGAGAAAGCATCACACATATAGATTTAGGTAAACATCACACTTAATAATAATTCCTAAAGCTACATATCTGCTTAAATAGATGTAATACTGTATGCATAATATAATATGTACTAAAGAAATGTGGCTGTGTAAGCACAAGAGCTAGCAGAGGTGTTGGAGCTGGGGAGCAGGGCAGGGCAAAGCCCCAGGGCAGCAAGACGGAAAAAAGGGTTGATCTGTTCCTTGATGCATCATGCCAAGTGTAGAATGGCTCTGGATAATCTATGCAAAGTCAGAGGGAAGTGACACATTTCTCTGAATGTTCTCAAATATGTACTGTGCAGGCACTTGAGCCTGTAAATTTGTTTTAGCAAGGCCTTTGTTCTCACTGGTGATATGAAAATGAAGGCTTGAGCCCCAGAGCCTCAGCATGTGCACTGCCTCTTCATGCGAAATTTAGCACAGGCTTTGTTTGAAAGTACTTCTCTGAATATGCTTACTTTTTCGTTTGGAGCCTAACCATCTGCAGCCATCTGCTAGCAGGTGTTTGGTTTTGTCATGGATTTTCTTTTATTACCTTTATCATCTTTGCTTTCTTTCTGTGCAGTGTTGATGCCATCTTCACATTCCATCTAGTTTATGAAGTGGCTGGGACATCTGCTGATCAGGACCATGTCTCACACTGTGCTTTTATTTTGCACAACTTTGCCCTCGTATCTTCCATTACACAGATAGGGCAATCATCTTATTAGGAGGGTGCCCACATGCTAAGACTTTTTCCTCCTTGAGAAGATGTTGCAGGTTAGGATTTTTTCCTTTTTTTTCTTTCTCTCAGGGAATTTTCCTCCCATTGTTGCCTAAGAGATGGCAACGATGGGTACTTAAAAGACAAAAGGTGTGGCCAAGGGGGAGAAGCTGCATTTGGCTGCAGTCTCTTAGCTGGGAAGTGAGCTTGGTAGCTGGGAGTTTTTTTCTTGGGAAGTGCAGAGATATGGCGAGACTTCCTTGGAGGTCAGGGGTTGGGCTGAGCCCCCTCTCCTTGTTTTGCTCTTGGGATTGGAGTGGAGACAGTTGTGGTTTTGGTGATGGACTACTGCTGCACAGAGGATTCACTTCCACTGCAGAGGTTTTGTCCTTCCCTGCTTCTTCTGGGTGAGCCTCTGAACACAAGAGTGGCTGTCGAACTGAACTCTTTTCAATATCTGACTTCACTGGGAAGGGGACCCTGACCCCCTTCCCCTCTCCAGAGGGAGCATCTCCTGGCTGCTTGCGGAAGCCTGTCTGCCACTGCCCAGCTCTGCTGTTTCCTGCTGCTGCTTCAGGCTTTTTGCTACACTTTATCTTGACACTCAGTGTCCTCCCAGAGCCCTGTGGCTCCTGTCAGAGCTTTGGAGGCTTTGCTACACTTTGTTTTGCCACCCTGGGTGCAGTCGCCTCTGCTGTTCCAGCCTGCTGCTCTGAGGTTCCTGCTATAGTCCATTTTGCCGCTTGAAGTGGCAAAGCTGCTGCCTGTGAGTTTGCAAAGGAGCCCCTTTTCTTGCTCTCTGCGCCTGAGTCGCCATTGCCATGTGGAGAGGCTGCTGCGCTCATGCCACAGCGCCCCCTACAGCTGCGGAGGAATCACTGCACTGGCCCTGCCTGGCCAGGAGCCAACAGCGCCCCTGCTGGCTGTGACTGTAACTACACTAAAAGGAAAGGTGCTTGAGAGCTGCGAAGGCTGTTACTGGGTTTCTGGTTTTGTTTCTTGTTGCTGCTGTTGCTGTTGTTTGTTTGTCTTGTTATACATATATACTAGTAAAGCACTGTTATTCCTTTTCCCATATCTTTGCTATAAAAATTTGAAGGGAAGGGTTTCATATTTTCCATCCCAGGAAGGTTCCCGCCTTCCTTGGCAGACACCTGTCTTTTAAACCAAGACAGATGATTTTAAAGGTTTTGGGAATGATTGTTTTCACTATAATCCAAATTCTTTTGTTAGAGGTTGATTCTTAATGATTTTCTTAGTATTTGCTGTGTTGAAAAGTGAAATTTCTGGACCAGAACTTCTGGTCTTACAGCAAAAAATCTGTTGTTGTTCCAAGAGTATTTTTCAGATGATAGAATGTCCTTGACTGAAATAACGTTATTAAATATTAAAATGTGGCAGTATAACCTCTGGCCAAACTGTTTTTGAACAATGTGAGATGGTAACCTGTTGTGATACACCAGGATGGGGCAATAAAAGAAGTCTGCTACAAACAAAATGGCAAACTGGACATCAGGAGGGGGATTACTGGCATTGTGGGGGGCAAAGATGATATTTCTAAAACTAAATTAAAATGTGACTTACTATGTTGACACAATCTGTGCAGTTAAAAGTGGAAAGTTTAGCACAAGGCAGCTTGCAGGATGTTGAGCAGGATGTTGGTGGCCTTCAGCTAAATGAATGATGGGCACATGGTGGTGGGTTTTAATGCGGTAACACAACCTCTCCTCAGAATTCCCCTTTAGGGCTGTTTTCTCCAGATGGCCAGAAACCCATAAGCCGGCAGGGTCTGATTTTGTCCAGCCCTTCCCTTCAAGAGTGGATGAGCAGCTACTGGAACACAGGTAGCTGTTGTATTGGTGTGTTGGATAACCTGAGAGAAGGTAGTGATTTATGAACTCATCAATAGACAAATGGTGTCATCATGGTTTATTATTAGAGTACCTTTGCCCAGGACAGTTTTCCAACTGT
Source organism: Callaeas wilsoni (assembly GCA_013398955.1). NCBI lineage: Eukaryota > Metazoa > Chordata > Aves > Passeriformes > Callaeidae > Callaeas > Callaeas wilsoni. The sequence goes on along the minus strand of VWPU01004706.1, from coordinate 55,997 downwards.
AATCAAAATACAAGAGATGCTGAAGAAGGCAGAAAAGTACTGTAAAATAGTGATAAATATAAGGCAGACAGAGGTAGTGTTGGTGGTGCTAATGATACCAACACTTTGTGGCTGGTACAAATTTTGCAAGTGCCCCCCCCCCCACCGTCCATGGGGTGGTCAGGGTTTACCCTGACTTGCTGGGGGAGCAGGGACAAGGTGCTGGTAAGGACAAGGGGACAGCTTAGGGCCAGGGAAGCTTTTAAGGCAATGCTGCTACTTGGGGAAGTGCTTATCCTGCTTAAGCATCACAGACGAGGTGTGGAGGACCAGCCTGATACGATGCAAAGTCAGTATGTTGCTGTGTTGGAATTAAAAATAATATTGGAGTTGAATTTGGCAATCTCATCATCTGATAGTAGCAATTACAACCAGCACTGGGCTGGGTTGCTCCATCAGTCAAAGAAATGTAGTAATGCACAGCTCTCTCTGTCATGGCGTGTACTGCCAAAGAAAGGTAGTATTACAGTTTTTCCTTATTTTTAGAGCCTCTCTTTGGAGGTGCAGGATTGCTCTCCCTTCATGTGTGCTTGTTTGCCCAGTGTAGTCTGTGGGTTACTTACTCAAAAGATCAAAGAATCCGTGAAATCTTATAACTCAGCATAATCAAAAGTTAAACGTGTACAGAAATGATACAGGTGGAAGCTTGCTTGCAACCCTAAAGTGCTAAAAGTGCTTCTTTCTGGTGGATTTGTGTTTCTATTAGACTAGTCCAAGCAAATTAAACATTGCAGTTGTCAAATGACTTCAGTCAAGTTTGTCAAACTGCTACTTGAACATTAATTTATTTTAAAAAGAAACAACAAAAATAGAACAAAACTTTAAAGTTTTGCATTTAAACTTAAGTAGTAATTATCATGAAAGGAATGAAAAAAGTTTCTAGAACATGAGCTCTGTGTATATCTAAATGATGGACAGAGTTAAATTTTATTTGTAATAAAAATATAATTGAAGGCAATAGAAATTACGTGTAAAGTTGCAAGTGATTGCTATTGCCTAGATTTTCACACACCTAATTTACTATAATTTTATATAATGAAGGAGTATTACCATGAACAGCCATCCTTCTCCCCAGGTCCTCTGTTCCTTCTGTAAAACAGAGGAGGGCTTGTTCCAATGGATTGTTTTATTTCTGTGAAATTCAGCAATTGTTTACAACATGGAGCCTCATTTGAAATGAGAATTTGGCTTACTGTGAGGATGCTGTTGCTTTATTTTCAAGCAATATGATTCTATAAAGCAGTGCACATTTTCTGTGTGCTTGTCCAATCTAACACTGTATCTTCACTGACATCTGAACATCTACTGTTTCTGTAGTATATTGTTAGGAGTTGGTTGATATAATCAGATGCTCAAAAATTAATGTACTTTATTTTACATTAATTACATACTCATGCATACTTTTAACGACACTGCAGCCCAAGCTGCATTGCCCAGAACTTTGGACATACAGCTTTGCATCTTCCATTTGGTGGCTGTAACTCAGAGGTACATCCGATTGTGTTACTTTTCACAGAATCACAGAGTGGATCAGGTTAGAATGGACCACAGTGGGCTGTCTGGTTCAACCTCCCTGCTCAAGCAGGATCATCCCAGAGCACCTGGCACAGGATTGTGTCCAGGTGGTTCTGGAATATCTCTAGTGAGGGAGACTCCACACCTTTTCTGGGTGTTCTGTTTCAGTGCCTGGTCACTGCACAGGAAAGAAGTTCTTCCTCATGTTCAGGTGGAATTCCCTGTGCATCCATTTCTTCCTGTTGCCTCTTGTCCTATTTCTGGGCACCACTGAGCAGAGCCTGGTCCATGCTCTGACCCCTCCCTGCAGACATTGACAGACATTGATGAGGTTCCCTCTCAGATGTCTCCTCTCAAGGCTGAACAGCCCCAGCTACCTCAGCCTTTCCTCATAAGAGAGATGCTCCATCCCTTCATCATCTCTGCAACCTCCACTGGACCCACTCTAGGAGCTCCATATCTCTTAGACTGAGGAGCTCAAAACTGGACACAGCACTCCAGATGTGCCTCATCAGGGCTGAGTAGATCACCTCCTTCCACCTGCTGGCAATGCTTTTCCCAATGTATCCCATTGGCCTCGTTGGTCCCCAGGGCGCTGCTGGCTCAGGGACAGCTTGTGTTCCACCAGGACCCCGGTCCTTCTTTGCAGAGCTGCTCTTCAGCAGGTTGGCGCCCAGCCTGTGATGGTGCCCAGGGTTATTCCTTCCCAGGTGCAGGACATTGCAGTTCTGCATGAAATTATCATACTCTTGAGTCTTCAGCAAAGTCCCTGTGTGCTTGCCCAGTGCTCAGGCACTTGACTAAATTAAAGCATTAACAGTTGCTAATTACTTGTGGCCTGAGAAAGTTCAGGTATGTGTCTGGTTGGTCCCCAAAAAGCTGCAAATTCATGCAAATTTCACTGCAGGATTTGTGTGTGTCACCGCTGGGAGACTTTGTTAAGTGAAAATGCAGATTTTGTATTTAGAGTTACCAGAAATTGTACTTACTCATTATTTTTGCAAGGTAATTTTGGACGCCTCTAGAAAACACTTCTGTTAATTTGCAGATATTAGGGTGTGCTAGGGAAGGATAAAAATAATAATTTTTTTTTTCCCCTAGTTAACTAACTGAATTACGGAAACTAGTTACTAGTTCCTAGTTGATTAATTGACTTTTAGGGCTTCAGATCAAAGGCGCTGAAATACAGCAAGGAATTTAGTGCGAAATACACATCTTGGTGATTAGCAAAGCTATATATTTGTTGAATTCTCCTTTTTTCCAATGCATTGGGTGTTGATTATTTTTAAAACTGACTTTTTAATTGTAAGCCTTAAGGGCCACTTCGTCAGCTCCCTGAGATGACTCTCTACTCAACAGTAAACTTGTAGTCATCTCGTTTTGATCAGTTAACCTATTATTACATCCTTGTAGCCATTGGACCATCTTGATTCTTTCATATAACACAGACTATAGTTTTTGGAGGCTACAGACAAGTGCGCTTCAGGGAGCTGATTTATGCCAGCAGAGTCATGTGCTTTCACAATCTAGTATCTGGTCAGTATATACACTTCTCTAAAGTACTCTGTAATTTTTCCTTTAAAAAATATCTGAGATGGTTTGGGGTTATTTAGTTGCAATGCCAGATTTGTACAGAATTACAGTGATTTTAATCTAATAAATCATGTTACTTAGCACCTGAGTTTGTGAGTACTGATTCTGTGAGCAGTGTTTATTTCATGAGCATGTAAATTTTTGTTCTGCTGTTGAAGATGGAACAATCTCTTTGATTAGTTATGTCCTTGGGAAAAAAGGCTCTTTACCCACTTAAATCTGACCAGATATTCTGGTGGTCATTAATCATCTTGTTCCCTGGCTGATGAGCTCTTGCTTGCTTATCAACCTTCTGGGCTAACCCAAATTCATCTGGCTGATGAAATGAGGATGCAAATGAAGAGGCTGCATCAACAAAAATAACTAAGTTGACTGTGTTGCTGTTAGTGCTGTATCAGTGGAAATATTCTCAAATGCTCTGAAACAAGGTATTGGTGTCATTCGTTTTATGTACAACATCAAAGTATTTCAGAACACTTCATACCCTTTCCCTACTGCTATTAAGATGCAAAATGTAGTTGTCCTTCCCTACCCCCATAGTCCCATTCCTGGAACTAGATATGCCAACTCCTGACTTCATGTTGCACCACACACATCTGCAGTGGGTCCTGCAAGTTCTATTCTGCTGAAGTTTTCATAAACCAATACATCTGAGATCAAAGACAGGAGCTCCTTTCCAATGGCAAGTTGGAAGAAGGTCGTAATTGAAGCACCATCTAGAAATTGTTCCGTTCTCTGCAAACCTGCCACTCATTCACAAAAGCTGCTAGGAGTAGCTAGAGGTTTAACAGGATGAGATATTGGAAGCAAAATTAATATTTCTTGGGTGTTTTTTTCTTTTCTTTTCCCTTCCAGTGGGCGAGTTTGTGAGTGATGCCCTTCTGGTGCCAGACAAGTGCAAGTTCCTTCACCAGGAAAGAATGGATGTGTGTGAAACTCACCTGCATTGGCATACTGTTGCTAAAGAGGTACATTCATCTGTCTTAAAATACCCTGCCTTCCTTCTTTAAAGCTGTATTGCTGTTCTGAGAATGACTTTAAATATAGCAGCAACATGGAAAACAAAAAGCGATACTTTCAAATGTTTGAGTGAATGGTATTTTGGATTTTTTAATAAGGTAGGAAATGAGAGCACATTAGAGTCCATGACTAACTTCTTACCACTGACCTATAAACACTGACCCTCTTTCATAGCACTATTTTTTTCTTCACATTCACTCACAAACTCATTGTGTTTTCTGCTTCCTCCAGTTTCCTGTGTTAGCACTGGACCTAAATGCCTAGGATTTGCCTTGAATCATTATCCTGAGTGGATATTATCCATTATTTATCACGGATATTGGTATGCCAGGTGCCCACAGAGATCAAACAGGCCTCAGGGAGTGTACTGTGTCAAATTCAGCAGAAAAGGGTAGGAGAGCTGATGAAACTAGGACTAGCCAAAGGCATTTTACAGGCACAGAGTTTTTACAATTTAACAGTGCTTTACTGAAAATAGAAATAAACTTAATGTTAAAATTGCTAATGTGTTATTGATTTTTTTTTTCCTTATGTAGAGGGGTTTTAGGAGTAAAAACTGAGACAAGTTTCCAAGATTTCTGACTGCTGGTTTTTTTAGAACCTCTTAGCTTGTGCGTTATTCCACCTTCTGGAGATGAAATTTGAAATGTGATCAGCAGCTTTTCAAATTTTCAGTTCTTGCTTGAATTTTACTTAAATGAAACATTTGAGGCACCAACCTTCACATAGGGAAATTCTAGTTCATTTTGACTTCTTGCAAACTCAGAATGACAATAGCCTGGAAGAACATCATCACTGTGCGCCACTGAAGTATTTTCATTTTTTCACCTGTCTTACATCGCTATATCTTTAAGGTGTAATTATGCACGACTGACTGTTTTCCAAACAAGGCTAGGAGGTACTGTACTGGCAGAGGTGTCAGACCAGACACAGTGTGTTTCCAGTGTAAGAGGTATTTCAAATGTTGATTTACCTTGCGGCAAAGTCTTCAATAGCATTAATGCATCAGGATTGGGATTAATACATCAAATAATTATTCTGTCATCAAGTTTTCTGTTTATGAGGCAGAGCCTGTGAGGATTTTAGACATGAAGATATGGAGTTATCAAGTATATAGGAGGAGACAAGTCTTTTGTTCTGGGAAAGACTGATAGGAGAGCTTGTTGCTTACAGTGGAGACAGGTAGGGAGTTGCCTACAGTGGACATATGCTCCCTACAGCAGGTAGGGAACTGCTTACAGTCAAGTAGTGAATGCAAGTGTGACCTTTCTAAATAGTGTTTCAAATTTCAGAGATCATGCAGTTCACCAGCTTTAACTTCCTAAGGCAGTATGCAGCCCCTTCATATTTTCTCAAGCTCTGTGACATTTTTTAGTCTTCCTCCATGCCAATATTGTTGCTGCTTTTTTTTCCTCTTTTCTGCAGTCCTGTAGTGAGAAGAGCATGAATCTGCACGACTATGGCATGCTGCTGCCCTGTGGAATCGACAAGTTTCGTGGCGTGGAGTTTGTCTGCTGCCCGTTAGCAGAGGAAAGCGACAATCTTGATTCAGCTGATGCTGAAGATGATGATTCAGATGTCTGGTGGGGAGGTGCAGATGCAGACTATGCAGATGGAAGGTACCGTGACTTTGTACCCTTCAACTTGTTATTAAGATGCCAAAAATCTGTCTAAAAGGCCTTGGCATAGAAGAGTCTTTGAACCTTATACATGAGCTTGCATCTACAGTGGTTGAAAGCATCAGTGTTTTACTCCTTTTTTTTTTAGCTTTCTACAGAAAAGTTTATTGTTAAGATAGATAGTACACTTTTTAGTGCCTTTATAATTTCTTCAGTGAGAATTATTGCCGTATTTGTAACAAAAATGTTTAAATTCATATTTTTTGACAAATAAATGATAAATGGTGTACTCCTAAGATGCTTCATATGCAGTCTGGGGTACTGTGGCAGATATCAGCCAACATAACCAGTGGAGGTTTTGAAATGCCTTCATTCATGATAGGCATTAGTTATGTGCCGTTATTGCCGTAAGAGTCTATTTCTACTGACAATTAATTTCTAAACATGATCTAAATGAAAATGTGTTTTAATATCTAGCCTTTGGCAGATTTGTTAATATGCTGCTGTTGAGAAGGAGCATGGAGGTTTCCTGTGCAAGGCAGTGATGGATGAGAAGATACAATCCCTGTCCTTACGCTTCCCATTCCCTGTGCATGTAGGCTAATTTTTAGCCCGATATGGGTCATAACTGTATTGTAACACTCAGTGGTCTGGTGCTGTTAAATCTTGCCTGACAAAGCATTAGTTAGTGTTGCAAGGTAGAGTCCTTCATGAATAATGGAATAAGTTTAAAATAAATATTTCCCCATGGTAATTTCCAGTTTTCTGTCGTAAACAGGAGTGAATGGTCAGATTGTTTGATGTGAAAGCCTGCATCAAAGAACTTTACATAATGCATATTGATACCTTTGGACTTTCTTCTGATTTGTACTTCTAACATCTCAGTGTCACTATTTATAACCCTTTCAGCAGCATTTGTAAAGCTGCCTTCGGACTGTTGCTGTGTCATTTCTGTGTATTTAATTTAGCTGTTAATTGGGTGTTTAAATGTTCTCTCATTCTATGAAATGAGTGCAGACCTTGTTCTAATAGAAATCTTTGTTTTTATATATATACACCTATATACCTATATATGTATATATACATGCAAGATAGATCCGATCCATCTATCTTATATATCTATTACATATCTTATTGTACTAGTTTAGAAGCAAACCAGTGAGAGACTCCAAGTCAGAACTACAATTTAATAGGAAAAATTAAAATAAATGCAAAAACCACTGGCTTAACTTGACAGAGTCAGGATACAACCTGACACCCTGTTGGCCAGGGTGGTGGTAGCAGTCCGATAAAATGGTGGCTGCAGTCCTGTTGGAGTGATAGATATGGTTCTGTTGAAGCAGTGATCTTGTAGAAGGGTCTGGTCTTTCTCTGAAAGTCCAGTGGTGGTTGTGTACCTCTTGTCCTCTGGGAATCCAGTAGATAAGGCTGCTTGTGGTGTTGCAAACCTCAGATTATATCCAGGAAGGAATGCTTGGTTCCTCCCCCTGAGCGGAGCACCTCACAATGGGATGATGTAATTTTATGAGTCATGCAGTGAGGCTTGATGGCCTGTTAACAGAAGATATCCTTCCGGAGGGAGTTATGAGGGATGGGTCATGGAAGAGATAAAGAACATTACCCCACCTGGTTTTAACAGATGGTGATAGAATACATACTTTTGGTTAGATCTTACATGGTAACCTAAGACACTTATATAGGTAACATATTTATTATATATACACCTATATATAAAGTACATGTCTTATACATATAAGATCAAAGATGCCAAAATTATTTTAAATAAAAGAGGTATAGGGGTATAGAGTACTTCCGTTTGTAAGATAGATATCCAGTTTATTTCTGTCTTTTTTGTGTTTGTCACTGAACATCTAATTTACTATTGTAGTCAATTTTCTTCCTTATAAGGCAGTTCAAGAGTTCAAGAATAACGTCATAAATTTTGTATCCTTTAGGAATGGGAGCTGTAATTTCATTTCAATCCATTTTTGAAATTCCAAGCAAATACTGTTGTTGTTTTTTTTACCCTCTCCTCTCACAGACGTTCTTGCAAAAGGAAAATGAAAGATCCTTCTATGGGGTCCTTGAACTTCATCTGCAGATGAAGAGCCAAGCAATTGGCCAAGCAATTGCTAAAAGAGACGGTTCTTCTAGAGTGTCTCACTCATATTTCTTGCTGTCTCTTAAGCTTCCCAAGTATGTTTAAACTGTGTGTATTACAGCCAGAAATACTCTTGAACTTTAGTTATATATATGTATATATTAAAAAAAATTCTTACACAGCAGTAAGTGGTAATTCAAATTTTGTGTGTGTATATATTTATTCATATTTGAGCATATGTTTGTGTGGCTATCGATACATATATGCCTTAGTCCTAAACTGATTGTGAGCGAGAAGGGAAATGTAAGGTAGGGGAACACTCTACTAATGCTAAATTGCCAATATTCTCTGCTATTAAAGCACCTCTGTTTGAAGTGCTTGCTCAAGTCTACATTTGTCACCTTACATGGGTACCCAAGTCAAAGTGAAGGTGTCATGTTTGAGGTAGAGGTGACAAGCTGAAAAGCATATGATTATATTCTTGTTTCTCAAAACTATGACGGAGCAGAATCCAACAAATGTGGGTGATCTATTTTGAGATAACTTTATATCTCAAAGCTATCAGATCTATATTTTAAAATACTTGCATTTATGGTTCCAAATGTGTAGAGGAAAGCACATTGCAGCCATTCAGTTAATAAATGCCCTTTTTCTGACTGTTGTGTTTTCATCCCCAGCAGCTGTCCCTGAGGCACCGTGTTTTATTTTTTTGCTTTGTCACAAGTGTTTTCTTCTCCATAGGGGGAAGAAAAGCTCAGCTGCATGTTGTAGCCATACTATTAGAGGGCATGTGGAGGCAGCTTGAGCTGCGGTGCCTCATAGTTGGGTGTCCTTCCTACCCAGCATCTGACCGCCACCTGGGTCTGGATGTAAAAGGATGCGACTTGCTTGTAGTGTAGCTTGTTGGAAGTACTTGGAGGAAGGTGAGAGGCTGTATTTTGGTGAGATATATATATATATACCCGTTTTATTCATGAGGCCAAGAAGCAGGATCCACATGTGCTTTTGAAGTTGTCTTGTCATGCTCATCCTGAAATAGTCTGTAACTCTGACAAAGAGGTCACAAGCATTTTTCAGCAGTGGAGTTCCTTGTTGCTATCCACACCTTTAATTAAAATTTATCTTGAAGTCTGCCTGAGGGACAGTCAGATGTAGGTGCTGACTTTCAGTATAACTTTCAGTTTAATCTCTTCTGATATTGATGCCTTAGGATTTTAGCTTTTATATTTTCATATATTTGTAATCCTGCAATTCTTTAGTGTGTAACTCTGAGTTCCATGTAGTGTGTTAGCTACTGCTTTTCCCATTTTTGTCAGACACATCAATTCCTCTCTAGGCCTGAGAATCAAGGACACCTCACTGTCCCAGGCCCCGAGAAATGTAAACAAAAGTAAGTTAGGGGGAGCAAACTGGGAGAATGGGACTCTTATTACCTGAAGCTGTAATTGGACAATTAACCTCTGATATGCAAATGGACAAAACTTATATCTGTCCGAAAAACGTGTGACTGTCATCCATCTTGGGTGTAGTCTCAGCGAGACTCCTGTACTGCCCAAGGCGTACCCTGTGAAGGCCTTTCAATAAATACCTACCCTTTATCCTTTCACTCTGTCTAGCCTCTGTTCCAGGTCAGCCTCTACAAGGCATCAATATAGCTACAGATCAGTCATGTGACCTGCAAGCTTTGGCTGCCCTTGTGACTCAGCACAGCCTTGTGGCCCTCCTGCCTTTGTGTGGGAACTTGCTGGAAGCTTTGGTGTCCTTGATGTCCGAAGCTGAACATCTTTAGGAGTGATGGCCAAGCTGGAAATTTCTAGGTTTTCTCTGTCTACATCTGTCTCATACCCGCCTCTCCTTATCTTCCTGTCAATGTATGTCAGACCTCACAGGCTTTCCTTCCCACTAGGAAAGCAGTCTGCTGTCATTTTCCTTCTTTCACAGCAGGGAAACTAGAGCACTGTAAGTCTCACTATTGAGAGTTATATGGAAAGCTTTTACTGAAGTCCCATAGCTGAGGAGCGGATGGTACCTTAACTTCACCCACGTCTTTTTAGACCATTTAAATATATTTTCAAGGTCCAAAATAGGAGATTTAATTTCTCATTGTTTTCCGCTCAGCAGATTACGCCAAATTAATTTTATCTGTTTGGTGACAAAAAGGTATAAAATGCTGATGTAATGATGGGATAGTGTTGTAAATGTTGCGTTGTGGGGCGTAGTGTATTTTATAATGGTTTGATTTACAGTTTATGAGAAGCTTCTGCCAAGCAAAGTTTTACAGTTTGTTCATACTTTCCATTAGCATAGTTAATACAGTAGGTTTTCTACTACAGTAAATAATCCAAAAGAACACAGTCTATTTTGTGCTGATAATTAGGCATCTGTGAAATAAAACTAAAACAAATTTGTACTATATAGCATTATAATCATGTTCTCTGAATTTGTTATATTTTTCACTCGATGAAGAGCTTTGGTTTTCTTTGTCAATAGTATCTGGAAAAAAATATTTTTTTCCTAATTTCCTCCTTTAATTATAATCCAAGAAATCCTGAAAGGCATTTAAAGCTGGTTGATTTTTGTAGTGGTGAAATAAGCATTGTATATGTGCCTGTTATGCTGAATAGCTTCCATGTGACATCCTGTGCTTCTCTGGGGAAGAGGAGTGACAGGACCCAGAAGAATTGCTTTGCTTAATAATTTGTTATAAGATCTGCACTTAACATGGAGGAAATGTGTGTTTAATTTCTTTTGCTTTCTAGCTCTTCTTACATCTTCATCTATTACTTTAATGGTACAAAGATATCAACCCACATGTTACCCGGTGTCTTCCCTTCAGAAACATCTTCAGGTTAACCTCAGTATCAAATTAGTTACTGTCTAAATTCCCCAGAGTGCTGCCATTAAATCACACTGTCACAAGGTGTGGTTAAATTGGTCACAGTTGTACAGTGCCCTGACCTGTTACAACAACACACAGACTCCTGTCCCGCTGCTACCTTGCAGAAAGTAGGCAGACAGGCAGTTGAGATATCTGCCTGTGGCACAAGTTTAATAAAAATGCCTTAAAGTCTAAAGAGTGACACAAACAAGTAAATTTAATAGTATAAAAGAGTTTGCGTAAGAATTTTAAAAGTCAAATTTAATGGGGTTTAGTCATTTCACTTCACACTTGAGGAAAATTCTTTTTCCTTTTGTAAATGTTACTTTGACTAGCTCCTTTTGTTTGGGTCTCTGCATGCCAAAGCAGTGGGAGATAGATCGCAAGCAGGAGTCAGGAAGATGTTGATGTTTTAACTGCAAATACAGTTGAAAGCACGTAAAAACTACAAACTCCATGGTGTTCTCTGGGCTCATGTTGTTCATTGGCGAGGACTGTCCAAAACACAAAATCCTCTCGCACTGTTTCTCTCCTCATTATATCTCCCCGTGTTCTTCAAACCCTTCTTTTTTCCCTGCTCATCTCTCCATCCACCCCAGATAAATGTATTTGGAAATATAGCATGAAAAGAGAGCCCTTAGGGTGGAATTGTTTGACCCAGTTATATTTTATACTATCAGACCAAAGAGACAAGTAATCAAAAAGCTCTAATTTTCCATATCTGTTGCTTTGATGGATACTGTGTTTTCTTTGGTATTTGCTGGAGGAAGCAAATATGGCTCAAACATGGAGAAAAAAAAGAATAAATGAGGAAGAATCAAATGGTGGTGGTGGTGTTTAAGTACAGTTAGAGCGAGGAGGCCAGCTCAGATACCTAGAGTAAAGCTGGGCTGTGACCTGTGAGCCCTGGGGTGTTACAGTCCCCCTGCAGTGGGAAGGGCTGCATGGCTGACAAACTGGCTGGATAATGGAGGGTTGTGAAGGAAGAAATCCTGGGGGAGGACCAGATCTTTGAGAGATTCTTACTACTTAGATGCTTCATTTTCTGCATGTTTCCTCATGCTTGTATCTGGTATGCAGTGACATGGTGTATTTTGATGGTTCTTCTCTCTGTCCTCCTTCTTTCCCATTGTTCTTAATGTTGTCTTGTGACGCTGAGTCAGAAATCTGTGCCTTAATTGGAAGTCCAGATCTGAGTCCAAAAAACTTGCCTGCAAAATGTAGGATCACTGAATGATCAAAACTGGAAGAGACCTTCAAGATCATCTAGTCCAACTGTGAACATCATAACCAACAGCACCATCATAATTACCCCTAAACCAAATCCTAAAGTGAAGCAGGGTCCTCTTCTGGGAATGGGAGCTGAGTAACAACAAACACCATTGTGGTTAGATAGCGTTCTTGTTTATTGCTCAAATCAAGCAGGATTATGCAGCATTTCCAACTAGTCACAAGTTGTCCACGCACCTTAACTAACTATGATTGGCTACTTAAGTACAGTCACGCATGTCTACTGTTTACTAATTGGTTAACATGTGGCAAACAAGTGTCTTCTGTCCTCCTAGTTTGCAGTTATCACATCCTGTTAAACCTCCTCTTTTTCTCAAGGACGCTCTTAGCACTAAGTCATGCTAATCTTACAGCACTCAGGGCAAGCAGGCCCTGCTAAGTCTGGCTTCTTCACTACGTTCAGATACAGACCATGTCCATTCTACTCTAAGAATTCTTCCACACTAAAGTGCCACATCCAGATGTCTCTTGATCAGTTCCAGAAAGGTTGACTCTACCACCTCCCTGGACAACTTATTCCAATGCCTGACCACTCTCTCAGTGAATTTTTTCTTTTTCTGATATCTAATCTAAACCTCCCATGGTGGAACTTACCGTCATTTCCTCTCATCCTTTCACTTGGGACATGGCAGAAGAGATGTACCCCCACTTCACTAGACCATCTTTTCAAGGAGTTGTAGAGAGAGAAGGTCCCCCTGAGCCTCCTTTTCTCTAGGCTGGGCCCCCTGAGCTCCAATGTCTTGGGGTGATTTTATGACAATTAGTCTACTCCCTTATCATCTGCTCTATGCCTAAAAAATGGTTACTATAGCTTTAAGGTGGGTCTGGGCGGAGAGGGCTTGGAGCCTTGGGGCTCTTGTGCAGGCTTTTTCAAAGCCTCACTCCCCAGGCGTCTGTGGTGCTGTGCAGACTGCATTCTCTTTTTTTGCTTAGCTGGCTTGGTTTTTTGTTAGCTTAAGTAAGAAGGGTTTTGGTTTTTTTCCTTTCCCTGGCCTTGGAGGGCTGCAGCTGCAATCCTTTGTCAGGTTTTTTTTCAAAGAGAATTGGACGGTTTGGATTTGGTCCGAGATCAGAGAGAACAATTGACGGGAGAGGAATCGGCTGGTACCAGCGGGAAGGTAAGAGGCCGTTCCCTTTAGGCCCCAGACCTCAGAAAAGCCAAGCCAACAGGAGAAAGGCCAACAAATCCACCAGTTTAATCTGCTTTGAAGAGGGGACCAACATCAGAGTTTCACCATCTTCCCATCTGTTTGCTCAAGCTGCTGCATGAACGTTTTGGGTTTGTTTGTTTGTTTGTTTTTGTTGGATTTTTTTCCCCCTTAAGACAGGAGCTGGCACCATTTTTTTCTCCTCATGATGTTGCTGGCCATTGTGGTTGGTTGTTTTGTTTTTTTTTCCCTGGCATTTTGGGGTTTTTTGTTCCAGAGTGGGTGTGTGGGGCATGGGGGATGAGGTCTGACGGTTCAACATCTAGCATTTATTCACATTTTTTTCCCATGCCACATGGGCACTCCGTCAATAAATGTTTGGGGTTTTTTTCACTTTCATCCACTAGTATTCATTTCTTATTGGCAGAAAGGGATTGTTGGAACCCTTTTTTAAAGAGAAATACTCATTCCAGAGTGTTTTTCTCCTAAACTTATCTTTCAACCAAGACATCCCTCAACCATTCTCCATAAGACTTGTGCAACAGACTGTTCCATAGCTTTGTTGTCCTTCTTTTTGAAATTTTTGCTGTTCTAAACCTAATAGTATTATTGATCGAGAAAAGGAAAGGTGTTGAGGCTAAAGTTTTCATTGGAAACATTGTCACTTGAGGAAAGAAAAAGTTTGTCTCTAATGTGTTCACCTGTTTTCAAGCCATCTTGCTACTCATGATAAACAATGAGTTCTCACTGATGTAAGCTTTTCATTAAATTGGAAAGCTAATTCCTAAAATTTCAGTGGGAAATGCTCCTGTGGGAATCTCCTAAATTAATCTTTCAAAAAGCATAACATGTAAAAAAAACACAACCCATGCCCTACTTCCCTACACTTGAGCTGATGAATCTGAACCGGATGTGAAGCTGGACGAAGGGTCTGTAGTGCAGGTTCTGCCTTAGAAGAAGGAAATTACTTGCATTTGGATGGATAAAAAGATTTCCGTTTTTCCATACTGTGCAGACTGAACTGTAGGCTGTTCATAACCCTGAAAATTTGAGGAAAACTGAGCCTTATGCCTGTTGCAGTGATTCAGGATCTGCTTGATGGAGAGCTCAGTTGGCTGTGACACAGAAGCAGGAACGGGTGCAGCCAGAGGCAGTGTTTTCATCAGCTGTCCTAATGCAAATTGTTCCTAATTGGTAGTCAGTGCCCTAAAATGAACACTAGGAATTACAAACTTGCTTTGTTGTTCTTACTTTTTTCTTCCCTTCTTCCTGAAGTTTTCCAACACCAATTACTGAGACAGATGAATTTTGCAGTACAAGAGTGTACTAGTTTGAAAGCAAACTAGTTGGACATCCCAAGTCAGAATTACAATTGATTAGGAAAAGTAAGATCGAGGCAATAATACAAGAACACTGGCTTAAACTGACAGAGTCAGGATACAACCTGACATCCTGCCGGGCAGGGTGGTGGAAGCAGTCTGATTGAATGATGGCTGCAGTCCTCTTGGAGTGATAGATGTGGTTCCATCGAAGGGTGTGGTCTTCCTCTGAAGGTCCAGTGGTGGTGTAGAAGGGTCTGGTCTTCTTCTGGGAATCTAGTGGATAAGGCTGCGTGTTATATTCCAAACCTCAGGGTATATCCAGGAAGGAATGCTTGGTTCCTCCCCCTGAGCGGAGCATCTCACAATGGGATGATGTAATTTTGTGAGTCATGCAGTGAGGCTTGATGCCCCATTAACAGAAGGTATCCCCCCCAGAGGGAGTTATGAGGGATGGATCATGGAAGAGATAAAGAACATTGCCCCACCTGGTTTTAACAGCTGGCCCATTAACAGAAGATATCCCTCAGGAGGGAGTTATGAGGATGGGCCATGGAAGAGATAAAGAACATTGCCCCACCTGGTTTTAACAGATGGTGATAGAATACAAAATCTTGGTTACATCTTACATTGTAACCTAAGACAAAGAGTTATCCATCACTAAATTGCTATTTCAGAGAAATAATTCATTTGGGGAGATAGTGTTTTGGGAAGGTGTTTTGCAATATAATATTTCAGCTAATTGGTCAGAAGTTTACATCATCTCGATTTTTGTGGTAGAACTGTTAAAAATTGAAGTAGTTTTATATCTGTTCTAAACATAGCTATTATTAATGATAGAGCTTCTCTGAAAACGTCATGTTTTTGTAAATATTTTAATGATAAAACTTAATCACTTGTATTTATAAATTAAACTAAGATATCTCTGAATTGTATAATATACAGTATAATTGCATCATGTTACTGCTTATGTTGAAGAACTCTAGAAGTATTTTGTCCTATTTGCATATTCTGTATGCTATTAGCATAGTCTATGTCTCACATTCTTACATGAATTGGGTTTGTTGCTTGTGTTGGCTGTTACTTAATGTTCAGCTAGGTCATTATATATTTTTTAATAACAATTTTTAAACTTTTTATCATGGAGGTCAGGTTTTTAAAATAAAATTCTGAAAACATAGAAACATCAGAACAGCAATGACTCACAAGACTGGTGAGTGCTGGATTTCTTCTTAGGGTAAGAAAAGTTAGAATGGAATTGGTGAAACAACACACTGCTTTAAGAGATAATTGCAGTGGTGCTGAGCTGGCAAATACAATCACCATTTCTGTATAAAGCATTAACTGAAGTGATGGATAAGGCTCTGGCAGGAGAGAATGAATCTAATTGAGGAAGTGATGAGTAGAAGATAATTAGGCTTTCCTGACCCTTGATGAAAACAGTTGTAGTTGTGCAGGCTACCTGTATGACTCCAGTGAATGTTGAGCTTGTTTCAGGAGGCAACAAAATTACACAGTTGGCAGGAGGTTTACTTGCCCAGAAGGGTTACCCTTTTTTGACCTCACAAAAGGGAGCCATCAGCTGCCAGGTTTTCCTTAAGTACCAGGCAAAATTTTATAAGCAAAAATTTTAAGTTGTCACTTATAATGACTGGTGATGACTGAAATGTGGGAGAGAAAGATTCCTGTAGTAATCAGTTTAAGAAACCCTTCTGATAGATCTACAAGAGATTCTCAGAAGTTATTGCTACATTGTGATAGATACTGCCCCATTTCAACAGCTGTTTTACTTATGATGCATGAAAAAATGGGAAGTGGGAAATTTAAACCTGATTTTGACGCATACTGTCACATCAGCATGACTATGTGCTGGAGGATGATATGCCCTCATAAAGTTATCCAGCAGTTCCTGCTCTGCTTTACCTTTCAGAGATACTTGTGGTCTGTACTAGAAGTAAGAGCTTGGCATTGGGATGGTTTGTAGGAATTTCAGAATTCCACCTCTTGTGAAGCAGTACTTTAACAGCACAGTGGTCTAAAGGGTCTTCTGTAGTACTTTTTTCCCTTTGCCTTCTAACAAAGGCTACACACTTGGTATACATGGATGAAACACCAGAAACATCTAGGTTGTTTTTTTCCCGGCAGAATTCTAATCTTGAATGCAAATGTTTCAGCTTGATTACAATATGAGAAACCCTTCCTTTGCATGGGTTCTCTAGTTTGATCACTGCTGATGGAAAAATTAACACTGAAATTCTGACCTGAGTGAAGAAGAAAAGGTTTAAACAGTAAAATTATGACCTGGAGAACTGGATCTGTGCTCGTTTCTGCTAAGTGTTTTGCCAGGCTTGGCATGCTGTGGCCACCATAAAAAATTTAGTATGAAAGGTGCCACTTCTTCTGGCTGTGTGAGTGGAGATTATCTGCTCTGCACAAGTCACAGCCTCTTGCAGCTGCTGCTGGTGGCAACCGTATTTAAGAAGTTTAAGATGGCACATTCTTGAAGAAATGTTATTCAGTGTCTTAAATTGAACATCCAGAATTATTGCTTCTGGTACTATATTTTTTTTTGGTGGTTTTGTTTTGTTTGGAGTTTTTTTCTCAGTTGTAGAACAAAGATATTCTTCCAGTTTTCCCCTGTTGTCCTTGTGTGAAGATAGCAAGATGATGAATTCCACAAGCAGGGCAAGTAATTGATTTGGTACAGATGTCGCACTGTCTGCCCTGGGTAAGCAGTAGGATAGCATGTTGAACAAAGAAACTCTGAGTATTTCATTCTGAGTACAGCAGAAGTTTTGTGGAAAGAAATATGTTGTAACAGATCCGTATTTTTCTGCTGATTCTCAAACAGAGCTGTGTAGATGATCTTCCCTCTGCCCTCTTCCATCACATTCACTCTTAATGCATTTCTGCTGTCAGGATTTTGAACATATTTATTCATTGTCATCAGGTTCACAAACTCTGACTTTGTGTGTTCCCGGGTATGTCTAATTTTGTAGTTTCTAAGTTTCTCTTCAGCAGAAGTAATCGAAGCAAGAAAATGAATGGGTTAAATACATTATTATTCTGTTCTCTAAAAATTATATACTTGCTGAATCCTTCATCTTCTGAAGAGAACTATCAGAACAGTAACACCAGCAAAGGCTTTGTTCCAGAGAGCAAACTAGGTCAGTTTTGAAAGTTTTCTTGCCTATCAGTCAACAGGTACCTTCTGTGAGATGAAATGCTACCTTCTATATGTGTCTTTTTAAGCAACTCAGCTATGGAAAGAAATTTCTAATGGTATAAAATAAGTTATTTAATTATGGAGGGAAAGGGTAAATGGATCTGTCGGAGGCAGTAGAGCAAAGAATGTGTGTTTGGTTTGTATAAGTGCTCTATGTAAAAATTGGATTGAAAGATTCTTAGTGCAACTTTTCCCATTTTTTACAAATTTAATGGAAACAGGCACATATTTTGGTATGGTTTTTGTATAAAAGCTTAGTTACAATAGAAGGAGAGAGAGTCTGAAGCACATCATTCAGTTGTTTTTTTCTGTCTAAGAACTCAGAAATGGCCTTTGAAATAACTTAATAGATTTTTTTAATTAGGAAATGTGAAAATAAAGATCATTGCAATCTCTTCAGTATAGGAAAACAGAATGGAAAATTTTTAGAAGTGACAACACGAGTGTCTGAAAAATGCTATGAATATGAACTGTCTGTCCCCACTTGTGCAATGGATGGTGCCCATCTGAGTTCTTTGAAGTCTGAAAGTGTCTTAATAGGTGTTTATGTGTCCAGATGTGATATTATTTCTTCTTCATGTGAGATACCCAATTTCCTAACCTAATATATAACCCAAACCCAATGAAAATAACCAAGGCACTTCTTCAGCATTTTTTGCTTTTGTGGTCACTTAACAGGCAGACCAGAAACATTGCTGTGGGTCAGACTGTCAATTCTGTAATTTTCCAGACTTTGATACCAATAAGCCATTTAAAAAATCATAGACCAGACATCTGGCATAGCCCTTTTCTTTCCTGGCTCTATGCCTAATCTCACAACTGCAGTGGAGTTTAATTCTTGCCCTGCTGCCTATTCCTGCCTCCCTGATGCTTCAAAAAACCAGATGTCTTTGTTGAAATCCCTTATTCGCAAACTTTAAAGGTGAGTGTTGAGATCTCCATTTCATACTTGTCTTTGACTTCCTTTCCTCTCTCTAGCCCGTGCAAAACTACTTTGGTAGATGTTGCTTAAATCTGCTACCTGGACTCTCAATATCACGTAGTTACTATACTCAATATTGAAGTCAGCTTGTGTGCCAAAGTCAAATAACAAAGTACAGTGGGAAAAGTGCTCATGTGCCAAAGTGCACCATTCAATTAGTTTTTAGCTTTAAGTAGTTCCTGTTTCGCCTCAAATGTTTAGTTCAGAGCGTGGTGGCAGCATCAAACTTGGTTTCTGAGGAATCTTGTCCTTTGAAATTTTAGTTCAGAAGAAATTTTTCTAGCATGCAGGGTTTGGAAATATGTTAGGAGGAAAATACCCAGGCTTCAGATGCACAGGTTTGTTGAGGGAGTATTTGTTTCTTTGCCTCTTAGCTTTCTGATTTTCTTTTAACCAAAAGACAAATTAAGCCACCTCAAATGCACTCATCATCTTTTCTGAATTCCAAGCATATGTCTTACTCTTGTAGTTTGCTTTCTGTTTCTGTTTTGTGTTTTCTCTTAAGGCATGTAGAGGTGTACTGTTGGATCTGTCTGTTTCTTCTCCCACAGCTGAAGAGCTTTGTGGTCTGGATCTTTCCTATACACGAGGATAAATGTGTATCTGTGCTCACCATTATTCTTAAGTTGGAAGCAAAGCTAAACCCTAGGTGGAATACTTGACAATCCTGTCCCTTCCCAGCGGTCCTGGAGTTCATTTGGAGGAGCTGTAGAGGGAATGGGGTTTTGTGCTTTTGGGATGCTGAAGCACAAGAGGCTGGAAACTGGGATGATGGTACCTGCAGTGCTAAAGGTTATGGATGCATAAATTACCATCGGCTCAGCTTGTTAGACTGAAAGAGCACAGACAGGAATTGCTTCTCCTTTGTTAATTCCCACAGCTGTCTGGAGCCAACATTGGCCTTGGTCTCTTTGCCCAGGCAGCAGCTTATTGCTGCTGCTGTTTGGTTACCATCCTGGAATTAGCTTTCCCCCAGCTGTTGGCTCAGGCTTGGTGGCTGGTAAAAACCACAGTCAGGATAGATGGGCTCTGTCTGCAATAAAATACAGTTGCAAAGTGTAGTGAATGCTAATCTTTCCAGATATTAAGACACCTATCTTGAACATGTTTGCATTCTTTCTTTCACCCCGATGGAGTATACATTTTTGTTCAAGTTATTTGGCAAAATCATGGTAAAATTACATCAAAATGGATGAGCGTTTATTGCAGGCAAGCAGGAAATACTTCCCAATACCAGTAATTAGTCCACAGTTATTTGCTGTCCTAAATTGAAAGCTTTGCATTAAGTTAGTAGCTGCAGAGATGAAGCTTCTTAAAATGCAGCTTATGCAACCTCATTATTTCTGAAACAACATTAGAAAGGAAGACTCATTGTTCTTGTCATCTATTTTCTGCCTTTGTCACTCTTGCAGGTTATTGGAATACAGAAAGAAAACTTTCATTTACTAATGTTTTCTTATTTCTTGAACAGCAAGAAGTAACATAGTTGGCTTTCCTTCATTCTCTTTTGCCTTTCCTTATGTTTTACCTTCCTGAAATAACAGAACAATTCAGGCTTCTGAGTGAAAGGAATAAATAATACATTGGTGCCAGTTCTTACCACAGTGATAGATTGGGAAAAGGAAGTTACTAGATACACATTTACAGGTCCATGGTTTAAACATTGCTTGTAACTATGTGCTTAAATGCATACTAGCAGTAGCTGTACAGTGGTTTGTGTTTTAAAACCAGAAATATGCCCTCTGGAGTGGTCAGTATGTTCCTGTTCGAGTCAGGAAGGAACTAAGTAGGACTGAAGGCTGCCTCCTGGAGGCCCAATGTGTTTGTGGCAACAGAAATATGACTGAAACCACCAAACTTCTCAAATATCCTTTCACCACACATAGGACTGGAGATGATTTGTACTAATGACCCATTGTGCTACTTGGACTCAAGCGGAGCATCATTTCCTTGATGGGGAAATGAATCTTAGTATCCCATGTGTGAGGAGGTTGAAGCAAAAGGTTCAAAACCATGATGGCCTTTGTGTCCATATGAAAGGGAAGTGCTGGCCCTCCTTGCCAGAAGTCCCCATAGACAGGAGATTGAGATGTTGACAGAGGTTGCAGGTATATTTATGGCTACATCAAGCCTAAAAGTTTCCCTCTGTTGTTTACTGCTGGACTGTTAAATTCAGACAATGGCTGAATGGCTTTACAAATTGTGGATTTGTCAGTGTGTCAAGTAATTTTTTTGAGCAGCCTTTGAAAAATCCTGTCACTGGCACCACTAAGCTAAGGCGAAATGTCAACAAATTCTTGTAAATGAGACAGTACAGTCTGTGGTGCCAATAAAACCTTGGCTGTGGTGGTATTGAGGGAATAGGCAGAAAAAGCTGTTGAAGTGTTTTTCTTCCAGGAGAAACAAGACTGAGTTATACTTGTTTACAGAAGAAGGTAAAATGTAATAATAATAATAACAGGAAGCAAACATACCTGCTACAAACATTAAATAAAGCTCCAAGATTTCTGAGAAAAATACAAGTATCCACATTCATTTGGTATTAAATGTTTGCTTGAAAACAGTGGATTTAAACTGATTACTGAGGTAAAAGGTGTAGAGGCGAGATGTGCTGTGGGGGAAACAGCACTGATGTGCTGCTAATTGGGAAATGTAAATGGAATTAGAGAATTTAGCATGGTGGGTAGAAACAGCTCTGCAGGCTACAGTAGGGAGGGATTTGTCCCCATTTGAAAAGTTCATGCTGTAATTCCAGATGTTGTAGATGTTCATTACCTTCCCTATTTTTCTCTGACATTCCTCTCACATGCATTCTCTTTGAAGAGGAGCCAGGGTGATAACAGTGATTAAATCCAAGGAAAAACATCCAAGTGTATTTCATCATGTTTCTTGCAAGATGTAGCACCTTTAACAACACTAAAAATGTGCAAAAATCACTTCCATTTTGATAAATCTAAATCTGAGGTAAAACCGCTTCTATTTCCATTGTTCTTATTTCTTGAAACATGAAATAAAACATAATTCTGTGAAATATGACCTTTGTCACTGAGTCATGCAGAACAGCTAGCAGAAATAAGATTTTTCTAGGAGCGATCAAAACTGTAGAAAGACTATTCTAGTAATATTGTAGTACATTTTTGTGCAAGATTTTTAGAATATTTTCTAAATGGCCTGATCCCATAAACTGATGTAGTCTCCCACCACTTGTGGCTTTTTTTTTGCATTCTCAGATGTCTAGTTTTTCAGCTAGCAGCAGGTCATAATGAGGAGGCAGGTGAGGGCTACCCTTTAAGCATTTGCTTCTGTTAAGTAACTGGAGAGGGAACCAGGGCCCACTGTAATGACAGGCACAGCTAGTCAGTGGACACAGAGAATTGTCTTCTTTTCATCCCCTCATGGTGCTTGTTACCGTCATGCTCCCTAAAAAAAAAAAATCCAAATTAAAAAAAAAAAAGCTTGGTCTTCATGATGAGAATTTCATAGTAAAATGCTGTGGACTGACATAGCTGAGTTGATTGCTTTTGTGTAGTTAAAAAAAGATGGATATTTGGATGCATGCATGCAAATTATTTTTGAAGTACCTTCCATGTGACTAATTGACTTTCCTTTTTTTGTTTCATTGGGTTGTTTTTGTTGTCCTTTTTTAACATTATGAGTGTGCCAGTATCTGAAAGTGATCATTCATTAGAAAGGAAGAGGAAAAATAATTTGCAATTTTTTAAAAACATGTTGTGTTTGTAGCTTAGGAGAGAGAAAGAGTGCATCTTTTTAAGTGTTGATAGGTGTATGGTATCTGATGCTCTTGATGAAAATTTGGATGTCTTATACTGAGCATGCCTAGTTTAAATGTCCATAGTGAGCCAAGACTGGAAGCCCATTAACCTGGAGATCACCTGCAGATACTGGACTTGACAAATCCACCTCATTCTTGCAGTTCAAAGGTGGTGGTGTATGTATAGTGTTTATTTCATGCTTGCAAGAAGGGAAAATACCTGACAAAAAAAAATAAAGACAGAATATATACATTGTTCAGAAAAGAGTTACTTAAAGTGAAGTTGGAAATTTCAGACATAATGAAACTAGTTTTTCAGGGAGAACAGTACAGTGGAGGTGGTGAAATTTCCAAGTCGGTTTTTAGAAATCGAAAATTAAGAGAGGAACCCAAGTGGGTTTGTGCCCCTTTTTAACTTTTTCTCCTGTCTAAATGGAAATGAGTCATCTTTTATGCAGACTCTTCTGCAAGGTGGCTTTAACCACATCTGTTCATAAAACATACTTGGGTTTCCCCCAGTGGAAAGCTTCAGTATTATTTGAAGTCTCTCTTGTGTTTCTGGAGGCCAGTTATTCGGGGGAGACGGGAACAGGGAAATCATTCTTGTTTGTATAGAGGCTTAACTTGCTTCTAGTAGAGTCAGGTTTGTGGCATACAAAAATTCTATCAACATGTTTTAACTTCTTAATGCCTTGTTAAAAAGTAGTCATACCGTCTTCCTTTTTGCTGAGTTCACTTTCAAAGTTGTAGTAAGCAACATAATATAAAATGAAATATTAAAGGCTTGGTCTCCAAAATGAGTTGAAGAAGTTGTTAACTTCACCTAGAAGGCTGTTCAAGCATTTGTGATGCTATGGGAAAGATTCACACCCACTTGTGCATGAAGGTGACAAAAAGTCAGTGTGTGTTTAAATATTTGAAGATCATTTATTCATTAGTAGTAAATTTCAAGTAGAAGATCAGAAACAAACCTGAAACCTTGCCACAGCTGAGCACTAAGCTTAGGAAATATTTCAAAGGTAACAGCAGCAGTAGCCAAACATGTATTTGTTGATGTGTTGTCTGTATCACTCAGAACTAAGAATGATCCACCAAATGCATTTGCTAGTCAACTTCAGTATTTCCTCCTGTTGTCCTGTAGAAGTGTCCTTTCCATTCACATAGCACTTGTAACAGCCAAAGGAAAAACTCTGCATCGGTAATTCGAGGTCAGTTCAACACTTGGTAGTCCTCTATGAAAGGCATGCAGTGAGCCTCTAGATAAGCTGTCTTCTGAGTGAGGAGGAGAAGTTCCTGAGGAACTTTCTTGCTTCTTTCACATCAACTGAGTGCATTTTGTACAAATTTGATCTTCTTTCAAAATGAAATTTGGTTGATGGTATCATGGATCGAGCATGTTTACATTATTATTCAGCTGTCAAAATATGGTATGCTAATGGTGACCTTTTTTTTTTAAAAAAAAAAGACATTTCTTTAGCATTTCTTACTATTTGGGGCATTCCAGAGTCCCTGATTCTTTCTTTTCTGTTTAAAGGGAAGGGAGGGAGATTGAGAAACAGGTAACTGTTTTCATGATAGAGTTTTCAAATCGAATGTTCTCTCATGGTACCTTGAAGTAATTTTTTGTTGCTGACACATCATGATCATTTTCTTCATTTAGTGATGATAAGGCAGTAGAAGAACAAGCAGAGGAAGATGAGGAGCTAACTGTTGTGGAAGATGAAGATGACGATGATGATGATGGTGATGAAATTGAAGAAACAGAAGAAGAGTATGAGGAGGCAACTGAAAGAACTACCAGTATTGCAACCACTACCACCACAACTACAGAGTCTGTGGAAGAGGTTGTCAGAGGTAAATTCATGAGCATCAGGCTTGGGGCTGAAAAGCTAATCCTGCTGCTTTGCATATTTGCCCTCTACAACAAAAAAATGTTCCAAACAGCAAAACACCCAAAGTTGCAGTGTTGTTGTGCTTTGGCTTCTGTAATTTGCGTGTTTAATCCCCTCACCCTTCCCTTTCCCATTACAAATATTCTTCGGAGTTAGTTCTGCCACAACCCTTTGGGTTTTCTGACCTCCAGCCCTCCTGGCGCACAGATGCTGCAGGGATTGTCTGTCCTTGAAGCGTGTTTGTTGTGTGTGTAAACAGAAGGGTTGGTTTTATTGTAAAGTAACATTAAATAAAATTCAACTACCATATGTAGCAAATAGGGCAGGAAAGTGTGTATGGTTTTATCATGCACGTAAGTTATAGAAGGATAGGGAGTATCAGTTCCAAGCAGGAGATAGCACAAGCTGTTTTGGTCTCTCATATAACAGTAGTGATGGGTCACTCGGTGTGATTCTGTTAGATACTTGTTTGCTATGTTTCTCCATGAATTAGTAATTCAGTAAAGTTAGACAAATTTAAAATAACTATGCAGAAAAATGAACCTAAACTAATGAGTTTTACTGTGTGGGGAAGAAGGAAATAGGAAAAAATAGGATACATGGAGTGAGAAAGAACTCTTCATTTCTAAACTTTAATTTTTGTTATATTTTTTAGTTATTAACAGGACTGCATTTTAAACTTTGAATTTTACACTAGTTCATGGGCAGCATAGCAACATAGTTTTTTTAAATGCCACATTTCTCCTACAATGCATATTGGAATTAATTATCCTTATTTTTCTATTTTAATGATACAGTTCAGTGTGGTGGACACAGCAACATAGTTTCTATGGGCAGCATAGCAACATAGTTTTTTTAAATGCCACATTTCTCCTACAATGCATATTGGAATTAATTATCCTTATTTTTCTATTTTAATAATGCAGTTCAGTGTGGTGTAAATCTCAGTAAAATAGATCCCAGTTATACAGTGCTTGCATCTTTACTGATAAGTGCTGGAGATGGTGACAGTAAATGAGGTTAAAGACTACGTTGGAAAAGAAAGGAGCTGTGACATGCAGGAGGCAGAGGGAAAATGAGAGAAATTGCGGCAGTTGTGAAATGAGGCAGGAAACATCTGGCTTGCCTCCTTTTCTCTCCCCATGCTTCCCTATCCCCTGCCTGTGAGGATTCTTGGGACTCCAGTGCTAGTGGAATTCCACATTTTGCTTGCAGCACTGTCGCTTTCTCCTGAGCCATGCTTCCAGTGTTTGTCAGAGCAGAGGGTGCTGGCTACAATTTATCACACCAGGGTACAGAAGGATGCCCAGGGGATGCTTTGGGAAAAGCAGAGCTATTTGGTTCTATTTTTCTGTTCAATCTACATGGAGCACTAAAGCTTTGCTATAATCACTTGCAAATGTTTCTTTTTAAGGCTGGCAACTCAGTCTTGTGTGTTTCTGTCTTATATAACTGTTGCGTGTTTTGCTCAGTTGTTGGATAGCCTTTTCAGTGAGAAGGGGATAGGAGGAGTTTATGTTTAATTCTTTAAACCAATTAAACGTAATTCCCTATGTGAGCTTTACCACTTGGGGATAAAATGCCCTCTTCTTGCTAAATGAATATTGAAAGGAAAAAAAAAGAAAAAGTACACTCGACTTAATTGGGATTTTAGATGAGTGGAAATGAGGACAAATTTGGTAGAACATGTTTCTTTACTGAGGGTGATGTTTCAAACAGGTTAAGATTTATAGCTTTCAGGAAACTAGTGTACAATTACCTGAATATAAAACATAATATATAAAAGATGAGGTAAACTATGGAACTGACCTTTTAGAAGCCCTTTAGAGATGTATATATTTGCTGATCATGAAAAGGTAGCATATTGTTTTTCCCAAGTCTAACATTTCCCACCTTCAGTGACTGTGAGGGAAATATGCATTGGTCTAAGTGAGGTGAGGGCAATCTGTTACCAATACAAGTTTTCAGCACAGTTCTGCCACAAGCCTTTGGGCTTCCTGATCTTCAGCCTTCCTGGGGTATGGGTGGTGTCGGCACTGTCCTGGAGGATAAGTAGTATCTGACAGAGCTGCACTACGCAAAGTGCTTGCTTATTTATTAAAGCAGGAGTGTCCAAATAACATAGCCTTGGTCCTTGCTTTTGCTTCCCTTGCTACACACAAGAGAAAGCTTCCTACAGGGTCCCTGTGCTCCCAGTGCAGGCAGCAGATCCAGCACAGGAACTTGTGTGGTGAGCGTCTTGCTGATGCAAACACAAAAGTTAGTCTGTGATTGTAAATGAAAGAGGCAGAGCAACCTTGTTGAGAACATATGTACTGAGAAGTGGTCTTTACTATGGAGACACCTTGAAAAGCTCTCTAGAAGGATTGAAGTGTCAGAGCTTCATTCATGTGGACTGAGCTCTGTTCCAGGCTGCCTTGTCTAAGCACTAGTCATAAAACATGCTAGGATGCTCTTCACAACCCTTTACAGCCAGTTTTGTGAAGCTGTAACTAATATTATGTCTTTAGCATTAAAGAACACAGAGAGTGGGTTTATCCAATTTGAGAGGAGTTGCTTTCAAATGTGAACAACTGTTGTAAAGCCGTAAGTAGGGATCTAATTGTGGGCTGGTACTGAGCCCTTTCTCTGCCAAATCAGTGGAATGGCTGCCATCAGCCATAAATAAGTAAAAAACATAAATGCAATGTTATAATATAAAGATACTTGAGCTATTGTAGAATCAATTTTTCAGGCAGTTTTATTTCTGTGCATATTTGAATGAATTGTGACCAAAATAGTAATAGTAGAACCACTTACAAACTTATTTTCAGTGAAAAGGAAATTAATCTTGCCTAGAGAATGAGAAAGGTCCATTGGCAGAAGGATAGTATTTTCATTCAGTTTCTGCAGCAACCACATTTCTATGTGTTTATTAAAAAATGTGAATAAAATTTCCATAGCCCAGTATTTGCCAGTATTCACTTTCCTACCTTTTGTGAGGGATGATTTTTATTCTCAATTCATATGGCATATAGCAGCAGACCCAGTTTAAACTTTTAGATATGCTCTTGCTGGGCTTCAGATGTTAAATCCAGATGACTGTGGGTCTGAGATTACAGGGATTCAGATGGTGAAATTAGTATCAAATATACCTTTTTCACCTTTGGTCATGGGGAGATGTTAGCATTGAATTTGTGCTGAAGAAAATATGGCTCATTTGTGAAGCTCTGCTCTTGATTTTTGTCTCTATGTGGAGCAGGGGAAGTGACTCCGCTGACCAGGATTTAGGCAAGGGAGTGGTTTAATTTCTGCTATCATTGCCATAGTGTCATGAGTGTTGCAGAGCTGCTCCTGAGAATCCAGGCTCGCCGTGATTTTTCCAGTGTGTGATGGAGGCAAGCAGGAGCACTACTTCTGCCATCGTGTGCAATTGTTTGTGATTTTGTTTCTGCTGTCCTTCTGCACAGGACAGCAGAAGGACACAGGAGATGGCAGGAAAACTCAGTCTCTCTTGGCATACAACAAAAAATAAGCCATTTTGGCTTAGCGCTTCCCATCAACATCACAGTCAATCAGATCTCATTAGAGAGCAGAGGGGTCAGCACAGAAGCCTGGCACAAAACACTTGGCAGCTTCTCTGCACACCTGCCAGCAGATGTGGGAGAATCTGCAGCATAAGCCTCACCTGCCTCCTCCAGCAGTATAATATTGCCCTTTATCAGTTGGTTTTGCTCTCTCTAATTCAGCTGGATTTCTTTAGGCAGTTAGGGAAGAATCTAAGCAGTGCTGCTTCATGTGACATTTTAACTGTATTTACAGTCTGGAGTTGCAAGTGAGAGACTGTATTGCAAGTGAGAGACCATACGCTGGTTTCCTAGCAAGAGAAAAGTATCCTGATGTTGGTATGGTAGGTCTTAGTGTCATTGATCCATCATGAGCGGTTTTTTCCTGAAGATTTTTATCTGAAAGACTTAAAATCCATTCAGTGACTCCTACTATATATTGTAAAGCAAGGGAGAATAACCCTGATTGCCAGACCTGTCAGCTGGGAATTTTGGGACAATATTAGTAGTGTATGCTACATTAATTGTTTGGGTTTTTTTTCCACACTCCATAGCTTTGCCCCACTTTCATAGAATCATAGAGTGGCTCGGGTTAGAAGGAACCTTAAATATCACCCAGTTCCAACCCCCTACCATGGGCAGGGACACCTTACTCTAGACCAAGTTGTTCCAAGGCCTGTCCATCCTGGCCTTGAACACTTTGAAGGATGGGGCATCCACAGCTTACCAGGGCAACTTTTCTTCCTCAAAAGGTTATCATCTTTGTTCTGTAGTAGTAGTTCCTTGTTCTTCCTTGCCTTCAAGACTATGCAGTGTGCTTTGTTTGGAGAGGGATGATGTATGATTGCATTTCATATCAGGAAAACATGATGCTTGCTATATAAATAGTACACATTAGGTATAAATTCACTGGGATTTTTTGCTATGAGATCTTAATTAAGAAAGATCATCTACTCTAATTTATGAATGAGAGCTGATAAAATTAATGTAATGGATTTGCATTTGTAGCTTTTAATTAGATATTTTAATTTAAAGCACAGCTATTACACCATAATACAATACTTTATTATATGCTGCAGTTGGAGGAAATATGTTTTATATTCTGGTGATCTTGTTGATGGAGACGCAATATATTATTACCTTTTCAGGTTGAGGGCAAAAGTACTGAAATACTAAACACAGTAATAGTGTTATTTTATGTAAAGTTGGAAGGTAGAGAGTAGTTTCATTTGAAAGATATCCTGCCAGAAAAAATTACCAAGAATCTGTTTCCCTACAGAAAATGTCATTTTGTTATATTGAAGCAGTAATTAATTGCGTATTTTTTTGCTGAAGATTTTGCTGTATAAAAAGATTTGAATGCACTTCTGGGCTAATCCTCATACTCAGTGTCATGCCATGTTAGCAGAATTGTGATGTTATGTGGAAATACTACCTTTTCTAAAACACATAAATTCATGAAACTCTATTAACCTAGATTAAAAATCAAGCTGGGTTTTTTGTTTGCATTCTGGCCACCAGTGGTAACTTTATGGTACCTTAAATCCAAACGTCATTCTGTTGTGCACAAGAAATAGAAAATATATTTTCACATATTTGTTCCGCTTCAGAACTATAAGGCTTTATATTCTAGCCAAGTATACCATTAAATATTTTTTAATATTCTAAATATGCCCTTGCAGTAGCTTAAGAATAAACATTCTAGAGAAAATTTCATCTTGATTACACAGGATGGAAATTACAATTTAAGGGTATTTAACAGCTTTAGAGGAGCTGTCCTCAGTATTGCATTAAGAAGTCGTCATTTTGCTTTTTAAACTTTCCTCTGTAAAAAGCATTTTAGCAATTGTGTAGTGTGCGTGCCAACTTTAGTCCTAGATCATGTGCCAGCTTCACAGCTGTCTTCTCCTAATTCCAAAAATCTCTTTTGAAATTAGCTCTTGTGTTTGAATAGTCAAACTAAAATTTGGTTGCCTCTTCTAACCATACATTCAGAATGAGGAAGTTTTGTTTCAGTGAAATTATCTTCAAATA
Organism: Callaeas wilsoni; assembly: GCA_013398955.1. Classification (NCBI taxonomy): domain Eukaryota; kingdom Metazoa; phylum Chordata; class Aves; order Passeriformes; family Callaeidae; genus Callaeas; species Callaeas wilsoni. Next base: position 26,024 of record VWPU01004706.1, on the reverse strand, counting down.
TTCCCTTTTGATTGATTCATTGAGTAAAAACAGTTGTGCCTTTTTAGAACACAAAGAGTATAACTAAAAGGAAAACAGTGCATTTGTGCTTGCCTAATTATTCTCAGCTAGTTTAAAAAATAAAGACTAATATAGAGGCATATTTATTAATATCCTCAAACTACAGCTCAATTCCTGAAGATATGGAAGCCAAAATTACTCCAGTTGTGATATTTTATATACTAGTGCGTGAAGAAGGGGAGCATATACCTCATGATACACATTCGAGAGGTTTATTCCTTTGGCCTCTCTTGCATTTATCAGTTACTTACTGTGTTCTTCAGCGAGATATAAATGGTAAAATAAAAGAGCTGATCCCATATACTTACGCAACTGAGTGTTTGAGGTCCTCATTTAAGAGATATTCAGGTCCCGCATGATTGTGACACAGTTTGAATGGACAGCAAACACACACCAGTGCTAATGGGCTCGCTCAGACCCCCAGTATGATTTAGTTGTGTGTACTTGATTATATCAGCTTCAAACTTGCAGGGCTGGTAGTACAGAAAGGCTTATCAATACAATGTATTTTCCATTACTGTGGCTGTATTTTCCAAGACCTTGCAGTATTTATAAGTCAGCATGATGGTACCTTTCTTCTGTAGCATTAAGGTGAATAGGTTTCTTAGAGGTGTAAACTAGACATGGGAAACCAACTTCCAAGACAGGTCAGAGTTAGTAACCTAACTCCTCCTGTTGGTCCGTTTTTTCTTAGATCTCTTGAAATTTAATTTCTGATTTAAGGTTTGAGGCTGACTGGCAGCATTAAATGAGCTTAGTTCTCATGATCATGTAAATAAATTCAAATCCTGAAAAAATACTGAGTAAACTTGATATTTACAGTGATAGAAATATGTAAATGTAGCTTTTAATTCTTTTCGCTGTTAGAAGTTTACGTTTTATTTCCAATTTCTCAATAGAAAATAGTGTTGTTAAGGATTTAAGTCCCATCTGGAAAAAAAAGATGGGTTTGAGATTTTGAAATAAAGCAATTATAATTTCACTTTGATTTGAAATTGGTTTTCTTCAAGTAGCAGGGAAAAAGTAAGGTAATGAAAAATTTAAACTGACATTCAGAACCCTATTTTATATTTACCTCTGTTAAAAGTGATCATCAAAAGTATCTAAAATGTTTTCACGTAAATTCTAATGACCTCTACTTTACAGTATTTTGGTAAATGAGTGCTTATGGAAGTACTTTGTATAAAGCCAGTATAAATTAATGTCCACATACTTAAAGACTGTATTTCCTAGGGTGCTGAAGTCTGTGCTTTTCAAAGAAAAAATAACACAGTCAGTGCCAATGTTTAATGTAATAGATTAGTTTTCAGTATTCAACTACTTAATTTAAAAGCAAATCAACAAGCTTTGCTGCAGCACTGTCCTTCAGGGAGTGGTACTTGCTTGGTTAGAAACAGCTGGGTTTGCCTGGACATGCTAGAATAAGTACAAGAAGCTTGGAATGGCAAAAGTTAACTTACACTTTCCTGATTATCTCAAAAGTAATTTGTCATGTCTAAGGTTTTGGAGAACAGAGATATTGACACCTGTGTTTTAGGACACAGGATGAGAGAAATTTGACTATTGGAGTAGGATGTTTTCAAAACTCTGAAGTGTCTAAAAGCAACTGTTTCATGAACCTTGGTTGTCATAAAGGTTTGTCCTCTTTAATTGTATCCAATTTCTTGGATTTCTAAAGGCAGCTTATCTTTGGAGGAGGAAGAAGTGAGCAAGTTCCTTAACAAAGCAAAGCTCGCTGTTGACTGTACTGCACATAAATTACTCGTGGTATCAAGTAAAACTGAATTGCACATTTGCAAAAACTAACTCATCTTTGCCTCAGTTTTCAGCAACAGAATTAAAATATGAAGCAAAGACAGCTTTTAATTTTTTGATGAATCATTTAGCAGTGCATGCTGCCTCCCTGCTCCTAATATCTGCTAAAATACTGTAGTTCACTCCTTGTAGACATTAATTGCTACACTTGGCAGCAGCAGAAGGAAGGGGAAGTGGTGTTTGGACTAATAGCCTGAGGAAACCTGTTGAATTTCCCATCTCAGCACTTCATTTCCCTATCTTCTCAGCTGAGGTGTTGCAGCTGAGAACCGAATGCAGTGGCTTTTTCTTGTAAGGACAAGTGATGGATGGGGATATAGAGAGGCACAGGAAGAGCATCTGGCCCACAAACAGGAGTGATGAGACCATTGCCCAGAAATAGAAGCTGATTTAACAATGTACCTTTGCCCCAAAGCAGGGGTGAAAGAATGCTACTCTGAGCCCTCCACAGAGAATGGCAGACAGGGGTGGTGACTTCGGGAAAGGGATGAATGACGGCAATGACAAGTTTCCTAGACTGGACTGGCACCATGCTTCCCTCAAAAAGAGCAGTCATGAAACAGTAAACCAGAGCACTTCCCCCTCTCTTGTTTATTCTCCATTTAGACCATAAACATTAGAAGACAATAGAGCATTTCTCTCTGTGGTGACGTAAGTACCCTGTAGGTCTCACCAAGAGCAGAAGGGTTGCCAGTGCAGGCTGGAGGGAAGGATGTCCCTCCCCTGGTGGGAGGTGACGGGTCAGGCAGGAGGCTTGTCCACAGCCACAACAGTGGGCTGCAAAGCTCCAGGCTTGCTCTTTTTAATATATTACTCTGTGGTTTACTGAACACTTGTTCGAGTGCATCTTCATGTATATAAATGACTTAATTCACCAAAGAGCCAATTCCAATGTCTAATCTGATGGACAATTACCTTTGCTTTTGCACATTCAAATCTCTGTTGCTATTTCTGTGAGAGAGGTACCTATATGAAATTTCAGATTAAATCTGTAAACAGTTTCCAACCTGATAACAGTGCAAAATAAATCAGCCTGTATAGCAAAACAAGTATTTTGAGGGAAGCCTAGAAGGTGCTTACTGTGTGGCTAGAGGCTGGCCCACAATCTGCCTTAAATAAGAAAGACTGAATTGTTGAGGCCTTTGAATTTTCAGAAATTACATTTCCTGTCAGTAAAAATTCTTTTGATTGTACCTGTCCGTTTTATATCAGAAGTCACTATTAATTTTTAGTTGACATGTGACAGCTTTTCCAAGACTGTGCCAAGTTAGCTTTTTGTCAAGATGATCTGACTGTGTAATTGGGTGATATGACTGGATTTGATTTTTAAATAAATCAGAACTACTTGTATACTAAAAATGGTCTATAATTAATCATATGGTAATGTACAATTAATTGTAAATAATGTGCTGAGCAATTAATGATACTTACTTTGTTTTTTCTTCAAGTAAAAAACTCAGTATTCCTTTCCACCTAATTTCTTTGTACAGAAGTGCAGCATTTTTAGCACATCCTTGATGGTTGCGTACTCTTGGATCTGTTTCTCTCAGACTAAATGTATGCTTCCTGAAATTGATTATTGATTCTTGGCATTATTTATAGTTAGAATATGTGAATAAATTAAATGCATGTAAAATTGTATTTATATTGTATATTTAGGGAAATGTAGGTTGTATTGCCAGTGACAATTGGACATAAAAACCTATTTATAAGTAGTGGTGCTTCTGAGGATAGTGAATTGACGGATTAGGACAGACACTGAAAAGCAGGATTCTTTGTAGCCAACATCTGAGAGGTGATGAGCATGCAGAGGATTTCCAATGCTAGTGCACTGATATTTCTTCCTACCTTTCAACCCTTAGGAATCTGCTTTCCACAAAATTCAAATTTATGCAGAGAATTTAGACACCTTTAGTTGAATGTGGCAGTTTGTTTGCCAGGTAGTGTGTGGGATGAAACTAAATGAGGAGTTTATTGGTGTTTAATATTATGTGTATTTGAAATGACTTGTGCAGCACATTGAAAGATAAAACTGTTTTTGTCTGTTTGGAACATTATTGGTAAAGGGCTATACGTTTACATGTGTAATTAGCTGAGCTCTAAATTGCAGGCAGAATTTGCTTTGTCTTCCTTTAATTTGTGTGGTTTGGTTCTTCCCTCAGGTTTCCCTGTGTTGCAGGATGTAGGCAGAGACTGTAGCAGCTCACAGTGAACACAAGCACAAATAATTTAAATTTTTTTCCTATATGTATATTCACTGGCAGTGAGATTTCCTCCCATGGATGGTTCAAGCTACAGCAGTAATTTTATATATGTGAGCCCTCAAACTGTGAATGAAAAACCCTGTGCTGAGTGGCTTGCAAAAGGGAGTTTCTTCATCACTGGCTACATTTAAATAGGTGTCTGAAGAGAATTTGTTTTCCACTATAATGCATAAATAATTGTTTGTTTTCTTTTGTATAATTTGGTCAGGGAGGGTATACAGAGCTAAAAAAGAACAAAGGAAAATGTGTCTTCTTCTACTTTCAGATGTTTCCTTTCCGGTACCAAGCAAGCTGATTGGGCAGGAATCTGCCCAGGGCTATCAGCAAAACCTCCAGTCAGATGGTGGTTGTACCCCTCTGGCCTGGAAGCAGATGAAATTCCACATTTGTTTCAGGGCAACACCTCTCAATCTGTGCAGATAAAGCTGCTTAAAACATAAGGTATAGGCAGGCTAAGGAGACTTTGTGGAAGGAATCTGTGTCAGTTCAAAATTTACCTTCATTATCTCTGGGGAAGGGTTTCTTATTCCTCAAAACACCTCCTTGGCGCATCTCCTTCCAAAGCACCATCTTGGTGCATCTCCTTCCCCGCTTGAAGATGGACACAAAGAGACATCTAATTAAGAAGCCAAGACGATACCATTTCCATGCTAAATGTAGTTCCTCCGGGTCTCCTGTGACTAGAGGTGTGCTCTGAGCAAGCCAAGACGGGGCCGTGCCGCGCGATGATCTCCCGCTGGTACTTTGACGTGGCTGAAGGAAAGTGTGCGCCCTTCTTTTACGGCGGCTGTGGCGGCAACCGGAACAACTTTGACTCGGAGGAATACTGCATGGCGGTCTGTGGCAGCATCAGTAAGTGCCCTCCACGGCGCCTGCCATGCGGGGAGCAGGCTTGGGCTCACACTAACCCCAGGCGCGGTCTGTCCACACCTCTCTCACCACTTGGGCCTCCTTGGCCTCTTGCTAACCTGGCATGGTAGTGGGTGACTTCTTGGCACTGTAGGCGGGCTCTGAGTAGGGGGCTGAGAGCTTAACACTCCTTAGATGAGGCCTTCGCACCCATGATGAGGCCTTCACACCCATCTTCTCTCTGTTCTCTGTCAAAGCATACTGACGGTTTTTATGTGTCTGTGTGTGTGCACGTACAATGCATGTGCAGGAAAAAACACTAACTTTAGGGAAGCCTCAGGTAAGTTTAAAAATAGTTCATAGTTTTTATGGTGTATTCTTACGTATTTCTGAGCTTTTTTTTTCCAAAGCTAAAAAATATTAGAATGTGTATTTCCAGATTTTTTTGGCTTTGTTTGGTTTTAGTTTGGTTGAATTCTTTGCGTGTGTTTGCAATGAAAAGGGGAGAAATGGTATTTGATTTTTTATGTTTCTCTAAGGGCTATGGTGCACATGGATGTGAATCACCTGCCACTTACTTTAACTCAACCATATGTTTTAATGACTGTTTTTGCTGAAAAAATGGTGTTTGCACTGTTTGAGAGTGGTGGCTTTCTCCACCAATATACCATTGAAGGTGATAAATTAGGTGCTAGTTTTATCAGGTGGGTTCTGTTTTGAGAGCCTCTTGTACACTCCTTACAATCTGCCTTGCAAGCAGGTACTCCTGGGAGAGCATCAGCTGACATTTACATCTGACACATTAAAGAGTGAGTACAAATCTCACTGCCCTGCCTGCTCACAGGGCACAGAGGAACAGAACACAAGCAGCATCTCAGCGCTCCTTTTAGTAAAATATTTTCCAAACTTAGCCTTTTCAGGAGCATTTTCAGTAAGTAGAAGGGTTAAAAATGCACACAAACAAATGAAGAGCCCTAGGAAGGAGTACTATGTGTTATGGAGCAGAGGAACTGACCCGTGTTTTATTGGAGCAGAAGCAAGAACAGTCCTGGAGGCAGGATTGCTGCACTGGTGCTCCAGCGGCATTTTATCTCAGTGTCTTCTAGAGCTGTTCATGGCAAAGCTCCAGGGAAGGGACATGGAGAAATCTGCCATGATGAGAGTGAGGAGGATACTTCATGAACTGTGATCAGCTTCTGCAACAAGACAGAAGATGTAGTGAAGGGAGAGATCTGTGCAGGAGGTTGGAGTGTGGTCTAATGTGTTTACTGACAGAAGAACATTTTGAACCATTAAGTTCCTGTGTTAGGTAAGGTGTTTCTAGAGATGCAAAACATGACTTGTCTCTGATTGCATCCTCTCTTTGGAAGCATAGATGATTTTGTCTTCTGTTCAGGAGATTCTGCTCTGTCTCATGGAAGTTATTGTCTGGCTGGGTGTATTTTCCTCAGATTCGTTTCAATAAAACAATGACAAGACTATTACCATTTCCATGATTCTCTTGGTTTATTTTGGAATTCCAAATTGAGTACTTGAGCTTGTTTGACTTTATTTGCACAACCCAAACCGATTTTGTATCTCCCATAGGTTTTTTTCCCTGACTTTTTTGTTCTTCAGTAGTTTCTCAAACAACAGTTGAGTCTATGAGGATACACTTTCCAAGCTATTTCAGTTATATTTTTATTCCTGGTTTTTAATGTTATGTCAGTGTGTTCTATACCCTCATCTATACACCTGTTTCTTCTGTTCCTGAAGTAACCTTGTTTTCTTTTAGTTTCATGTACTATTTCAGTCTCACCATGCTGTTTCTCATTTTTCTTCATATTTTTGCTGAATAGAAATTGTAATGAAAATAATTGGAAGTGCTGAATATAGTAAGTTTCACCACTGAAATGATGTCTTGTGTTTAGTACTAATCTAATGTTGCTGAAAGAGGTAGCATAGACACCACCTTCACCCCAGTCTCACAGAAGAAAAGAAAAACAGTGGAGCAGAGTTTCCATCAAGGCCACTCCTCTCCTGTCATTTTTTTCCCCCCACCGTCACCCTTAATTTAGTCTTTCTTTTTGATCTTTGTGTCTTCTCCTCCCTACTTCATTTTTATTAATGTATTTATTCCATTCTTTATTTCTTTTCTCTCCAAAGTTCAGATTGTTATTACTTCCTTGTGTCCTATTAAAACAAACAAAAAAAAAAGAAAAAAAAAAAATCAAGCCTCTATTAGGCAGGAGGCAAGATGGATGCTAAAGCACATATTTTGTTTGTCTAGCTATAGTTTGCTTTTCAGGATAAACTAGTTAGATTTTACAAAGTAATATGAAGTAGTGAATAGCATTGGGTTTCTCTTGTGTAGTGGGCAAAGGGTGAAAGTGTGGGATGTGAGTCAGATTTTCTGGTAATGAATTGGAATTGGACTGAACCAAAATGTGAGGATGTTCTGCTGTCACAAATACCCATACATTGTGAAATCTGAATACTAATATCCTGAACACTTTTTCTTTAAAAAAAAAAGTTTAAAAAAGCATGTTTTATTCTGCTTTCTTGCTAAGTCTCTTTGCCTTGATCTGTAAAGGTGGATCTGTCCTGTCGTGCAAAGCCTTAGATTCCCTCCATGTTTAGTGGATTTGACTGGTGCTCTGAGGACTGATGGAAATGATTTATCTTTGGTAGAAGCTACGCTGTCATATTTTTTTTCATTTATCATCCAGCTCCATGGAAATTGATACGTAATTGCCTTAGAAGTAGAAGGCTTTAAGGCCGATGCTACCAATTCCTTCAGCCTGTCAGACCACATGCTCAGTCTCTACTGATTTTTAATAAGAATGTTCAGTACTGTGTGTGGTTTCCGTTCAGTATAATGATTCAAACTTCTACTGTGTGACTGTTCATAATGGCTCGTTTGAAGTCATAGAATCTGTCAGGTGGTTAATTTGGATTTAATGGCCTCAGAATGAGTATATATTGACAAGAATAAGCAAACATATTGCTGTTATCAAATGAAAGATTTCGTCTTATACTACAAAGTAATATATTGTACTAATTTTTTTACTTGTCTGTTAATTGTTGCATTTTAAACGTCCTTAAAGTTACAGGAAGTATATTTTTTTAAATGAGTTCGATCTGAAATTAAATTAATGATTAATTCTTAACTTGGGGACTTATAAGCTTGGAAAATCTGTTCTCTTAAATGTGCTTCATTTCTCAGACAGCTCTCCCAGCAGCTCCTGCAGCCGTCAGAGCCAAGTGGAATTCATGGCACTGTGTTTTCATTTGTTCCTCATTTGAAGTGGGAGTGAGTTGTACTCCGGTGGCACAGTCAGTTTTTGAAAATTTTTACATATCATTAAAATGACCTTTTATAAATAGGGTGGGTTTTTTAATGATAGTACTGAATTTCTGTGGCTCTCAACAGAGGAAGGCAAGAGCGTTCAGTGTTGTCAGTTCCCTCCTTCCTTGCATAAACCCTGAAACTTAGTAGGAAGTTTAAATGTTCGCACACATGGTTTTATTTTTGATCATTTTAGAGCACTATCACAGGTTTTTGAGTGAATTTAGGTATAGTAGTATTCATTCTCTAGACTAAATACTGTGAACTTCCAAACTTGCTAAATCTCTTGGTGATTTTTAAGTGGCAGATACTGTCCACTTTAATTTTCCTTCAGAGGTGTATTGCGAATAAAGATCTGTGCCTTTTACAGCAGCAGCTTACAAGATGATACTCATGTTGTCAGTCATTTCCTTTATCCATTGTTTGCTTGTTTGGGATGTTGACACCTCCCTAGTTAGTAGGAAGTAAAATGTTTTGGCAGCTGAAGTTGTATGCCAGCTTCCAGTGTCTAAGGCATTAAAGAACTGTGACTTCTAATATCATCTATTTAAATTTTTAGTTTTGACTATGACCTTTAGTGGATGCAAGTGACTAATTTCAATTTACACAGTTTCTTCATCTGTATAAATTTGCACTTTCATTTCACCTTTTAACCACATATGTTGTACTGGATCTTTTAATAAGTAAGTGGGTGAAGTTTAGGATTCAAAAAGGAAACAATGCAAACATTTTCATATCCAAGCGATAGACTACTACTAACTTCAAATACTAAGGATTTTATTAATATAAGGTATTGTTGTGGGCAATGTTTATTGTAACTTGTTTTGCTGGGTCTAACCACAGCATTTTTTCTTTTGGTTCTTTTTACTCTATGGAACTTGATGACTCTTGTTTACAACCTTGGAAGAAGTCATGTTCAGGAAAATACTTCTGTCTTGTATTTGTTCTCATTTTAACCAACATGTGAAGAATTTAACATTTTTTTCCTCTCATAAATATTTAAACTTATGATGAAAGAGAATGACCTTGCAGCAGAGTATCGCAAAGATGCTTGAGGAAGTTTTACTTTGGGGACCTCCTCCCAGTCATGAAGTGCATCAAAGAACTTGGAGAGGCATGATCTGAGCCATTAATGGATGAATGTTGAATGGATATCAGCAAGGCAAAATTGTATTTGTCAGGGTTGGTGAAAAGGAAGGCATTCATGGAAGGCCTGATTGCCAAGTTCTAGCGGTGCATGGGTAGGAAATGTATCTTGAAGTTATTACAAAGGAGGCTTTTTATATGAGAAAATTCAACTTAAACCTAGTTTGGATGACTAGTAGCACCTTTAATTGAGATAACGGATCGAGAATAATAGGAGTATGGTATGTTTTGTTGTGTGGGGTTTTTTTCTGTCCAAGGAGTCTCTGATGTATTTCGCTAAACTCTTTCAAGCTGTCTGTTGTTTGATGCCATACCAATTACTTAAATTCCAACATATTAAAAGAAAACAGAATCAGTCTTTACAAAGTAGGGTTTGGATATCACTGCATAATGAGGCAACTGTTGCTCACTTACTCTAAATGCAAATCTTTCCACTACCAGTGTCACAGCTAACTCCAAGTTATCCAACAGGAATGGCCGGCAGTTAGTGCAAGCTCACTGATTATTTCCAGCCTTTTTGAGGGTTTTTTTGATCAAAGTTGTTACAAGTAAAGTAACTATCTATAAAGCCAAACTGTTGCTAAGGGAAGGATTTGAGGTATTTCATTAGGTACTGTGGGTCCATAAGTGCTTTAAGAGGGATTTGCATTCACACTTCTATGTTACAATTTACCTTCTAAAAATAAACTTATGTACAAAGTATGTAACTTTGCAAAGGGCTTTTTGCTGGCTTATGAACTTTATTCATTGCTAAGCCTTTTTTTTGTATTTCGAATTTTTCTCTTGGCAGCAGTTTCTAACCTGTTTCAAGACCATTGTTTTGTTCACTCTGCAGAGCTTCTCCTAGTTTGTAAAATGGGGTGAGAGAGGGGGAGGAAATCCTGATGTATTTATATGTATTTGCTGTGTGTAACATGTTCATCTAAACCCTGTTTCTGTGTCTTCCTCTGAGGCTAAATAGATGGCTGTATTCCGACGGAAATTAGAACAGATAATTCTTTATTAGTCCATCTATATTTTTCCCATACTAAAGTAGAAATTCTCCTTTTCTTTTCCCTCCCCTCCTCTCCTCCAAATTTTTCATCAGTCCCTACCACAGCTGCTAGCACTCCTGATGCTGTTGACAAATATTTGGAGACACCTGGAGATGAGAATGAGCATGCCCATTTCCAGAAAGCCAAGGAGAGGCTTGAAGCTAAGCATCGTGAAAGAATGTCTCAGGTAAGGGAAGATTTCTTTATTCTTAAATGTATGAGTTTGTCTGTCAAGTGATAAGTGATCTTCTTCTTTCCCAAGGCTTCATCCAGGTGCCCTGCCAATTTGCAATGCTGTAAACACACCATTTACTGCTTTTCTGACTCTTATCTAAGAAATCAGCTGACTGGCATACATTTGTGGTTGTGTCACCACTGTGATCATAAGTCACTATAGTTACTAGAAGGGTTAAAAGAAAGAAAAACACGATAAAACATATCTCTCATCTTTGCGGAAGAATGTTTGTTTTGTGAAATTATTCGTGTTTCAAAGTAAAGAACTTGGCCACTGTATTAATCATCTGTCCCTTGGGGCACCTGAGGGAGATGGTTTGTGTTGAGCTTCATTTTCTGTGTGTGTCCTGGGGGTAATGTAAGGTCACATATGTTCATCTAATGGTCTTGATCCTCAAGGTAACATGATATGCATCTAAAGTCAAAGAAAAGAGGAAAAACTGGTGCTTTTGAACTGAAAATCCAAACTGAACCAATCCTTTTTTTCTCTTCAACCAAACAGATTTCTGTAGCCTTAAACTGTACTCGGGTTTTAATCCGGTGAGAGATGAGTTACTCACTCTCTCAGAAACAGGGTTTATAATAGCAATGCAAATAAAAAATGGTCACAGTTCTGCTTTAATAACAACAAAGAAAAAAATATAAGAGATTTAAAGGAAAGCTTATATGCATATTTTTGAGAATGAAACAACCACAAAAAATGAATGTAGTATAATTCAGATGCACTTCATATACCTGTATAGCTAATTTACTGTATTTTTTAATTATAACTTTGTTCCCCTGATCAGATTTCAGTGTGTCTGTCTACTGATACATTAGCCTTTAGCTCTGTGCTAAAATGTTATTCCAAAAATGAAAATAAAACTTTATGAATGAAAATGAAATTAAGCTCTTAGTGTACGTCCCTGTCTATTGGCACCGTAGCTGTGCCTGGCACTTCTCTAATAACTTGGGCAGGGCATCTTACCTGAAGCACTCATCCAACTGGTGCAAGCCACATGCTGAGAATATTACATCTCATAGATAGGAAGATAGGTGCTCCTCATCTGCCTGGGAAGTGTTGAAGCACAAATAATCTGTCTCCTCTTTAAACAGAGAAAATAGAGCCAATTTAATGGACAGGTAATCTGGAGAATAAAAAAGGCACACAGCCTGCCTAGCGGAGGAGAGACCTGCCTTGGCTAGGCATGCAGAGGGTTGGTGGATAACACAGTCACCACCCCATCATTCCTTCCCCTTGAAATAACCTTTTTGTAAAAAATGCTGTTGAGATGGGTTTCCTGAAAGTAAAGGACAGTCAGTGGAGATTTCCTTGGCATAGTCTTCAGATTCTCACTGTGGTTCCATATTTGTCTCCAAAATCACAGTATGTAAAGGTTAAGTTGAGTAATGAGGGGCAGTATTTGGGTGAACTGTATATTTCCTTTTTTAACATGAGCATCTGGAAGATCCTGTCAACTGAATAGTGTGGTTCAGGGGTTTGACTGAAGCTGGAGCTGGTGCCCTCATTAGCACGTTCCTAGCTATCCTTCATGTCAGCACTAATGAGCACACAGGGGATGAGGTGGGTCAGCTGCCCCTCTCCTGCAATGTCAGTCCTCCAAAAAGAAGTCAAATAACCAGCTCTGGCCAGTTCAGCAACCTAAGTCGGCACTGGTAAACAGCAGCATGATATGTACATTAAAAAAAAAATTATCATGAAGTTGCCTAAGCTGCTTATGAAATCACATCTTAAAGAACATATGTCTTGAAGTACATAGACCCTCTGCAGAGCTTTGAAGATCAGCATTTACTCATAGAAGGGAAAGCTAACTTTTAGAAACTTAAGTTATGATTTGTACATAGCCTCTCCATGTTAACTTGTCAAATGTTTAAAAGATAGTAGATGTTATTGGCAAGTAGAAAAGCTACCTAGTTCACCATTCTGTGTTTCCTCACGTGAACATCTATGTCCAATACCACTGGTTTCCTTTTCTGGCAATTTATTTTAAAATGGCTTTTTAGATTTTCTTTAAAATCAGGTATGTTCGTAATATAAAATTAAGAAATATATATAGCTGAAAATTAATCTGGAACTGTTACTTGTTATGTTAAAAACAATGCTGAGTAAATTAACTCAGTAAACCTTCGCTGTCAATGCTTTTCTTGGTAAAAAGAAAAGGTAAAAAGTGAGTCATTGGCCAAGTCTTCTAGCTGCACCAAACATTTTTTTTAATTCAAGGCCAGTTCTTTCAAAGCTGAAGAGTGAAGGCTTATAAAGCAGCAGAAATGCCCATTATTCTTCTTTTAAAAAGAAAAAAATAAAATATCAAATAATTCTTTAATCTTGATAAATGTCATAATATGAAATAGATTGGTTTGTTCACAAAACATGGATATTTATTTTATTTAATAAAAAAATAGTTTTAATATAGTATTGGGTTTGGTGCACACCTTATTTTGCAACAACAAATTAATAAAAAAATCTGATGCATTCTAGTTGACATGCGAAATGTAATCATCTAAGGAGTAGGGAAGTTTATCACTAAACTTGAAATGAACTATTTTTAAATGTCATCAGGGAAAATGTAAATATTCTGCATATCCTCCTTCTGATATTTCCCTTCATTTACCATGAAATTCTGACAACTCGTGTTTCTTGTATAAAGATGTTCACACGAGCAAAGACCAAAATTCTGTCAGTGGTTATGTCACATCATAGTTCACAGCTCATGAAAGACTTTTACTAGGGAAGTCTGTCACTGATGACCTGATGCCCCTCTGGTTCAGACTCGTTTAATCCCTTGTGCTCTAAAGTGTCCATCCCTTTAGACCACAGATCAGGAAAGTTTTTCTGTACCACACCTGAAGCAACAAGGCTTATAAACTTTCCTAGGAAGTACTGTAAGGAGAATTATGTTAACACAAAATTTTAAGCTTTTCCCAAGAATTATTAATACAGCCTCAACAGCAGGAAAACTGCATTCCCATGCAAACAGGGGTAGCCATTCAGTGATGCATGTGTAACCTTTAAATGTTTGCTGTTCTCCAAAAGATAACGGGGGGAGGTTATGCTAAGTGATTGCAAGGTGCCATGGTTCTTGTTTCTTGTGTTGATACAATTCCCCTTTTCCTCTTTCTCTTTTCAGTTTGTTAATGCCTGTGCATCTCCCTTACTTAATTAGTTGCTACTAAATAGCCTGATACTGAACCTTACTCAAGGGAGCAGTATATTTATGCATTTCTCTCCTCAGACATCTTGTGATGTCCTTGTGTCTTAAATTTGCTCTTCCTTTGGCTGTCTACAGTATTTTTGAAATTGTAGCATGTAGAATACTTATGATAGGAACTTAATGATACCTTGTGTCCTAGAATAGTTTTACTTCTTGGAAGTTTATTTCCAAAGCAAATATCTGAAAGTACTGCAATTCTCGACCAGCCTGAACAGGTCTGATGTTCCATTCAAGATTTTTTTTTTTTTTTTTTTAATCATTGCATGCCACTCGTTCCAAAATCCTGGATACGTCTTCAGCTGATTTTTAGTCCTAAGTGACACTATAGAATCACAGAATGGTTTGAGTTTGTCGCGGTTTGGACAGGTGTTTACCAAGAAAGGCAGGAGCCTCCCTTGGAATGAGAAATGTAAACCCCCTTCCCTCTGAATTAGTAGTATTTTGAAATTAAGAGGCTCTCAGGCAAAGATAGGGAATAGGAATAACAGATCTTTACTAAGTATTTATATGAGGTGAAACGGGCAACAGCTATAACAGTGACAGCAAAACCAGAACCAGAGAGCCCACTGACAGCCTTNGCCCACTGACAGCCTTCTCAGGTGTCAGGCACCTTCCCCTTTGGTGTAGTGATGCTCCCAGCCGGCAGGGGCGCTGGTGGCTCCACTGGGCAGGGCAGGTGCGATGGTTCCCCCGCGGCTGCAGGGGGCGCTGTGGGGCGAGCTCGGGGAGCAGACGCCAATGGCGGCTCACCTGCAGCAATCCCGGGATGGTGGCTGAGATGTGCTGGAAGCTCCGTGGCTGTAGCTGGGAATCCGGGGCGCCTCGGCAGGCGGGGTGGGGGTGCGAGGCTGGTGCAGCTGGAACTCAGAGTGGTGCCGAAGAAGCGGTGGGGCCGGGGCGGCGGCGGCGGGAGCTGAGGTGGCGGCGGCCACGTGGTCCAGTTAGAATTGGGAAAGGCGGGCTCGGGATCTCGGGGTCCCCAGGTGAAAAGGGTTCCTCTCTCAGTGAGGTACTAACGGGGCACCAAACTCAGCGGCTGCGGCAGGAGAAAAACAGGCTGGGCTGGACCGTGGTGACAAGCGAGCTCCTTCCCTTGGCTGTAGCCACCATCCTTCCTCCCAAAAGCCGAGCAGCAGCAGCGCAAGGGCATGGCTCCAGAAGGCCGAGCCAGCGAGCGGGACTTCCGCTGTGTCCCAGTTCCTCCCAGCTCCACCCTCCACGGTATCTCTGCCCCTCCCCGAGAAACCCCCAGACAGGGAGGTACTGTCCTCACATGCCCTGCGGGCTCAGCCACTCACATGCCCTGTTCTCCTTAAGTACCAGCTATTAGCATTTCTAAGGAGGAAAAAATTTCTCTAAAAAATGTCGACAGAGTTGGAAGGGACTTTAAAGATAGTTTAGTTCCATCCCCCTGCCATGGTCAGGGACACCTTCCACTACATCAGATTGCTCAAAATCCCATCCAACCTGGCCTTGAACATTTCCAGGGATGGGGCATCCATAACTTCTCTGGGCAACCTGTGCCAGGGCCTCACCACCCTCACAGTAAAGAATTTCTTCCTAATTTTTAATCTAAACCTACTTTCTTTCCATTTAGAACCATTCCTGCTTATCACAACATGCCGTTATGAAAAGTCCCTTCTCTTGCCTTCTTGATGGCCCCCTTTAGAAAATGGAGGGCTGCTATAAGGTCTCCTTGAAGTCTTCTCCAGACTTGAGAACCACAAATCTCTTACCCTGGCCTCACAGAGGAGGTGCTCCAATCCTTCATCATGTTCACGGTCCTGCTCTAGACCCACTCAAGCAGGCTGATGTGTTTCTTGTGTTGGGCTCCAGAGCTGGATGCAGCACTGCAGATGGGGTCTCACCAGAGCAGAGCAGAGGGACAGAATCCCTTCCTCAACTTGCTGTCCATGGTGCTTTGGATACAGGCTATACTAGGTTTCCTGGGCTCTGACCACACATGGCTAGCTCATATTTGGTTTTTCATCCACCAGGATACTCAAGTCCTTTTCCCAGGCCCTTTCTCAGTCCACTCATTGCCCACCCTATACTGATGTTTGGGATTGCCCCAACCCACGTCCAGGAGCCCACAGGTGGCCCTGTTGCACTTGAACCTCAGGTTTTCCTAGGCCTGCCTCTCAAGCCTGTCCAGGTCCCTCTGAATGACATCCCTTCCTTTCGCGGTGGTGTGGCTGTCAGGCTAGCTCAGTATGGTGGAGGCAACCCCCATGGCAGAGGACACAAAGAGTGCCCTCGCTGCCAGAAGCGCTCTGCAGCACAGCGCTGACAAGAGGTGAAGTAGAGGCACGAAGGATAAAGAGGCGAGCGAGGTCTTCTGTATGGAGTTCCAAGGTTTATTGCCTTGAAGGGGTCCAGGGACGAAAAGACCCTGAGGGGCGGAGAGCAGGGACTCTTACAGGGTTAGGGGGAATCGGGAAACGACCAGTGGGTGAAGGGTAGGAGGGGGGAGCAAAACCGGATTGGGGGAAAACAACCAGTGGGGTAAAGGATCCAAAACTAACCAATGGGGATACAGAACTGGGGGAACTTTCCAGAACTGGAGACTTAGATTGACAAGGGGTGGGTACAACATCCTGATTGACAACTAGGGGGAGGAGAATGAGGTGAGCTCAGGGGTGGAGGCTTCAGGGGTGACCTCATTGCCTTCTTCATACCATTTAGGCACTTGAGGCCCTCAGTTTGTACTGGGCACACCACAACACCTTCCCTCTGGAGTATCAATAACATCACTGACCTTGGTGTCAGCTAGCTGAGGTTGCTCTCGGTCCTACTGTCCATGTCCTCAATAAAGATGTTAAATAATACCAGTTCATGTATTCCCTAGATTCCATCATCTCTACTGCTGTGTGTGGGAAGCCTGTTTCCTTCCTTTAAAGTGTCCGGTTAATAGGATTACCCCCATTAATTGTAGTCAGGACTCTTTGGAGAGGTTTAATGATGTTATTACCAGAAAAAAGGTCAAGACGTAAGTGTATAACAAAAGCCCTTGACAAAGATAGACGCCTTTTTGGCATGACTGTGACCTTCTCATTAAGCCGACCTTCAGGCAAGTACCTCTGCTGGCCTGATTGTACTAACCCAAATGTCTGCCATAAATTCTTCTCTTACGGATATGCTTTTGTGCCCCAGTGTAAAAAATGGGAGTGAATTCTGCTGCTTTCAATACATAATGAAATTTTTGCACTTAGCATCTCTTAATAATGAATGACGTTTTCCATACTGCCTCTTTCCCTCTTGCTGTCCCTTACAGCCCAATTTCAAAAAGCATCTGCCAGGCTCTAAGGCCTGAGTTTTGAGGAAGTTTGACTTTGAAATGGCTTGCTGCTTATATCTCAATCAAAAGCTGTTATTTTCCCTGTACAAAGCCTCCAACCCTTGAAGAGCCCTAAATCTGTACGTTTTTCATAGGTCTGTGCTGTCAACAGAGGAGAACAGGTTTACAAGCGCAGAGGCCAAGTTCAGCCGCCTTCTGCACATGTGTAACTGGGGAATTTTTTCTTTTCCTTGCTCTTTGGGGTCCTCTGTAGCACTATGGCACATTTCTCACTCATGATTCCCTGAAGTGATGACGTTTAGTGGGAGCAGGAGTTCCCTGGGGTGGTAGCATGGCCCATGGATAGCTGTATCTTCAGTTGGTTAGCACACATAGATGCTCTCAACCATTGAAGTCTTCTCAGTTACAAAAATAGTCACTCAGGGCACAGCAGTCTTTACAGGACTATTGTTCCTGCAAACAGCCATGTATTCTGGGTTTTTTTCAGAACCTTTCAGTATTGTGGCACTGGAGCTGAACTCTGAGGCCACTACTTTACATCCTTCCCAACTAGCTGTGTAGGCTGTCAGTTTATCATCCTGCCTTCCATGCCTTAAAAGGTTTAAAGAAATAAAATGGACAGAGACAGACCTGGTGTAGCCAAAGGTCCCCTTAATCAGGTTACCCACAGTGCTTATTTTTGCCATGTGGATTAGCAGAGGGTTAGTTTGGGGGATAAAGATGGCAAGGGAGCTCTTATTCTGAAAATCCATAACTGCTCTTTCAGAGTCAAAAAATTAGGTAGATGTCAGAGATGTGATTTTAAGACAGAAAGGGAGAAGAGGGAGAAGAAAATCATAAATTTGCTAACCTAGGCCAATGTTCAAGCTTGAGCACATCATTGTAGTTTATGACTTGGGTTAATGCCATAATTTCTGGGCCTTCTGTAAGTTCACATCCTGTTGCAATCCTCTCTAATCACAGAGGAGCAATGAGAACTAACTCTGTGAATAAAGCAGAAAGAACCCTGAATATTCCTTTGAATATTGGTTCGAATATTCCCCAAAACGGGATAAAACCCAAAAGAGGTTAGAGGTTGATACCAAAAAATTGATATATTTTATTTAAAAGAGGCAAAGAGAAAGAAAGATAAAAGAAAAGAAAGAAAGAAATAGAAAAAAAAGAGGGGGGAGAGTGACAGAGATGAAGTAGAAGCATATCACCCCTCCATGGGTCCTAATGACGTCTCATTGTTCCCCTCCATCTGATCTTGGTGATGAGGGTCTTCTGCCGAAAAGCATAGAATCCAATGGATTAATATACGTTTGGGCAGGTGGGAACATACAGGTACCTCCCTGAGGGAGGCCAGTTTGACACCGTCCCTTGCAAGACTCTGAATCTGTTGCATCATGTAGTATCACGTGCAGTGCTCTGGTGCACGGTCCAGAGACCCCTTTGTGGGGGATGTTGTGAACCGGTTTAATACAGAAGACCAAAAGGAAATGAAGCCTCTGTGGATAAAATGGATTGGACCCAGAAAAATATGAAATATACCCAAAAAACGTGATTAAAACCAAATGAGGTTAGATGTTGTTGCCAAAAAAACTTGATATATTTTATTTAATAGTAAAAGAGGCAAAGAGAAAGAAAGACAAAAGAAAGAATTCTCAGGAAAATTAATCCACCAGCACCAGGTTTATGTCCAAAAAGGAGACAGAAGAGTGCTGTAACTTTATTCAAATAAGGGGAGAGGCCATGGGGCATTTCCGCTGGGGTGTCTCAAATTTTTGGAGGACGCAGCCTCCTTTTTATCCTAATTTCCTGGCTGCATTTCCCTCTCTCTTTCCCCATTGGCTGAGGTACTTGAGAGGTACAGACTTCCCGAAACACCTAATACCTAAGACCTCCTTCTAATGTATACCCGCCCCTTTTTTTTT
Source organism: Callaeas wilsoni (assembly GCA_013398955.1). Classification (NCBI taxonomy): domain Eukaryota; kingdom Metazoa; phylum Chordata; class Aves; order Passeriformes; family Callaeidae; genus Callaeas; species Callaeas wilsoni. The sequence continues at coordinate 6,868 of VWPU01004706.1, read as the reverse complement.
CTTTTCCTTGTGTCAATCAGTGGAATTCCTATGGAATATATGACTCTTCCATTGTTTCTTTCATCTCTCAGTATCCAGTTTTATTTATCAGCAGACCCACAGTTTGTTTGTAAAGACAAATCTCTCTCATTCATTTCAGAAAGAAGTAGAAAAAGAGTTGGAGGTGGGGGGTGGCGGGACAGGGAGAGAGTGACAGGGTATACGTAGAAACATATCACCCTTCCGAGGGTCCCAATGACATCTCGTTGTTCGCCTCCATCTGGTCTTCTTGGTGGTGAGGATCCCCCACCATGGCAGTGCTGAAAAGTATAGAATCTGTCTTGGTTTGAAAGACAGGTGTTTGCTAAGGAAGGCAGGAGTCTCCTTGGAATGGAAAATGTAAACCCCTTCCCTCCAAATTATTATAATTTTGAAATTAAGGGGCTCTCAGGCAAAGATATGAGGATAGGAAAAACAGTTCTTTACTTGTGTGTACAATAAGGCAAACAAACAACAACTCTGGCATTAACAACAAACAGAACCAGAAACCCAGTGACAGCCTTCTCAGCCGCAGGCACTTTCCCCTTTGGTGCAGTTATGGTCACAGCCGGCAGGGGCGCTGGTGGCTCCTGGTGGGCAGGGCAGGTGCAATGATTCCCCCGCGGCTGCAGGGGGCGCTCCAGTGTGAGATCAGGGAGAATGCGGTAATGGTGGCTTAAGCGAGACGGGAAGGGATGGAAGAGAGGCTCACTTCACAAACCCCCAGGGACAGCCATCCCAGTGCTCCAGCAGGACTCTTGGAAGCAGCAAGCTGGGAGGGCAGGAATGAGCAAGAATTCCCGGGGTGGTGGAGGAGATGTATCACACTCCGGAGCAGTAGTGGGAACCCCGGGATGTCTTGGCAGGCAGGGGGTGCAGGGCTACAGTGCAGTGAAAGCTCCCAGTGGTGCCAAAGAAGCAGCAGGGATGGGGCAGCGGCAGCCTGGCTCCATGCAGGGCAGGGAGAGGCAGGCTCAGGATCTCGGGCACCCGGGCAGATGGTCAGAAGTCCCTCTCTCAGTGAGGTAGGTGTTAATAAGCGGTCCCAATTCAGTGACTGCTCTCACGAGCAGAGGCTCACCCCATGGCAGAAGAAGCAGGACCAGGCTGGACTATGGCAGTGACAGCGAATTCTCTTCCCCAAGCAGCAGCTCTGACTGTCCTCCTCCGATGCCAGAGATAGAGAGAGAGAGAGAGAGAGTGCTAGGGGCTCCACCCAACCCAGTTTTCCCAGTCTCAAATCTCGCATATCTCTCTCCTACACAGGAAACCTCAGGTAAAGAGAGAGAAGGCAGCTGCACCCCCCCAGCACCCCGACCTGACAACTTCTTTTGTCTCTGTTAAGTATCCAGTCGTTATTGTCTCTTAGCAACACGTAAGGGGGAAAATTCCTTAAGAGGAAAAAATCAAAAGGAGAACTCCTAAAACCCCAGCAAATCCCTTGGATTAATATATGTTTGGGCCAGGTGGGAACACCCAGGTGCCTCCCCTAAGGGGGCTAGGTTTGACACTGTCCCTTGCAACACTGTGGGTCTGTTGCATCATGTTGCAGTGCTCTGGTGCAGGGTCTGGGGACCTCTTTCAGGGGGGGCCTTTGATGGGCCATGACACCGCCTCAGCTGTCCTTCTTGTGGCTGCAGCTTTTCTGGGAGTGAAGGGGCCCCTGCAGCTCAGCTCCTCTGCACACTGGAGGATGGACGGTCACTGCCTCTCACCAGAGGCTTTTTTGCCATACACCCAAACCCCTCCTCCACCCCTGAAGGTGCTGGGCTGGGCCCTGCCTTGGATGCTCTTCCAGAGGCTTTGAACAATAGTGTCACTTTTCTTATCTCTGTTCCTTAGGGGGTTTATCTCACAGTTCAGGGTTTCAGTCAGGAGGCCCATTCAGGGTGGGCTTGGGTGGTCTTCTGTGCAGCTTTTATGTACTTTTGCTATAATAGGCAAAAGTCTTTTGTAAAAATGTTTGATCTATAAACCATAACATTTCAGTCTCTGACACATCCTGACCAGTGGCATGTCAGGTCTCTCAAAAAGTGCTGCCTATGTACGTGAATTAAGTTTTCTCAGCCCCCACAGTGATGTAGCCTAAGTACAATTAAGAGCTGAATGCTTAATGTGCACTGAATACACAGCAGCACTCTGAGCATTAATAAGTTTTTTCCAGAACACATCACTGTGCTCTAAATTGTGGTGTCAGTTCATGTCACCTAGTCCTGCTTTGTCAGAGAATCAGTGAAATCTCCTGTGCCAAAGTACTGCGATAGTAGCATGTGGGGGTTGACCTGTAACTTCAGTACGCTGCCCATCATGTTCTCTGTGGTCAGTTCCTTGCTACAGTCCCTTCTAAATTTTGTTTTCCTGCTGCCTTAAAGCCTGGCTTCAATTTAAACATCAATGGGTATTGTCTGATGAGAAGCTAATGTAAACTGAAGAGGCAGTTTTAGGCTGACAGTTATACAGGTTGGAGTACAGTTCTTGGGACTTAAATTTCAGCTTACAGTTCCCAGTAGAAGAATGTGGTGACATAAAGACTGTGATTTCTAAATAGTTAATTTCAGGTCTCTGCTTATAACTGCTGCCTAACCATGCCCCTAGTGAAGCCCAAAAGCAGGCAAAACAACTTCCCACTTTAGAGTTTTCAGCATCCCATTAGCTTCCCAAGAGATAAGTCTCTATTCTTTTGGGCTGTTATTGAGGCCAGAATCTCTTACAGATAAATAATTTTGCTTACAATAAGTTGATCTGTTTTCGCTACAACTGATGTACTGCTGTCTTGAGATACACTCAAGGGGTTGGGGTGAAAAGGAAGTTTAAAAGTTGACAACAAAATCCCGTACATTGAGTTGTTTTGGAATGCAGATGTCAGCCTGCTGGGTAATCCTACAACTCTGTATAGAACTGAGAGGTACTACGTTTCAAGGCCTGGGACTTGTAAAAGTCTCATTTGAGCCTAGGTTTGTGTGAGTTTTTTTTTTAAAGGTACAGGCTCAACCAGGTACCCTGAGGCACCACCCGCACTTTCCAGTCTTTTCATCGAAGAGCCTGATTAGCAATGTGTGGTGTGGTGTGTGGAAAAACTGGGAAGCCTGAGACAGGAGGTGAGTGCTGGAGGCTCAACTTGAAAGCGTGAGACACAGCAGGTCTTATTTCTCTTGCCTTTGGTATTTGGTCTTGGTAAAATTTCAGTTGTCCATGTGGACTCTGAGCTTTTTTTAAAATTATCTTGTGTATTTCTGTTAAATGGTGTGAAAGTGTGCGTTCTATTGAGAAGGGAATGAAAAGAAATGCACATTGTGAGTAATTGCTTATAGGTTTCTTATTGTGCTAATCCTGCACATAAATAGTCACCTATTTGTGTGCACTTCATTCAGTGTGAACAATATTTCCTATATAAAATGTATTATCTGAGGGGATTGCTGTCTAGGTGTGAAATGAGTGAAGGCCCTAGGTAAGACCACAGGAAGGTTTCAGATTTCATGGACAAAAAACTAAGAGTAACCCACTCCCTGGCTATTGAAATACTGCTCTGTGTTACAGGGAGAGGAGGCTTCTCACATTGCTGAAAGAAATGACACTAAAAGATCTCCTACATTATTCCTCTGACAGTGTTGTACTTGAGATATATATTCAGTTCTTGGAGTGTTTCTACAACCCCTGTTTCTGGACAAATAGCTGGACTAGCACAAATTATGTGTAATTTTTGATCTGTCCTACTCAGGCCAGTGGTGCAGCCTGAATAAATTAGAAGGTTTCGTGGTGCCAAAAAAGGTAGCATGATCCAATTGGAATGAGTTGAAATTTACGAGTTTTGTCCAAGAGTGTATGATAGGTGGAATTGGTTTTCTTTCTTTCTGAGATGAAGAACGGTTGGTGTGTTCACCCATAGAGATCTCCACTTCCCTTGCTTGAGGGCTGGTTAATGGCTGTGTTCCTTCACAGTGGAGTTGTGAGAGCTTGGCACAGTGTTCAGACACACAAGTACTGTCTTTTTTAAATTTATTAACAGGATCCTACATTCATAAAATGTTGTAACTGCCTTTTTTTCTAGAGATAAAAGGAGGAGAGGAATGTAAAAATAGGACTTTTGGAGCTGCAGTGCTTGACTGCTGCTAAGCAATGGGACAAGAGAGGAAAATAGGAAAGTCACACTCCTTTTTTTGTTTATTAGGTCATGAGAGAGTGGGAAGAGGCAGAACGCCAAGCAAAGAACTTGCCAAAGGCCGACAAGAAAGCTGTTATCCAGGTAAAGGAAAATGCAACCACAGCCTTACCATCTGGGTGTGCCGGTTTGGACACAAATCCAGGAGGAAACAACCCAAGAGGGGCGTCTCTCTCTCTCTCTTGTCTGCCAGGCAAGCAGGCCCCGGCAGCCCCTCCCCCAAGGGTTTGGGAAAATAATTTCTTGCATGAAAGTGAAAAAAACCTATTGATTTTACAAGCAGAGTCCCCCACTGTCATGGGGTAAAAAAGGATATTGAAATCCCCTCCCCCTCCCCCTAAAAGAGGACTATGGATTTTAGAGTCCTTTCTGTAGGTAAAACCAGCAGTCCTACACTGGGCCGGGCTGGGCCTGACAGGGTCCAACGATCACCCTTGGAGGGTCCCGCCAAGCAGGTCCTGGAGATGGTAGCTGGTCTTGGACGAGGAAGCAAGCCAAAAACAGTCCAAAAAGGAACAGAAGCCGCTGAGGCAGATCACAGGCCCTTCTCTGCTGAAAGCCGAAGAAGCTAGAGAGCAAAACTCTTCTAACCAGCAAATGTTATCAGATCAGGAGAGAAAAGAATGCAAACATTCTAATTATAGGGTCAAGCTAGCCGCTTTAATGAGTTCTTTCGGCTTCTCTCTCCCCGCTTTGCAATTTAAAGGTACACTAGAGATCAAGCAGGCGATGAGGAATACAGTATTGTCATAGAATCACCCCAAGACATTCCACCCCTTATTCCATATCACCAGCTTCATGCCTAAACTAATATATTCTAACTCTAAACACACACACACATATATACATATATACAAATGGTGGCAGTGGCATTCAGGAAGCAATGGTGTATATATGGCATTCCAACATTACACACAGTTCTCACCCAACATCAAATCTCCCTGGGGTACACAACGTGTTACTCCATCCTTCTGTGTTACCCACCATGTACAACCTGGTCCCTGAGCAAAGACAACCCCACAAATGGGTTTATCTTTACTTGAGGCAGAATGAATCCAAACAGACTTCCCTAACAGGCCTCTAAGATGTACTACTGGGACCTTGTCTCCATCTACTGTATGCAGAGGTTCAGATTGGGCAGAGCCTGCTCGGTTGGTGGAACCTCGGGTGTTGACTAACCAGGTGGCCTTTGCTAAGTGCTGTTCCCAGTTTTTGAAAGTTCTCCCACCTAGTGCCTTCAAGTTGGTTTTTAACAATCCATTGCACTGTTCCACTTTGCCTGCCGATGGTACATGATAAGGATATGGTACACCCACTCAATGCCATGTTCCCTAGCCCAGGTGTTTATAAGGCTATTCTTGAAGTGAGTTCCATTGTCAGATTCAATTCTCTCAGGGGTACCATGTCTCCAAAGTCCTTGTTTTCAAGGCCTAGGGTGGTGTTACAGGCAGTAGCGTGAGACACAGGGTAGGTCTCCAGCCATCCTGTGGTGGCTTCTACCGTGGTGAGCACATAGCGCTTGCCTTGGCGGGTTTGAGGCAGTGTCATGTAATCAATCTGCCAGGCCTCCCCATACTTATATTTGGACCACTGCCCACCATACCGCAAGGGTTTCACCCGCTTGGCTTGTTTGATCGCAGCACACGTCTCACACTCATGGATCACTTGAGAGATGCTGTCCATGGTTAGATCCACCCCTCGGTCTCGTGCCCACTTATAGGTGGCATCTCTACCCTGATGACCTGAGATATCATGAGCCCATCAAGCTAGGAACAACTCTCCCTTGTGTTGCCAATCCAAATCTATCTGTGACACCTCTATTCTTGCAGGCCGATCTACCTGTTTGTTGTTTTGGTGTTCCTCATTAGCTCGACTCTCAGGGACATGGGCATCTACATGGCAGACTTTCACAGGTAGCTTTTCTACCCTAGTGGCGATGTCTTTCCACTCAGCAGCAGCCTAGATTGATTTTCCCCTACGCTGCCAATTTGCTTTTTTCCACTTTTCCAGCCATCCCCATAGAGCATTGGCTACCATCCATGAATCAGTGTAGAGGTAGAGCTTTGGTCACTTCTCTCTTTCTGCAATGTCCAGGGCCAGTTGAACAGCTTTGAGTTCAGCAAGTTGACTTGATCCACCTTCTCCTTCAGTAGCTTCTGCAGCCTTTCGTGTGGGGCTCCATATGGCTGCTTTCCATTTTCGTTTCATCCCTACAAAGCAACAGGAACCGTCAGTGAAAAGAGTATAATGTGTGTCTTCAGCTGGCAGTTGGTTGTACGGTGGAGCTTCCTCAGCCCGTGTCACTTGTTCTTGCTTCTCTTCGTCAGTGAGACCAAAGTTTTCACCTTCAGGCCAATTTTTAATTATTTCCGGGATCCCAGGGCAATTCGGTTTTCCGATATGGGTGAGCTGTGTGATGAGGGAAATCCATTTGCTCCATGTAGCATTGGTAGCGTGGCGGGTAGAGGGAACCTTTCCTTTAAACATCCACCCCAGCACCGGTAGTCAGAGTGCCAGGAGGAGTTGTGCTTCCGTGCCAATTACCTCGGAGGCAGCTTGGACTCCTTCATAGGCTGCTAGGATTTCCTTCTCTGTTGGGATGTAGTTGGCTTCAGAGCCTCTGTAGCTTCGACTCCAGAATCCTAGTGGTCAGCTTTGAGTTTCACCCAGCACCTTCTGCCAAAGGCTCCA
>VWPU01004705.1:0-63901 GCA_013398955.1 Callaeas wilsoni | reverse complement strand
TATCCATCTTCAGAGCCATCAGAAACTGGCTGGAAAACGAGTACAGTCTTTGGGTGCTGGAGGGTCATGGCTGGGTGTTGAAGCCCTCAGTGGGCTCAAATACTTTGTCACAGGACTGTTTGCTAATCGCTGTGAAAAGCTGTCAAGGAGGTAAGTTGGGTGGACAGAACTTAAAATATACTTTGAAGGAAAAGAGAAGGATTTCTTAGGCATAAAGAAAGCACCTTCTTATTAGAGACTACACAGCCAGTTCTTCCTGCTTCTTCCCCAGCCCTCAGGAAGGCTGCGCCCACTAAGCAGCAGCAATCACTTACAGTCTCTTTCCCCATTTATCTTCTGCTATCCAGTGAAGCAGTAAATAACACCTTCCCTTGCCAGCATATTCCTTGCAACATTTCTTCCAAACTTCACACTGCAACACTTGTCCACTGTATTCTTTCCAGCAGCCTGTTCAAGTTTAGGTCTATGAGGTTTTTGAAGGGTCAATGGAGGCAGCAGTGAAAGCCATGTACTAATATTTAGGGGAGGTCGAAAAGAACATACAGGACAAAGCAGTCCTTGTGTCCTGAAAGAATATTATTCATCTCTTGTTCTGAGAAAACCCATAGCTGACCATGGGTAAAGCAGTCTCAGTGCAAAGACTTTTCCTTTTTAATTCTTTTCTGAAATACACATAAGGAAGAAGCAAAATAAAGCTCAGGAGCTTTAGGACCATCTGTTTCAGTTGGCTGATCTACTTCTGTTGCACCAAACAACTTACTAATGGACCCGTAGTTTGGATAATTAAAGCTCATGGAATCAATCTCCTCACCACATGGCACCTTTTCTTTGTCTGAAATTCATTATAATTGTGTGCTTTCAAACCCCACAGCTTCCCTTTTTTTGTTTTTTTTCCCTCTTTCTAGGGAATAAAATGCAGGAAAAATTGAAGTAAAAGAAACAAACGTGAGATTGTCCTTAAACTAATTCGCTCTGAGTAGTTTATGACTGTATATGATGTACAGGGCTTACAGAGCTACTATCTTTTATAACCTTGGATACTGATTCTCTGTCTGCTATCATTTTGTTAAACCAACTAATGTGTTTTTTAACTTTCTCCTGGGGTTGCAAAAATGTAAGCTCAGTTGACTTTTTATTTCACTATTGATCAGGTTAACAGTGCCAGATGAATCTTCCTGTCCACAACACTGAGCAGCCTTATAGTTTTGTCCAAGACAAATGTTAAATGTAATTTGAAGGTCACTGGAAGTGATGAAGTAGTTGCTGGGAAACACTTTATATCACTTTACTTTTAAGCAGTCTGCTTCCAGATGAAACCGAGAGAGATGTAAGAAATTGATTGCAGAGATGAAGAACAGAATATTTAATGTTAGCACCAGCTCTGTTAACAGGCTGCATATGAAGCATGTGCTACAGTGTCCCCTCACCAAATTTAAGCAATTAGATATATAGAGAGTAAACATCTGAAAACCACAGTCTTCACAATTTATTGGATTAGGCATCAAACTGACAGATTTAGTCAACTTCATGGTACAATGTTGCATCTATGACCTCTTCCATTATCTGTGTAGAATGTGCATTATCCATATATCTGGAGCAATTTTTCCTTTCATCTTTTCTAGTCTGCCTTTTCATAAGAATTCTTCTTTAACCATTCAGGCTTATTTTCCCCCATTGAGACTTTTTGCTTTTCCACCATGAGTTTTTTTTTCCCAATGACATTACATTTTATGTCATTGACACCTATTACCATGTTCTCCCTTTATTCCAGGTGTTCTATTGATGAAATACCCTCTCACAATGAAGAAATCATTATTGAGTACTTGGCCTGTAGTTTAGAAAGCAATGAGTAAAAAAAGCTCCTCTGTGCTTTTATTTGGATTCTGGGTCCTTGGTTTTCATTTGAGAATGTCCCTTAGGGCGCTAGGAAAAAACTTATTTAATTCAGTTATGTATTTAGTTTTAACCTGATACATGTTCCATCTTGGAGAAAATAAGATTGCTTTGGCACAATCTGAACTTCAACAAAACTACACTGTCTGCCTTTTTAATTTTATTCTCTTTCAAACTGAATAGATTGATAATTTTTCTGTCCTAATTCTGAAAGGTAGGTACCGTGACCTGTAATTCTTTTACATTCTTTCCCACTCACTTCTTAATACCTCATACAGAATTTCACATTTTTCTCCTTTCTGAAAATCTTCTGTCTATGATCTCTTTAAGAAAACCACTGAAGTTTTTTAAATCTCTTTAGCTAGATTTTTTAAAAACATTTAAATATACATTTATATTCAATTCATTTATCTAAATATTCTTCGCCCTACTTTTTTCAAATTCTCCCTGACATACTTACCCATGTGATAAAACTCATTTTGTGAAGTATCTGGTCAAAACTACACCTTTCTTTCTTTCTTTCTTTTATAATAAAAAAATCAAAGAAAGTATTGAGTTTAGTCTGTTGTGCATAATCTCCTTTTTGTTCTCTTTTCCTATTGAATAAGAGACTTTTTCTTCCTTTTGATTTCATTTTCTATTGTGTTTAAAAAACCTCTTCTTGTATCTTATTTTATAGCTAGCCTTTAGATTATTTTCATGTTCATTCTTCTGTCATTCCATCATACACACCCTTTGGCAACAGCATTTTTGTCAGTTGGCAATTTTTCCCAGTTTTTTCCCCTTAACATGGATGCATGTCTGATTAGATTGGTAGTTTATTGAATTAACTGTCTTTCTTTTGAATTACACTAGTCTGATTGCTGTCCTTTTAATACTCTCACTTTCAGGATCTGCCAGTTCTCCTGTTGTACAACTTAATAGGTATAAATAATACTCTCATGTATATAAAATACATTTATAGATTGCTCATCCACCCACCTCCTTCAAATTAGGTCCTGTATTAGTGAAAGTTGCTGTCCTTACTCTGCTGATGTGGTGTGTCCTTTGCTCTGGAATAATAAATGTAGTTGTACTGTTGCCTCCATGCAAATTATTTTCACCTGTTTTGCTTTAGAAACCAAAGACATCATAAGGGACCTATATTACATTTGATTTTGAGTACCAGAAAGTACCACACGAGACTCTGTTTATGTGGAGGACATGGATATGCCCTGAATGCCATGGATAACTATGCTGGAGCTGGCTCCTGGCTCTAGAGAGGAGACCATGCTGGAGCAGGGCTTGTGAGAGACTTGTGTCCTCATGGAGGACCCACCCTGGAGCAGACTCTTCCTGAAGGACTGGACTCATGGAAGGGACCCATGCTGGAGAAGTCTGTGAAGAACTGCAGATCGTGAAGGACTGTATGCTAAATTAATTTTCCCAAGCTGAATCTGTTTTGTCCATGATAATGATTGTCGTAATGGGTGAACCATCAGCCTGCCCCTACCACAGCTCACAAGGTGGGTTCATCATATTTCCTCTCCCTCTCCTGCTGAGGAAATGAGACAGCATTTTGGTGGGCACCTGACAGCCAGACAGGGTTGACCCATCGCAGCAGAACACTGTAGGGATTTTTGGTTTGGGAGCTGGCTTTTTTTCTTGAACTTCATGTCATGCCAGAGGGGTTGCTTCATGGAATGTCATCTACAAAAAGAAACTGAAATTTTAACAAGGTTTTCATGTTTCAATCACTTACGGAGTTTCAGATTAATCTTGCCGTATTTGTAGGTCCCTGCCAAATCTTGTATGCTGGACCTGAAGGTCTAATAACACTTTTATGCTCCTCTTTATAATGGTCTCCTTGAATTGCACTAGTAGATGACTGCCATCACGTCAGTCTCCTATGAGGAAGATAAATGACTGGCCAGAGTAATTAGTAAAGCAGCTTACAGAGAAGATGAAATAAAGCCTGGCCAAAAGGCAGCATTAGTATTGACAATATATCTTTAAGATTTTTGACTTGGTTCCAGTTAGACTTCATGCTTCCTGAACTGGTGGTCAGACAGGATTCACTCACTCAGAAGGGGACCTTAAACCATGTCATTCTTCCTTTTCTGATGCTGGAATAACCACAAAAATCCTCTCATTATCAGGACATAAAGGCTCTCTCACCAGGTTGTTCTTTAGTTTTCATTTGGTCTCAGCACAACAAAACAGTTCTTAATCTTGAAGGACAAGGGACTTGGATGAGACTACTGAACACTCCTCCTATTTATGAGGTAGCTGTCACCTCCTTTCCTTCCTACAGAACTGGTGTTTTCCTCCTACAAGACTACTAATACCCTCTTGATATTTTTTTCCATGCTAAATATCTCTATTTGATACAATCCCAAATATTATCGATACTGGATCCCCCACAACATCCGTGGGTATCCTGTCTTCCTGAAGTATTCCACCTCAAAGTACATTTCATACTGTGTTCCCTTTACCTGTGTATGCTCTGGTATGAATTTTTGGGTTTTGGGTGGTTTTTATTCTTTAATTGATTATGAGTTGGGGTTTATTATATGGTGGTCAGGATTGGGGGCTTTTTGTTTTTTTTAATCCTAGTGGCAACAATAACACCCTTTGTTTCAGGCTGATTCCCCAGATCCCTTTATGAGTTGGATCCCCATGTTCCATGGTAGAGGACGAGCTCACAGCAGTGCTGGATGTGTTTTCCTTCTACACTACTTACACAAAAACCCATACTACTCAAAGGTAAAAACAGAGATTGGGGTGATTTGGTTATATGTATGAAGAAATTCATGAAATTTACCAAGCCTCTAGAGTTCAGTCACTGATTTTTCAAAGTAAAACTTTCTTTAAACTTTCTTAACAACCGTAATTACAATATTTGATCTGAACGTGTTATGTCTTTGTTGTTAGACTGGAAGTTTTGCCTAGTTTTGTTGGAGAATTTTCTCAAAAACTTCATAGCTTTTGTGCTGTTGGAAAAAAAAATCTACATTACTTCTGTTATGCCATGATGCCCCCATTTTTCTCCTATTGGTGTATAATTTGAAAAACTCCCACAGTTTTCAGTTGCAGTGACTGAGTCAGTGTTTAAATCCAATAGCTGGTACGGTATGTCAGCACCTGAAGTAAATAACACTCTTAGTGATGTACTTGTCTGTCCCAATAAACATGCTCATTTGAAACTGTCATTGGGAGATGCCATGATTTATTACAGCTTGAGTTCCACTGGAATAGAGTAAGCACAGCTATACAAGAGAATGGCTAGAGGGAAACCGTAGTCTTGCTTCTTTAACTTACATTTCATTCCTTTATTGATAAATTTTCTGATACGTCAGAAAATTACTTGTTTCAGTTCTATTTCATATATTTAGTATTCTGATTTAACAGATTTTTTAAAAAGTTATATAGAAACTTAAGTGACTGAAAGAGGGTATCTCTGAAACTTTATGAAAGTTACAACAAATATTTTTATATTCTCTTTTTAAAACTGAAATTTGGAGATAAAATTCAGCCAGGTTTTTCGCAGCCAACATCTTCTAGGACTCTTGATCCTGCAATCAGTTCAGGATGAGTTTTTATATTGAGTTTGTTTTTCAGAATAAGACATTGAGGGAATGTTCCATTTTAAAAACTAAGGTCAGAGAGAGTACAGAGTAATCAGCCTAAGTAAGTTTAGTTTCATTATTCAATGATTTGTCCCTGTCCATCTGTTCTTGAGGGTTATGATTCAGGGGACCTGTAAGAAATCTCCACTGAACTGAGGATGTAGTAGAGTGGAAAAATGGAAGAGAAAATACAAATTACAGAGGAGGTGCTGTGAAATGGTTTAGAAATAGAATAGAAAAGATCAGTGAGGAGAGCAGAAAATAGTAACAGAGCTGGGGTGGCTGGGAGCAGTCAATTTTGAAATGACTCTTTAAAAAAAAAACAAAAAACAAACAAACAAATAAAGAAAATCACACAGAAAAAAACCTCAGCCCTTTAACTACTGTCTGATATAGATAGGCATATGAAAATCAAACGAGAATCTTTCCCTGAAAATAAATATGCCAAGAGAAAAGTAGAAGAGAGACTACCACCATTTATGTGTGCAAAGGATATAATACGTTTAAAAACAGAACCTGAAAATGATTTAGACATAAATGATTTAACAAACGGACATGAATAAAAGCTACTTTTATTTTTGCAATTAAAGAAACAATTTTAATATGCAGTTCTGTAACATTAGTAGACCAAGTGGTCAAGTTCATGTTTACTAACAATTAAAATTATTATTCTTCCTTATTACTGTTTTTCAAATATTTTCAATTTCTTGACTATTTTGGAAATTAATTAGCTTTCTTTTCTTTTCATCTTTAGCTATACTTCAAGTTATCTTTTGATGATGTCTAGAGACTTCTTGGCATGCTGTTGTGTAGATGAAAATCTCTAATTATTTTTGTGTGACCTGATGCACTGCCTGCCAGAATACAATCATAATAACTTAACAAACTAACTTGCTGAAAGCTGGGATCTATAGTCAGCAGTGCAGGAGGATATGAGAAAATTAATAAACTCAGAAATGTACACACAAATGAAAAAAGGAACAGAAGGGAAAGTGTTTAATAAGAAGAGAGCAGGTAAGCTTAAGAATTAAAAAGAAAAAATGATGCAAGAAGAAAATCTTTAAAAAAATTAAATTATGTCATATCATGGGGCCAAGACCGAGGAAAATGTATAATCCAGGAGAAATCTGGTAAACCAGTAGAAATCAAAGGAAAACAGCTGAAAGAGAAAGGCATTACCTGCTTGTGCCTGGAGCATCCTTGTCACACAGGAGAGGGGGCAAATACAAAACTTACACTCCTTAAACCAGTGTCTGTATTGGTTTGTATTTAGGACCGATAATAGAAATTGTTTTACACCCCTGAGCTGACCTGGAGATTCAAATTCAAGATTTTTTCTATTGACTTGGACTGCAAGATTAAGTTTACCGTGTCTGTGGACACAGGTCCTTACAGCCTAACCATAGAGAGAAATACTGAATAACAAGCCTTTTTTTTTTTAAATCCAAGATGTATTCCTCTTTCTGTAAATGTACTGAATTTGATTTTTTTTTTTAATGTATCTTTCAAGCTTTGTTGTGCAAATCAATTTTAAAGGGCCTAATTCTTCAAAACCTCGTGGTTTCCAGAGTGGTTACTTGCCTATGAAATTTTGGCTTAAGTATTTGGTCAGGAAAAGCAATGTTAAAAGTCTCTTTTCATACTTCTGCAGAATGAAAATGTCAGAATTCAGTTACATATATTATTGATGTGTCAACTTGCTTTCACATGCGAAAGAGCTAAAGTTAAAAGAAAAGGTAATTGCTCATAATGGTGGAAATAAATTCAAAACAGAACTCTTTAACTAAGCTAATGTGTTACCAGCTAAGAAATAAATGTAGGAACAATGATGGATAAATATGTATAAAAGAAAATATCAAAAGTCACCAGGAAAGTTAAGTTTTTCTTCAAATATTTTGATTGAGCTGGTCATTGAACACTGATTTCTGTTAATTGTTTTGAGTCTGTTGCTGTACGTAAATCAGAAGAAGAATCTAAGATAAAATAATGTTTCTGCCAAATAACAGTCATTTTGCTGTGTTCCATAACTCTATTCAAGCAGAGTGCAATAAGGGTCAGTTACATAAAGTTTCTAGAAGGAAGTAATGTGACATTTTATCACAAGTCTAAGTGTTGCATCACAAATGTGATACACATCTACCCTTTGACAATGATGTGCAGGGGAAAAGAAACACTGTCAGATCACTTCTGAACGTGAGACCTGGGAACAAGGAGTTAGATGGTCACACGTCACTGCCCCTGTGAAAATGGCACAGAAATCCTCCACAGGCACTTCTAAAATGACAAGGCAAACACCCTGGAGTTTCAGTACTTGGGCTTGGTGTGCAGTAGAGCTGAAGATGGGATAAAGAATCTTCTACTCCTCCTTGTACATCCACAAAACCCCACCTTCAATGTCCAGCACCCATTTCAGCTGCCGGGAAGAGCTGCTGCATTCATTTCACAGAATCACAGGATATCCTGAGTTGGAAGGGACCCATGGGGATCATCAAGTCCAACTCCTGACCCTGCACCTCACCATTCCCAAGAAACATGCCATGTGCTTGAGAGCTTCTTGAAGTCTGTCAGGTTTGGTGCTGTGACCTCTTCCCTGGGGAGCCTGTTCCAGTGCCCAAACACCCTCTGGCTGAAGAGCCTTTTTCTAATATCCAGCCAACTGCACAGTACACACAACCAGGACTGCCCCATCCCAGGTGGAGAATCTAGCATCAGCACCACCTTGTGTGAACCCCTTGGTGATGTGGCAGCAGTGCTTCAGTCCAGGAGAAGCCCTGGGTGCAAATACATGGATATGCATGAAGGGAGACGAGCTTCCTTCCTCTCCGTGTGACTTCATTTCCAAAGCATGTGCTTCAGCCCTTCCCACCTTTATACACATCTCGCCTTTTGCAAATCCCAATTCCCAGCACAGCCCCACGTGCTTTGCTGAAATGGAGCCTTGGGTAGCCTAAGTACTGTCAAACAGAACATCTGACAGGTCATTTGCATCATTTCATAATGTCTTCTTTGTATTTTACTGATGGGATTTTTTTTCTATGTTTCACACTTATTATCAAAAACGATGAGCTTTTGACTTCTTTCTTTCCATAACAGATGTGAGGAAGAGGAGAAAATATATGTCGGTAAGAACTTTCAAATTAAAAGAACTCTTCAAAAAACAAATATATACATGACAGAATGTACTGTATGAAAAGCAGCAATGCACAAAGGAGATCTGCAGCCAAATAAACTAATGGCATATGCTCAAGTATTACATATAACTCAAATTCATTTTATTTCAATACATGAGCTAAGACTTTAGCATGTGACTTACTCTCTTATTTTCGTCTTTGCTCTCCACTAAGCTGCAGAGGATTTTAATGTGCACAGCTCAGTGAGATATGTCAAAGAATGGTACATCAAGTTATCTTCCTATAATTACATGAAAAATGTAATGTAAAATATGAGTGGAGGAAGGAGCTGTGATACATGAAAAAAGAAATCCAATATGAAATGAAATTTATTCTCCAGAAGTACATTCATGAAGTGTTAAAACTAATAAGCACCAGCAGTTTCCTTGACTCTGAAAAGGTTTGTTATTTTTGTCTTGATCGTAGCCTGTTACACCTATACTATCAACAAAACAATTGATCAGACGCTAGAATCTTCAACCCATCTGGGATGCAAGACCTCCCTCCCTCTATTCAAAATGTTATATTTCTGACTAATGTAGCAGATTCCAATGTTGATCTCCCACATCTAATTTAATGCTAAATTTTGCATATTTCCAGTGTTAAAAATATGTTGTCGAGTATGGAGATTACAGAATTAAATCTAACCACTCTTGGAGGAAAAAATAAATCAACGTAAACCAGTACCGTTTGCTCTGATTCTTGATCCTAAGCTTTCATCACAGTGGTCATTACTTGATGTTCTGTCCATTATTTCTTTAATGTAAGGTGTTTATGCAAGTATTTTTAAGAGCTTGTACTGTTTTAGCAAGCATCTACTTTTCAGGAGAAATACATATATGTGTATATATATGTATATATGTACTTATGTACATATGTATGTAGTACAGCAGTGTACTGCTGTGACCCTGGGGACACATTGCAGTACAATTCTCTTGTTCAGACTGTTCCTTAATGTGGGATAACATTTTGATTTGACCCCATCAACATCTGCATTGTGCCAAATCAGTGGATATGCTGCTTTATTCTTTTAAATCTTGCAGTTCTGTATCCAGATCTTCTTTTTCTGGACATTGCCATGGGAAAATAAATAACATGTTAGGCAATATATCTGCATGCTTACCCATGTCAGAACTAAGATGCAAATGTTTCATCAACTCAAGAGCTGTACACCAAATCAGTGCTTACTCCAAGTATGCTGAAGTCTAAAACAATCCAGGATATTATGTATACACCCATTAGCTCCCTTATGTACATAACTTTTCACTTCCCAGGCATTTCATTCTTCTGGGAGAAATGAACTGTCAGAATGAGCAGAAATCCAAAACAAGCTGCTTGGGTAACTCTGCTAACTACAGGCAGTTTACAGTGCTGTTGCAATTCATTGGCTGTATTTTAAGGAGACGGGAATAGAAAATAGGAGACAATCATGACTGTGGCCCTCTGTTTTTCCCAGAAGACCTAAAGGAAGCTGAAGCATGAGCTCAGAAGTGTCTCTCTGTGCACTACAGAAAACCATTTAGTACTCCATTTAAAACACCTCACACAACAAAACAACACAACCTCGGTGTGCCAGTAGTTGAGAGCAGGAACAATTGAGGAAGAGCTATTCTTTGCCAGGACCCAAAAGGAAAATTAAATTCCTCTGTGTTTGTTAGGAAGGGTTCGCTTTACAGAAGTGCAAGTAAGACAAAGAGACAAAACAAAGAAGCAGAACAACAGAGCAATTGCCTCCATCCTCAATGAAAGGAAAATTCCCTCCTGGCCCTGCCCTACTGGCAAATTCATTTATCTCCAGAAGGTGAGCAAAGCCCTCTAAACAAACAGCTGAAAGAGTTCAGTGGTACTACTGCACAAAGGCTTTTGATTTCTAGCTCTAACATATAATGCTTCAGAGAAAGGTAGAGGAATATCCACTTCCAATAAAACAATAAAAAAGCTCAGAGGTGAAATTTTACAGTGCTTTAGCATCTAGAACAAGTGAGGGAAAGCCAAAAGTATAGCAATAGTTGAAACTATTTGGAACTCTTAAATGAATCTCATTGTACAGATTTCATTTAATTAAATCTTCTGTATTCTTCCTGCTTTTGAAAAAGATGTTTGGAGTACAACAGAAGTATAGATAGAATTAGTTCTATATCAGTGCTAAAGATGAAAAATTACCCTAGTAAAGCTATTCTAATTTGTTCAGTGCCAAGTTTTGCCATGTCATATACCACGTATCACATTTTTTCTTTAATAGCAATTGAATGGCTTTTCTGCGAGTTCCTCAAGAAAAATTGTTCTATGGTTTAATAACTGTTACTGTTGGTTGGTTTTGATATTTATTGAATTTTCCTTTTAAAAGTTTGTGGTTTTTTACCTTTTCTTATTATTCCTAATAATTCTTGTGTGTTTCTCTATGGCTTCCTTCCTTGTCAGTATTTTCATCTTAGACTTCTCGCTGAATGTTTCTTTGAATGTTATTCAACTTTTAACTTTTATATATGCTTAGTTCTCTTACTCTTTTTCCATAAGTCAACCACTCCAACCTCCTAAAAAATGTTTTGTATTGTTTTCTGTTTCATATGTCTCTATATCTAGTAGATAACAAAGATTCTGAATTAAGTACAAATGTGGTCACCAGTCATTCACTAATTCATCCATCTCCCAATAAAGACAAGGAAGTTTTTTGGTCAGTTAATTGGATTTGGCTTAACTATAGTGTTTGTCCTTACCTCTATTATCCATGCAATAAAACTCCAGTGACAACAGCATTAAAAAGGTTACATATATATATATATATGTATGTATATATATTAGACAGCGAGCTATTATATTCTGTTTAAGAGACTACATAAATGTCTTACTTTCTGTCATCTTTCTCAGCTGTTCACTATGTTTTGTCAGTTCTTGTCATGCCGCTTCTCTTTTTGCATCGTGTCATTTAATGAGGACACAATAAGACCTAGAAGCCTTACATTTGCAGCCATTAAACACATTCCAATCATCATTTTGGTTTGAACACCATGTTTAATTCCTCAGCCAAGTCTTTATCATGGGATTCTGTTTACATAATAGTCACATAAAGATGATTAACACTACAGGTGCTTCAATACTTACATCTAAATAGATAATGGCCAGAGATTTTTGTTCAATGGATCATTTTATATTACTATCATTTAAAAAATAATGTAGCTTGCTGTGCAAAGTGTATCATCAATTTTTTTGGAAATAGCAAACAGAGGAACTATCCATTATGAGCACTGGCCTGCTTCTATTTTGATGAGTAGTTATCCTTGGGAAAATGATGATGTACCATCATTGTATAGAGAAGAAACATAAATACAAGCTTAGTGAGAAGTTGCAAATCAGGAATTCCTGATGTGTCTTCAAGGGGAAATGGAATGACTTTTGATGATAACCAAATTCTACCACATCATGTAGATTAAATATGTTACCAGGACAATAGCAAAGCTGTTTGCCAGTCTGCTGCTTTACTTCTCAAGTCATTGTCCTGGGACAGCTGTATGTTCAGTCAGTGAGTTCTCCCAATAGGTTCTAAGTTTTAAACTCCTTCAGAGGAACAAATACAAAGTGACTAAGAACACTTAGAGATGCAATCCAAGCCAAAAGTTAACATCATTTGCCATGGAAGGTAACTTCATATTGCAGAAGTTTCCCCAGGGTCCCTAAGGTGCAGCCTGACAACAAATTATGTAGCAAAACTGAATGCAAAAATCACATCCCAGTTTGCTTCAAATTCTGACTAAGATGAAAAACAAAGAACAAAGGAGCAATAGAAAAAGTTGTGGAGTTGTGGTAAATACCTGTTTGTGTCAATCCAGAAAGGGTCCAGAAATTCTTTTGCTTGTTATCTTACTTTCATGTAGCTAAGAGGATATATAACTCTCAAAATGTAGAAAGCAATAGCAAGAGTTAGGAAACTAGACACTGATCCTATTATTATTGTTATTTGTAAAATAAAGAGAGGAGTTTTTTATTTTGTTAAAATGACATAGTAAACTTTTGATTTCTTGATATAATTCAACATATTTATTTGTCTTTAGACAATCAATGTCTACTCAAATTGGATTCAAACCTTTAACTAAACTTTTCTTGCAAGCTGTACTATTTCTTAATTTAATAGGAAAAGTCTTCATGTGACATACTTCAGATGAAAGAAAGATATTCCTGGGACAGTTCGAAAGTGCTAGGAAGAGGCATGTATAATAGTACCACTCTCTGCACGTAAAGTGGTGCCAAGAGGAACTGCTGTAATAGTGGCTGGAAAACTGCTACTGCTATAGTAAAACTGGAAAGAAAACAGAAAGTAGGGAAAAGAAAAGACAGTTTGGGTGCTCGCCTGAATTAAAATGCCCAAATGAAATAGCAGCCAGCGGCACTTTCTTGTATTTACACTTAGCCGAGGTACTGACCCTTTGACTTCGGTAATGGCTCTGTCCTATGATACACTTCTCTTCGAAAGGTTAATAGATAAAGACCATGCAGTGTTCTCTCTTTAAAACCCCTTTTAGTGTCTCGTCAGTTACAGTAATTTTAGCATACAGAAGTGGTAGGCATCACTCCTGCTCCTGCAGTTTGGAAACCTGTTGTAGAAAAGCAGGCAACACTAAGGGCCAACACTTTGTGTCTATCAGGATTCATAGCCAACACATCCTTGCTGCACTCCCCCTGCTACAGGATCTTACGTGGCAGTTTCATTCCTTTAGTGTTTCTATGGAAATGCCCATTTTCCCAGAAGATTCAGGCTATTAGAACTTAGATTGTGCAAATTGTGTTCAAGAGC
The DNA here is from genome assembly GCA_013398955.1 of Callaeas wilsoni. Classification (NCBI taxonomy): domain Eukaryota; kingdom Metazoa; phylum Chordata; class Aves; order Passeriformes; family Callaeidae; genus Callaeas; species Callaeas wilsoni. The sequence goes on along the minus strand of VWPU01004705.1, from coordinate 50,441 downwards.
ACACTGAATGGCTTTTTCCTTTTTTTGTTGTTTTGTTGTCGTTGTTGTTGTTTTCTATTTCAGTTTTAAATATAGACTTGAAATTCGGCCTCAGCTACATTAAATACTTCCATACTTCAAAGCCTGTGACTATGTCTGAACACAGCTGACCTCTTTAAGCTGAATATGTCAGTAGTATGAAATTCATAGCCTCCTTTGGGTAAATTTGAAGATAGAAAAAAGTCCATAATTCTTATTATTGCTTTCTGGTTTTTTGTTTTGGCAGAGATCAAAACTTAATTTTTTCAATCATCTTAATAAAATCATAATAAATAAATAAATAAAACACTTAAAATATAATTTTTTGGATGTAACAGGTTATTCTACCTTTTTTTTCCCATTGGTCGGATTCTGACTATGCCAATAAAAATTATGCACAAAAGCAAAAGAATTTTTTTAAAAAATGCTGCTGCTGCTGCTGGAAGAATCTGCCAGGGACAGACTATGAGCATCACAGATAAGTAGACCAAGTAGTAATATGTTCTAATGGACCGCAGATATACATATATGGTCTTGTTTGGCCCAGTGTCTGCCATCCAGCACTTTCTATTAGCATGAAGAGAGGAAAAGTGGGATAGAGAAAAGGAAGTGAGGAAATCTTCTGTGTATGTCTTTTAAAAGTGCATAATGATTAATATTTTAGCAAAATACAGCTGATGAAGTACAAACTATGTTGATATTGCTAGAGATTCTTTATAAGAAAGCAAGAAATTAAGATGAATTCAGTAACTATATGTATCAATAACTCCACTAATGAGTAAGCAGAGAAAAATAAAAAATATTATATTTTAAGGTGTCTTGAAATCTTGAACAAAATCTGTTAAATTAATTTTAAGAGGTATTAAGAGGAAAGACAAACAAGTATTAATATTTAATATATACCAAAATGATATAATTCATCTATTTCACAACAAATACTTTACTGTGTGAGTCCATTAGTGGTAGCATTTTTAAAGCTCCTGTGAAGTGTTTCTTTCAACAGTAACTAAAACAATTACAATCCCCATTCCCAATGAAACTTTACTGAACTCTATCTTTCCTGGATTAGTTAATTTCCATCAGGAAGCTGATGTCCAATAGCTATTCTGGAGGAAGGAAGATTACCCTGAGGCTCAGCACATATGGATGTCCAGCCACAAGAGAAGAAAGGATTTAAAGTCCTCTTATCAGACAGTGTTAGTTGCGAAGAATTTTAGTGTAAAAGCATTTAAAAGTTTGCTTTTGTGTTGAGAAATTCTTGGGGAAGAAATGTCTGAAAATAAGATGTACAAATTGCTCCAGCGTTGGCAGCAATAGCAACAAGAATGGAATTTATATCTGCAATCAGGATCTGCGTGTGTCTATTTAAGAATGTCAATTGTATTCAGTAAAGCAGCTAAGGAGAGCTGCCTTGCATGAAAACGTGTATGTGACAATTTAAGTTTATACGTTAATCTAGTATAACTGACTGATTCCCTTTCCTAAAAGCCTTTGAGCAGTAAATATTTTCTCTTCGTATCTATAAATTATTTCTTGCAAGTGATATGAAGACAAAATTCGAAATAATTGTACATTATAATTCCCCAAAAACTATATGAGTGTACTCTATTTTCTTTAGGAACATAAAGTCTACAGATGTATATGAAATATAATCAGAATGTGTCCAGAAGATTTTTTTTCCATTGTTTCCTCTTTAAATTAAGTCTAAAGTAAAGTAAAACTATATAGTAGATTTGGTCTAATTTGCTAATCATTCAGTCCAAAATTTTCCCTTTTCAAAAGCATTATAACTAATGGACTAAGGTTGTGTCAAATGAAATGTTTAGAAAAAAATTAAGTTTTTCCTAATACTTGGGATGACATATGGCAGAAGGACCTTCATGCAGGAGAATAGTTGCAAGGGAAAATCAGAGTTCCTACAGCAAATGTATAAAGGTGAGGACAAAGCATTGTGGGATTGTCTTTCTTCTTTTTATTTGAATCTGTCCTGCCTTCTGGCACAGAAGAGATTCAGAAGTTCTGTCTATAATATATTATTAATATGTTTCCTTACTTTCCTATAGTGCTTCAAAAGCACCAAGTGTGTCTGGTTCATGTTGAAATTCTGGGAATGTCGTATCATGAGGAAAAGTTGCACTGGGATTTTGCTCTAGAGATTTTTGTCTAATTGGTCCCTGAGGTGACCAGGCATATAAAATAGTTGCTAACATAAGGCAATACCAGCAGTATATTTAAAAAACACTAAGGATTATTATCATCTTCCCTTTCCTTCCCAGCAGTAACTGTAAAATTATTAAAGAATCAGGGGTCTTCTGAGAAGCTGAGGTGAGAGTGCAAGAACACCTTCCTTGCCCTCATCCTCTTTCTCCTCACCTGTATAATTTAATAATTACCTTAATCAAATCCTGTTTGAAGGATTTAACCTCGTGGTGCAAAAGTGCAACAAGAAGTATGGGGAGGCCATCTATACCCTGGTTACTACAAAGGGTTGTAGAGGTCCAACTCCTCTACAATTGCTCTCGAGAGCAGCAGCCCTGGCTCAGGCCAAGGAAGGGGCTATGTCATACAGAAACTGAATACAGGTATGTAAGGAAGAGAGAAAATAGATCAAGTGATACTGAAAAAAGATCCTTCACCCAGCAAGTTCTGCTGGCCACTCTTTTAGCTTTGGAGGTTTCTTGAACTTGCTGTGCTTTTTCTACTTAAAAACTCTCAGTGCTTCTCCACTCTTCCATCAAATCCATGTGAACTGTAAGGTTCTACACTACCCTCAGCAGGGGTTTACACAGGTGTGTTTCTGTGTGAAAAGCTATCTTATCTTACTGTTTTCAGCCTTGTTCCCCCTACTTTCATCCTTTCACTAGGAAGCTCATGTGCCTATGTTGGAAGACGTGACAAGTAATCTGTGCTCCTGAATTTTATAGGTCTCTCATATCAAACTAAGCTTAGTTTTCTACTTAGGCATTCCTAAACAATTAATTTTTCCCCAATTTATTAATATATCTTAAGTCAGGGAAGTCAGTGCTTCAAAGAAAAGTGAACCATGGACTTATGTGGTAGTTTAATGTTGCTTTCAGAGGTGTTTTTATTGTTTCTTAGTAGCTTCTAACAGTCAATAGTTTGTCAGCTATATTAGTTTGTCAGTTAATATAGTTTTGTCAGCTAATGAGCTTTGAGATCAAGTTTTCATAGAACTATCAAAGCCCCAAGATGCTGTTACATCTTTCGTGAATTACATAGCTTAGGAATTATTACTTATGCACCTTTCAATTATGTGTCTGTCTATGACAAATTTCATTAGTTGTTTTACTAGAATTTGGGATTAAAATTTCCTTTTGGAGTTTATTTCTTTCTGTTGTCTTCATCATTAACAGTAACTTGATACAATTAGAAATCTTTCCTTCTTATTAACCCTTATACATGTTTTGTTTTATTTTGATAAATGAGTATATACTATTATCAGTTTCTCATTTTATTTAAAGCAATTATTTAGCTGTATCACATTTCTCTTGTCCCCTGGTTAGTTTTAAAGCTTTTACATATTTTTTAGGGGAAGACTTGAAAAGTAAGTCTTCTAGGTTTTTAATCTTGTAAAGAAATTAAAGAGGCTTGTAGACAGATTTCTTTCAACAACTCAACATATACTGACTTCTTTTTATTCAAGATTTTAATTGATACATTTTTCTTTTTCATAGACATTTGATTTATTAACTTCAAGTTACCTGGACAGTACATGGAAACTTTGTTCCTTTTTTTTTTTTTCCCCAGTGCAACCTTTGTCACTTCACACAAAGGTGATGCTAAGTACAATGTTAAAGATCCTTCAAATAAAACTTCATTTTCTAACCTAATTCACACTCACTGCAGCTTCAGGCAGACCTGCTGAGCCTCCCACAGGCTGTTCCAGCATGGATCTCTGAATAGTTCTCCTCAGTGAACACAAATTTTTAAAAAATTACTGCATTTCTTCAGTAGTCTTCCCTCTTTGATGGCTCATTTTATACTAGTCATCAGCTGACTATGTGTACAGGCTGCAACATTTTTACTCCAGGTAGATTTGGAAACAGTGTTTATCCACAATTTTTTTTATTTATCCCCCTCAGAATTTGATTCTATTTTCTTTATCTAAGTGCAACTTCCTATTTCCAGAATATGCTGATTCTTTCTAATACTTTCCCGTGCTACTCTACTTAATCACATCAATTACTTATTCTGTCTTAATACGTAATGTGCACTTATGCCTCACTAACCGCGGGGTGCTCTGCGGTGTTCTCCTCATGCCTAAAAGGATTACATTTTAGTTATCCCTCTTATATGCTTTTTAACATTTTCATAATTCCATCTTTATAGTTAAGTACAGTCACAGAGGTTTTAGTTTGATTCTATTGGGATATCGAGTTATAATACATCATGTTTGGTACTACAGAATAATTTAAGTGAATTATTTTTTTTCAGATCCTGCACACTATTTGGGAAGAAGTAATGAGTTTTATTTTCTCTCTTGGGCTGCATAACTGCTGTGCTTGAAATTATCAGGAGTGTTGCATAGAAAGACCTTTTCTGGACAGAATGTACACTGAAATGTGAAAGCTGTCTGGGCACTGATAAAACAGATCTGCCAATAATGGTTCAAATCTGTGCCTAGGGAGGATCGGTCTGGACATGAGGAAGCATTTGTTTATGGAGAGGGAGGTCAAACCCTGGAACGGACTTCCTGGAGAGGTGGTCCATGACCCAGACCTGTCTGTGTTCAAGAGGTATTTGGAAAATGCCCTTTCATAACATCCTTGAATTTTTGGCCACCTCTGAAGTGATTAGTCAGTTGGAATAGGTGATCATCCTGCATCCCTTCCAATTCAAATAGTCTTTCCCCATCTCACCACATCATGCCCCATCCGGGGGAAAAAAAAGTGTTTCTAAGTTGAATCCAAACCTTTTTTTCTCCTTTTTTGGAGCAGAGATGACATATTCTAAAGACAAGAAAAACAACATAAAATGGTGTAGTGACATTAGACTGTACCATGCAGACGAAAGCATCAATCTAATTTTCCAATATGATAAATATATTATAATGGTCAGTTTGGTTACCGCAGTAAAAAATGTTAAGATATCTGCACTTTTATTTTCAAATATATTTGTGTTATATGTTGTTTGTTCCTGGGTTAGAGTTAATTCGCTTCATCATAGCTACTGTGGGGGTATGTTTTGAATCTGTGCTTGGAAAAAAAAGTGTTGAAAACACAGAGGTGTCTTCATTTTTTGCTGAGCAGAACTTCTGCAGAGAGGAGGCCTTTTCTGCTACAATGTATTAGATGCCAGCCTTCAAAACAGGGTAACTGGCACAATTACAGTGGTAAATAGGTGATAATAATTAGGTAAAAATAGTCTGCAACACTTTACTTTACAATGCGTAATTCTGTAGATTAGTTCTGAATATGTAGTTTATTTAATACATATGAAAACTGTATGACTTGTTGATGTTCATACTTCTGAAGTCAGTTAATTTACAAAAAACAAACAACAGTTTAATTCAAAACCAATGAACCAAACAAAAAATCCAAACAAGAAAACTTAAGCACCAATTGCTTCTGATCTGCCAATGTATTTATGGATCTTTGGGCTGCCTTTAGATGATGACTACTTTTGAGCCCCATCTGTCTGAGTTTGACAGAAGCTTGAAGTCTGACTCTACAAACCCGGGTTTGTAGAATTGTTCATTACTGTTCTCTTGACACATTTAGTTTCTGTGATATGATGAAAGTGTGATGTCTCCCACTTCGTATGTGCATACAAAACATTTATCACATGTTTGAAACATTCATAAAGATTTCTGGAAGTAGTATTTAAAGTTAGGGAAGGGAAGGTATTTAAAACTGTCCTCCACTAGTTCTGATGTGAATAAAAAACTGACTAAAGCATTGACAAAGTTGTATTACAATTTAATTTATGACAGTTTTGTACAGCAAACAATAAAAAAAAAATAGAAAATTTTCTCCATTGCTGGACCAGCATTATAAGATCAAATGTAATTGTTTTGTGTTTTGGTCCTGAGTTATGTAAAGTCTCCATGAAAATTAGAGATTAGTGAAAAGAATCACAAATCTAGCACAGACTCACAGTTGTGCTATGAGTCACAGTTAGTCATTGTGAGGGCTTGAGAGCTGCACAGATGTCCTGACTCCTTCCCCTCAAAAGGATGGGGAAGAAAATAAGAAGGGAAAGCTTATAGACTGTGATAAAAATGGGGAGATCACATACCAAAAACCATCACTGGCACAACCTCAGTGTAGTGAATATTAATCAAAAATAGCTTTAAATAATGAGGAACAAAGACAAATCAAAACAACTTCTCCTGCATCTCTCCCAGCACTCCTTCATCCCTCCAGACACCCCACATGGGAGAGGTGGGGATGGAGAGTGGAGGGCTGTGTTTAGTCCATGAAAGTTTGTTTCTGACACTCATCCCAGCAGGGGCCACTCTGCAGCCCTCACTGCCAACACCTTGGTATCCATTCCAGTAGGTACAGCCATCTACAAAGTGAGTGTCATGAGAGACAGAAATCTGCCCAGTCTTCCAGGCTGCATGAACCATCACTTCTGATTTCCTAACCTTACTGTCACATGTCTGAGAGAAAATAACTACAGGTTTAATGTCTCCCTGATGGGATGTCTTGTCAAATTGCTCCTTGTAAGCCATTTTATATAGTTATCACCACAAAGTTGTCTACATCCAATCAGCTTAAGCAAATATGTATTTGGCTAATTACAGGTGGGCAGCAGTTAAATTAGCACAGGCTCAGTTTTGAAATGGCAACCGATTTTCAGTTTGATAGGGCAACAAATATTTTTATTTTGATGGAGCAATTTGGATGTTGCAATAACTTTTGAAGAAGAGAGTTTTTCAGAAAACTTTAAAGACTCCAATGATTAATTTATTTAGCTGTAACAATCAGGTTGGTAGCTCAGCTCTCCATAGAGGGTCATATAATCAGAGCTTGACCATCAGCCTTGAATAATCACCAGCACCAAAATCCCTCAGTAACTTAAAAATGTTTTATGTATTGCATATATTAAAATTGTATTTCCTATAAAGCAATCAGCCTGAAATAATGATTAGCATTCCCTCTGACAAATTGCTTATATAGACTGATATTCAGCTGCTGTTTTCTTCAATTTTCTTCTCTTTTTTCCACTCGTCTCTGTCTGGTTTTGTCAAGCTTAAAACAAAGAATATATAAGAACACTGTATAAAGAGGGGTTTTTTTATTCTGCTTTTACTTGCAAGGCACCTATTTTTTTTACCTCTGAAAGCATTAATATCTTTTTCATTAAATTTTTTGTTGAAATATTTTGAAATATAGTCGTTAACTTGGCTGGTTGTTCGAGGTCACACATTGCTTGAAGCAGACCTCTATTAACATGTAAATTGCAGTTTCACACCAGTGGCCTCTTTAAAGTCAAAGGGGGAATAAAGTTTTTAGATTGGAGTTGGGCAGTCAGCATACCAAGAAGGAGTGTGTTTAGAACACTAGGAGTTCAAGTGAAAATTCCAGCTGGATTTATTTCTTTAAAACCATCCAAAATACTATATTAGTTAAGGATTTATTCTTCCAAATGGTAATGCATTCTTCAATAATTTTTTTTTCTCTATTTTTCCTTGCCATTGTTTTGCTCTCTCTTGCTCCATAGAAATATAGGTTTGGAAGGACTCAGTCAGGGGTTTGACATTTTTGTTGTCAAAGCAGCTGTGTCATGTAATCAATGATTAATGTTAAACCCCGTCTTGATGAATATGAGTTTGAATCTTGTCCACACAGTGGACATTCGCACTCCAATTTCTGGTCTCTTGTATTGGGAGTAATTGTACTGATATTTGTCCTTGTGCCAGCAGTGCCTTAATTTTACCTTTTTATTCCCACTGGTGACTTTGGGTTTTTGCTTTGTATTTGGAGAATGCAATCACATACATCTTCAGCCTCTGCATTTTTAGCTGAAACATGCCAAACTCTCCCAGTAACATCATGTATGATAGGATGGGCAATGCCTTTGCCTTTCTAGGAGGGCTTTTTTGAGTTGAACCTATTTCAATATCTCATTGCATATAATATTCCCCAAAACTTTACAAATTTTTTTTTTATGGTAATTGTTCTGCTTGTGATGTTAATCCATATTCAGCATGGTTTCTTCGAGGAAAAAAACTAAGGGGGAAAAACCCTGGGGAGTAATTACTTTAATTACTGGACACTATCACCCCTGGGGAGGGGTGATAAAGAACCTAAGAAAAAGACAAAAAAAATTTATTTAGACAAGGGTTCAGATTCCTTTAAAACTACCTGATAACAAAGTATAATTATAGGCAATGCTATAGTAAATCTCTCTCAAAATCTAAATCTATGGGGGTTGCTAGGAGAAGAAAAAGCTCCAACCTCCCCAAAAAACAAATAAAACAAAAAAAAAAACCAACCTCCCCAAAAAACAAAAAAAACAAACCACAAAGACTGAAATCCAACAAACTATCCCATAGAATATGACTTTTGAACTTAGGTATTGATCTTTCAATATCTGGAGTCTCTGAATTTCCCTATTCCTGATAATACCAATCTCCACGCTTCAAAACCAGTTGGTTTTTTTAAAATCATTTTTATAATAAGGTATAGCAATTTGCTTAAGTTATTGTAAGGGAGGAAAGCATAATTTTTTTTTTTAAAAAAAGATCAGAAACTCACTCGTACCATGAAAAGTAAGATATGAGTTTAAGTTGTGCTTTCTACAAAGGGACTTATTTTTTATATATTTATCCATTAGATCAGCATATGCTTCTTTCACTAACTGTACTTTCTATAGCAAAATATCCATTCTACATGACATTTTATTAATTTTATTATTCTATTATTTAATTATTGTATTAAGTTATATCAGAAGGGATGGTAGATATGCTTTTATCAATTAATGAAATTCTGTGAAGCTGTAAAACAGATCAAAATCTCCTTTAAGTTTGCATTTAATAGATGCTTTCCTATTGTATGTGGGGATTTTTTGGGCTTGGGTTGTCAGTTTGGTTTTTTTGGCTGCTCGCAATTCCAGCAGCCTGTGCCGCAATTAGACATCGGCACTGTGTGTGTTATATTTCCCTGATCAAGAGTTGGTATGTGTGTCTGCAGCCTTCAAATTCCTGGATTTAACGTGCAGGTCATCCTACAGCTATATCAGAGGATTTTATAGAAAAACCCTCTGCAAACATCATATAGATTAAAAAATCAAAACCAAATAAACAAAACCAGACAGAAAAATTCCAGGCATGCAGTTGTCGTGAATGAGACTCTATATTCAACCTTTTTCTGTCTCAAAGGTAACTCAGCAACTGAGAACATTAAAAGCAATGGAAATCTAGGATGGGAGGGATTGGGCACCTAAAACATGGCTATAGAAACTGGCCTTGAGCTGGGTAAAATGTAGATAGGTATAGCTGCAAATAATTAATTGGGAGAGCAACAGGTTTCACAGTGGAATATGGATATGTGGGGAGATGTAATAGTGTAAAGAAAAACCCCTGAAATCATAGAATTCAGTTTGTAATGAGGGCAGGGTACATTGAAGCAGGTCTGAAGAACCTGCCAGGAATGTAAATGGGATGAAGGTAATTTCTCAAAGCCAGCCTAGAACTCAGACACAACACAATAGCATGGACTTGTGAAAAGAGGAGACTTCCCCAGCCCTTAGTTTGTCTGTCAGTGCCCCAGGAGCGCTGAGTCCCTTGTGCCTGACCAGTCTGCCAGTGTCCCTTTGGGGGGACCCTTCACTGAACAGTCCTGCTGGGTCAGAGTGTGGTTCAACTGACTTGTTTAGGGATGCACACCCCACAGCATAAGGGAGACCCCTCGGAGAGTATTCCCACCCTACGACCCCGCAGTGGGTGTTCCTCTTTTTTTGTGTATGTTCCCCACTGCCAGGGACCGCCAGCACACATGAAGGACTCACACTATCAATTTACAGAATACTATTCATTAATATAAAACTATGACAGGTGAAGGCCAGTGTAGTACCTGACTGCAAATAAAAGCAATACACAGACATGTTCTAATCCCAAATAAAATATTCAGCTCACACTGACTACGTTTTTTACCCAACAGGTGTCCCCATGAGGGGGAAGGTGCATTCGGCCCTTTGACTGATCCCAGTAATTATAACGGAGAATTATAATTATAATTCTCTAAATTTTTCCCATTCTCAAGCTACTTTTACACTATTTCTTTGAGTTTATGTGGTAGGCAGAGAGACTCGAGTCATACGTACCTTTGTTGCTGATTGCTGTAATATTCTCTCACCTGGCTCTTAAAGATACAGTCTATAAAGTCCAGAGCACATGCCCAGCAACAGGTGCTTACACCTTGAGGGTACAGAACACTTGGGTCTAATTTTACAGTGCTCTTAACACAGAATCATAGAATATCCTGTGTTGGGAGGGACTCACGTGGATGATCAAAGCCCAGCTCCTGGCCCCGCACAGAAATCCTCCCATGTGTTGCCCTCCTTTGGACACTCTCTAATAGCTATATATCTTTCTTATACTATGGTGCCCAAAATTGCACACATGCAAGCATCTTATAGCTTTATTTTTTGTGTTTGTGCTAAAAAGGAAAATTAATTACACAGAAGAAATTCAGTTGTGCCATTTAAAAGTTACAAAGTAATGTTTTGATGAAATACACCTGGTTCTGTAGAAATTGGTTTTTGACATAGAGAATAAAAGATGAATTAATTAACCTTTCCTACATTATTTGTCTGTTAAGAATTCCTAATGAGAATATGGTTATAATAGACTTGTGTTCATAAATAATTTCACCATTTATTGCTGGCAAATTCAGTTCTTAAAGAAAACAAAAATATTCATTTTCCTATTTTGAGTGCAAATTGCACCTCATTGAACCCCTACTTCTTCAGGGAAAAAAAAAAAACTAGACTAGCAATGTTTCTGATGCAAATCAATTCTTTTAAAGCCAGGCTAACTAGTAAATGGACGAGTTTTCTATTTTAATTTTCTTTCAATCCGTCACTGCCTAATAAATAGATTATTAATGTTTTTAGTTTATATTTGTGCCCTTAAAATATTTATGTCTGGATTCTTAAATTTTTACTGGAATCCTAATGGCCAACTGTCTGAAACACAGGGGTTTGGAAGCAGATATAGTTAATAAATATAACTAAAGAAATAATTCTGATTATAAAATTACAGAATTGTAATTATGCATATGGACTTATCAAAACAAGGCGTATACTATTAGACCTTTAGAAATGCTATGTGATCTCTGTGTTTGTTGTTGGGTTTGGTGTTTTTTAATTGATGTTGCCACACTTTAGGTCCATTTTAATCCTAGTTGGTTTTAAAATATATTTACAGCTTGAATGTACAATTTTAAAGGACACAGATATTCTTCCATTTCTAAAGATAGGTACAAAAGCAGATATACTCTCTGATTGTTTTTTTCTTGCAAATGCTGCAAAATTATTATAATAAGAGGAAGACAGGCTTAGTGCAAATTATTTTTATGTGAAAAAAAATTGGTCTTGGATATATTTTATTGAACTTCATATGAGATCATCATAAAAATCAATACTGAACCTTTTAAAAAAAACCAAATCCTTTTGTCTCACATCCTTCATTTCCAAAATAAACTTATCCCTATGGATAAAGAGCTCAACTCGAATAAAGAGATAGGTTGTTTCAAAAAGCAAATAGAAGTTTTCATTTCAAATATGGATTTTCTCATTTCTCAGAAGAAAAGATTTAGGTGGAAATCATAAAGTACGAGTATGTTAATTTCACTTTCTTCTTTCCATATCAAAGAAGCAGCAATTTTGTTAGAATCAAAGTTCCCAGTTGTACACATTAATCTATTTGCCTGTTAAAACACTTTAAATAACAAGTGGGGTGGAGATACTGCTATGGATTGATCAGATGTAGCTCATAAACTACTCTTAACACCTTAAAAGTTTATCAGTAATTGAAGACGGAAAATTATTTTGGTGACAATGGAGGTAGTCAGAAAGTAATATTGTTCTTGTTCTTTTTCACTCTGAGGAGTTCTATCGTGTTTTTGGATTTTAGATCTATAAAATTAGATTTCCACTTGATTTTCTGTTTTTTTCAAGCACTAATTTAAGATGTTTTTTAAAATAGAAGATAATAATTCTTCCTTAGTAAAGGTTAAAATCTTCTAAATGTGAGAAAATTTGACCTATAGCAGTTTAATTCCTTGATATGAGCTTTTGGGCACAGTTTTTATGCCACAGAAGTGTGTAAGAACAACTATTCAGAAAATGTGGAAATACAGCTATCAGAAATACTGACACTTTTTCATAAAACAGCACTCATAATTTGGGTGCCTACATAGGACTTCACATGGTCCTATTCTGAATTTATAGCATGTTTTGGATTCAGTTCAAATCCAGATCTAAACACTATTTCCTTGGCTACGGTTTTCATTATGTTTTCTAAAGGCTCTCTTGAATATACGTAATTGAGATTGTCACTTGTGTTCTTTGGATGACCTGAAAGAAAGCCAAAATTGAGTTCAGTGAATAGAAACCAGTGTGATATGTGCCTGCCCTGTTCGCAGCTAGATGTATTCACTCAGGCTTTTGCTCAGAAAAGTCTCAAAGTGATTCCTGGTCAAGCAGAAAGCCCTTGCATCAGCTATTGTGAGAAGTTATCTTCACCAGACAGTCTGCTCATCCATGCTGCACCCACAGCATTTTTCACTCTTGATACAGTGGCTGTGACAAGGACTTTTTCTGCACCTTAGTGTCACTCCTGCAATTTTAAGCACCATGTTATTATATAGAGAGATTATGATGAGTCCTTCATGGAAAAATTGACTCCCTCTAAATGCTTGCCATGTTGTTATATTTTGAGGATAATTATAACCTGGGATTTAATCCTGGAATTGACAAGATTTAAATGTTCTTCTTTCTAAAGTTCTAGAAGAGTTTTGCACTGGTAGACCTGCAGAAGTGTAGATAGTGCAAAGTAGATAATTCATCTAAGTACTTTGGCAAGTAGCTGGCAAAATGTAAAAAGGAAACCCTAGTCTGCAAGTTGAAGATGAAGTTTTAAAGTCAGTGTGTGGAGAGCAAATATTAACATCGGCACACTTCTATTTATAAAATTCTGAAATTTCCTGATAAGTTCTACAATTTTAAGTTACCTAATATTCAAAGTTAATATTAGATTCTTAACAATTGTTAATATATTCTAAGAGAAAGAGCCAAGGACATTTTATAAAGCTTTTGGAAATAAAAATGCCTTCCCTTTTTGAGCTTAAACATTTCTCTGCCAGTATGAAGCCATTCCCCCTTGTCCTTTCACAACAGGTCTTGATGAAAATTTCCGGTGTTTCTTCAAGAGCTTTTTTCTTTCTCAGCAGACTCTAGTTTTGTGAAACATATTTTGGTCTATGGTTTCATGGCTCCTTACCATTCCCTGCATCTCTTGGGTTTTTGGATAGTCTTAATTTTTATTGCTTTTTCCCATGTTGCCTTTAATACTTTGTCTAAATTTGGGCAAATCTGTTTGGTTTCACGTCACTCATGCCTTGTGAGGTTATGACTATTATTAGGCCAGACGGTAGGAATTCTCCTGTACCACTTCTCATGACAATGAGACAGAACAACTGTCCAGTCCTGCCGTGCCCTCGGTGAACACGGCCTCAGTGAATCACTGAGTATCAAAAGAGCCAGTATGCAGAGTGACAATGTTTAATCTTCTCATTACCATATAAGAAAATATATACCATATTCCACTTAATTAGACTAGCTGCTTTATTGGGGTGTCTCCCAGGGAGTCCAGTGAGTGAGAGGGAATAGCAGTGGCTGAGGCTTAATTGGAATGCTATTATCATAAATCCCTTGCTTCGTTTTTATTTTTAGTGGGGACCACTATGACTAATACCATCTAATTAAACAGTGCTTAATTAGGTGTTAAAAATCATGTAGATTTTATATCTGATAGTATAGTAGGTGCCAAATAATAATGATAAGAGCCCTTATCAAGCAAAGAGCTTGCAACTGGTGGGAACAACCTCTGTTCACAATATTTTAATTACACCAATCTTCTTGAAATTAAAAGTTCTGAGTAGGCGTTGGATGTGACAAAATTAAAGATTAGCAGGCAAGGCTTCAGGTTCATGTTTTGAGATAACAGACTCAAGGTACAAAAAGTACAGTTGTTTTTTTTCTTTTTTGCTCTGCATGGTGCAGAAAACAAGAGAACTAAGAAGGGAGGCTGTGTATGTCCCATTCCTGGAAGTGTTCAAGGCCAGGTTGGATAAGGCCTTGAGCAACTAGGTCTAGTGGGAGGTGTTCCTGTCCATTGCAGCAGTGTTGGTACTAGAGGGATCTTTAAGGACCCTTCCAAGCCTTAAAATTCAATGATTCTATGACGTTTCAGCATTAATCAATTTAACCAGAATATATTAATTAGGTACAATTTCGTAAACACACTTTTGTGAAAACTTTAAGGTTTTATACGTGTGCTGAAATGTCTACTAACGGATCATTTTCATTATTAGCTATAGAAAATAATAGTGGAAAAAGAACTTTCTGAATTATAAAAAAATATTTTTTTTTTTTCTTTATAGGTCCTCTGAAGTATTTGTGTGAAAAAAATTGTCTATGGTTGTTGGGGTGTTATTAAACTGTTTAAAAAATGCATCAGACTGTTTTTTCAAAGTGAAAAACACACTGAAAAATTAAGATTGGTCTCACTACTTATGTCACTGCTAGTCACAGTGTTACTGCTAAGGAAGTAGATACCAGCTACTGGATGCTACCAAGTCAGTATATACCCTTCAGCATCTGCACCTATAGGCTTTCTGTCCGACAAGAAAATAAATCTAGGGATAAATAAGAAAATACATACTGATTATCAATGTGTAAATTTCTCTAACAAAGTAATTTTGGAAGCTGGTAGTAGTAAACCTAAGAAAAATGTTTCAGACCCTTTTCTATATTGCTTGTCACAGCAAATCACATAAATGCTGTCAGGAGACTGGTTAGACTGACACTGTGCTAAGATAAAGCTGTCTCAATGAAGTGGGAGAATACAGCTTTTGGAGCCACAAGGGTCTCATGACTGTGGATGTATGCATGTTTACACTAGTTATACATTTGTTGATAGGATCATTTTAAAGATTTGGTTTATACAACGGTTTATGAAGCATTCAAGCAACACCTTGTGGTGAAGTCCAAAAATGTTTGATACTAGCTTGAAACTGAAATCTTTGTCCAACATTGCCTTTGGAGACTCTAAATATGTTATGGAATGCAGGTTTAGCTCCCTAGACCATGTGCCTTCTACATGCATGTCAGCTTTTAGTAGAACATAACAAAGAGAGCATCTCCTGTTAAATTTATGAATGGCAATAAACAGCTGTTATTCAGAAGGACTTTTGGCAAAGACACGTAAACTCATGGCTACTCACAAGTGTTCTTTCAATTTCAAGATATTAGATTTTCTGCATACAAAATATGAATAGAATACCCCTTCATGAACAAAATACATTATTTTCTGAAGTCTGTGAATTCTATGATAAAGCACTTGGGTATTACCATGAACAACACAACTACAATGAGAACTTTTATAATGTCTGCTTAATTTTATATTCCCTTTGGATGAGTTCATTGACATGATGTTGCAGTTATCTCCATCAGCAGTACTAACAGATTGGAAAGGCATTTGAGAACGTGGGAACAGGCAAAGTGGCTGGAGAGGTGACAAAGTGTCATAAATCCTGGCTGTCAGCATGATGATGACCTCCCAGATGTGACACTGCCCTCAGGATCAGTGACAGGTCCTGTTGCCCTGGATTAATGGTTTTGTTAGAAATGTAGGGTTCGTGTTTTTTCTGGGTTTGGATATAAGACTTGAAAGATAGTTTCAGTTAATATTGATGGTTTTTTCCAGACACTGAAGGAAGAAAGTAAATTTTGGAAAGGGGGAGCACAACTCTCCCCCACTTTTCCCTGAGTACTGTAATGAAGGGTACCCTCCTACATGTGTCCTAGGCTACAACGAACAACGGACTTCTGAAGGATAACCCGTTATCTAAATTTAGAAACACAGCCAAGTAAAGATGTTTCTTGCGGCTCCGAGCTGGGTTTAAAATCGAGTGTCACCTACTTCATTAACTCCAAATTAAAAAGTACATCTGCAAAATTTTATGAACATGAAGTTTCTTTTCATGTGAAGAAATAAATAATGCAGAAGTATCAGTGCTACCAATATAGTCATTCCATATGAACAAACAGAGTGTGCAGACAATAGAATATGAGGAGCGTAATCTGTCCAAACATATGTGGCAATTATAGACAGGTCAAAGCCATTTCCAGTATAGCTGGCACTCACAGTGATTCAGCTGAGTGTTATGTTAGTATTCAGAATAATTCCCACACTCAGTGAACAGCATACTGCCTAAACATTATGGAATAATTGCAAAAGTTTCAGTATCCTCTTTTTTTTTTTTTTTTTATTTCACTAAATAAAGGGGATGGTGAAAGTCTATTCATATTTTGCAGCTCGAATATTTATTACTGAAAGTCTACTTAAATTTGAAATTTTAATGAGGGTTATTGCAATAGTTTTCCAAAAGTTTCATTGATACATTTTTTGATAAAAAAGCTCCTATTGCATAATACTCTTTACAATCGTGTTCATCTTCTGTCAATATCCTGAAGTTCATGTCAAAGGCCAGTTTGAAGATCTCCATTTTAATCTGCAATTGATGAAAACAAACCACATGTATTGGTACACAGCTGGAGTGGAATTACAGTAGCTGGGAACACACACACGCAAGAATCTGTTGCTACCACACCAACATTTGAAGTGAAGCAGACAAGGATCTCACGATAATTTCAGGTCCATCTGTGGTGAATGCTTTATATATGTATCATTCTTTCAAAAATTACAAGAAAAGACTCACTAGTGGTAAGAAATGTACAGATAAGATGCAAAGAAAAGAGAGATTCATACTATTTTTAAGATATCTCACTCAGTTTAGTGTGAAAATACACAAGTTTGGACATCATTGCAAAGGAAGCCCATTGTTTAGGCCCAGTGTTTCTAATATTTTATAAATCCACAGTGAAAAACCAAACCAAACAAAAAAACTCACCTACAAACAAACACCAAAAAGCAAACAAACAAAACAAAGCAAACAAAAAACTCATTCGAATAAAAAAACCTCCAAAAAACTAAAAAACAAAGAAACAAAAAACCTCAATAGTTTAGAAAACTATGAAAGTTTTTAATGTCATTGCAATTTAAAGTGCTTACCTTATTAGACAATCTTTCCACTCACAAAAATGATGTGTTTTCAGGAAAAAAATAATGTGGTAAAAGTTAAGGTGATACATACTAAGCCATTATTAGATTAAGATTTTATCAGAATAATGCAACCAATAATGAAGTCACAGAGTATTGGCATATTGTATAATATAAGAATTTAATAACAGATACAAATAAAAGGAAGTTACATAATCTCTTTCCAAATGAACACTGTGTGTTTCCTATATAAAGCAACAGCCCAAGCAGTTGGATACAGACATCCACATGAATCTAAAATGCTTCAAATTTTTAGCTGGGATCAGGTGAGGGATACAGATCATCTGGAGCTATAGTACAAAGTGAAAAAAGGTAACTGAGAAGGTGAGTTGCCAGAAGGTTCCTAAGCAGAGCTGACAGGCAAAATGTCCAAGGGTAGTGAAGAGCCAGCCAAAGGAAGGAGCAATCAGATGGAAGTCTTCTGTCTGGAGACTTGGGGTAGCTACTGGGTTCTTGGCTTTCTTCTGAAGTTATCCTTTCTGGGAAACAATGTTTATTACTATTTTCATCTTTTGTAGTAATAAAGATATGTTGACGTGTGTGTGTGTGTGTGAGTGTAAGATTTATTTGCATATGTAAAATAATCCAAACAACTAAGCAAGAGAAAATGCATTCTCATCAAAACTTTCAGCCAAATTCAGACACATAGATTCAGACACAGTTTTAAGTGATAACAAAAATTATTTGAAGAGGGGGAGTTTATTAGCCATTAATTTTGTCCAGTTCCTCTCCAAGTAGTTTGTCCGAATCACAAAGTGTAGAATCTTATAGAGATGGAAAATCAATTGAAATTGACTGATGATTTGACCTCCACATTTTAATTTAACTCAAGAACCACCCCAAATACTGCTGAACAACTTGGTTTGCTAAAATAGTTGAATCTATTTTCCATTTACATTTTGTATTAGACATTATACACAAATGCTGATGTGAAATTATAATTAAAAATGTCTTGTAGATGAAGGAATTGAAAAAGAGATGCATATCCTTCATCAGCTTTCAGATGTAAACCATTATAAGAGATTTATCCCTTGATAAACAAAATTCTTCAGCCTCCAGCACCACTAAACCCGGAACATATGGTTCTTTATTAATTAATGGAGTAGAGCTTACAGGCTTCAGCACCACAGTCATGCTGAATAATGTTGTTAGTCCCGAAATTCTATATACTTTAGAACAACAATTCAATTAGTATTATTAGTTCTTGAGGACTATGCTTCACATTAAAACAGACTCTAAAAGCTGTAGTAAATTTGAATTAATAATTTGGTGCAATTGCTACTAACATTGCTATTTTTCGTGGCTGACCTTTAGGTTATTGCACTTTAAAATGGAATTCTCATAAAATGAAAAAGCAGACTAGATCCATGACGTGCTATTTAATCAACTATATGTATTCATTAGCTCCTACCAAATGCAAAACACAACTCTATCAAATATATATTTCAAAAATTCATATTACCAGAGTACATAATCCTATGCTGTAAATCTTTGGGTTACACCAAAACTAGCTTTGAACTTTAAATAAGTCTTTTTTTTATCATCCATTAAGGTTTCAATTATTTTTATTACAGTTGCATAGATATTATGTGAATTAATTTCAGCTGATAGAAGCTCACAGTGTTTTTGACTGAAAGATCAACTTTGATTAGAATCTGCATAAGAATTTGGAGATAATGCATCTTCCAGAATACAAAGAGAAGATTTAAAACTACTGCAAATTAAAAGGATTCTTCAGTGAATATTCTGGCCTTCACCTACTCAGTCAAGAAGTTTAATGGTTTGGCTCTTGTGGAAACTCAAGCATCTGCATCCATACAGTGTGAAGAAACCCCACTAATGCTTTTGCTGAAAAAGGGACCAAGAACATTTCCAGTCCCTAGAATCCCAGACTCCCATAATGGTTCTGTTGCAAAGAACCACTGGAGATCATACAGTCCAACTCTCCTGCCAAGGCAGGATCAGCCAGAGAAGGTTAACAGGAACGTGTCCAGGTAGATTTGGAATGCCTCCAGAGAGGGAGAATTCAGGATCTCCCTAGGAAGCTGTTCCAGTGCTCTTCCACCATTAATATAAAGAAGTTCTTGTGTTTTATTTTATATCCACTGCTTCTCATCCTGTGGCTGCGCAGCATTGAAAAGAGGCTGGAACCAACATCTTGACACCCACCTCTGAGATATTTACGTGTATTGATGAGATCCCCTCTCAGTATTCTCTTCTCCAGACTAAACAGGCCCAGCTCTCGCAGTCTCTCCTCATAAGAGAGATGCCCCAGAACCCTCATCACCTTTGTGGCCTCTGCTGGACCCTTTCCAGTAGCTCCTTGTCTTTCTGGTATTCAGGAACCAGAACTGGACACAGAACTCCAGATGCGGCCTCTCTAGGGCTGAGGGGCAGGATCACCTTCCTTGACCTGCTGAGCACACTCTTCCTAATCCACCCCAGAATCCCACTGGCGCTCCTGGACACATGGACATGCTGCTGACTCATTGTCAGCCTATCATCCACCAAGACTGCTGGGTCCTGCCCTGCAGAGCTGCTCTCTCTCCACTGATCACAGAACAGAGACCTCCAGGCTGATGTCAGTGGGCACAAACTCCATCTGATCTAAGAGCAGCCTGGCAACTACATGTCCTCACAACGTCATCATGGTTACACCAACTTTATATGGGAGGGAACAAGTCAGGACTTTGCCTCTGTAGTGAACTTCTGGAGCTTAGGACTGACTCATGACTAACCCGTTGGCACAGGTCTGTACTCACACTGCTGAGGTGTGCTAAGCCACTCTCTAAAAGTTCTGAGCTCTCATAACAGTGGTGGAACTGCTTTTTATACCATTCCTTTCTTAGTTCAAGAATTACTAGTTTTCAAACCTTTTCTCAAGCTAAATATTGTGTATTTAGTGTATTTTCACCTGTGTAAAATATTTTCCTTTATTTTCAGCCAAATGTTTTGCTAAAATGATTTACCATCAACACGAATTCATCAGTGCAGAAACACTAATATTAAAAACAGAAAAAAAAATTGTTGGCAGGAGAATTTTTGTGACAGCAACAAGCAGAGAAGATAGAAGGATCAAACAATAACTAATGAGCAGCCAAGGATACATAAATAATATAGTATTACCTTTCAAAACCCCCATTTGTTATGACATTTGTTGTGTATGACAATGATAATATAAGGTTTAATTTTTTTGTGATACATTAATCTAAAAAACAATTCTTGAAATCTACAGTATTTCTTTCAGTGGTGAAATCTGGTCCTGATTTTTCCTGTTTTTTTTTTTTTTTTCTTTAAAAAAGGAAAACAAAAGAATCAGGAAAAAAAAAATGAAGGCTTAGTAGAAAAGTAAATAATCCTCATGAAAAAGAGTTCATTTAAACAAGTACAAACACCTTTTCCCAGTACAAGCTATTTGTTTTATGTTAACATATTTTTAGAGTATTTTTCAAGTTCATAGAATTATAGAATCATAGAATTGATTGGATAGGAAGGGGCCTTAAAGATCATCTCATTCCAACTCCCCTGCCATGGGCAGGGACACCTTCCACTAGACCAGGTTGCTCAGAGCCCCATCCAGCCTGGCCTTGGACCCTTCCAGGGATGGGGCATCCACAGCTTCTCTGGGAAACCTGTGCCAGTGCCTCGCCACCCTCACCGGAAAGAATTTCTTTCTAGCATCTAATGTAAATGTGGGTTTTTTTCAATCAAGACTGTTTCCCCTTGCCATATCACTATCTGCCTATGTAAAAAGTCCCTCTGTTTTACAAGCCCTATTTCAAGTACTGAAAGATTTCAATGAGGTCTTCTCAGAACCTTCTCAAGATGTTTTTCTGGTTTATTTTTTCCCCTTAATACTTCAATTTTTTCCCCTTAATACCTTTCTAGAAAAAGAAATCATACTGTCTTAAGTCTCTATGGTGTTTTCTTGATAATTTTATAATTTTCTTCTTCTTGTTAATCCTATCTAACATCATATATTATTCAAGGTAACTGCATGCCAGCTATTTCCTGTAACACCTGGCCATTTTTTTATTAGCAGATGGATGAGATGATATGAAACACAACGCTGGAAGATTGCAGTAAAGGTATTTGGGGGATATTATTATGGAAGTGTTTTGTTCACTCTTTCTTAGCTTGAAGCTACATCAAATCCCCTCTGAGACACATTTGCCAGTTGTGGTCACACTACATCTTCCTGAAAGATTATAATCGTGGGTTATCATTAATATTCTGTCAGGTTTTTTTCAAGGTTTTTCTAGCAGTCACTAAAAATGAGATATCCTAAATTTCTCTGAAGTCAAATTTCATAGTTTATGCATTAACAAATAATAGCAGTAAAATCTCCCTCTGTACCCTTTGCCCACTGCTGCATGCAGGCTATTAATGTAGATGAAACTTATTTCACTCTCAGAGACCTTGGTGAATAATTACCTTTCAGAACAAAGCTGCCCTTTATAATCTTTTTTATTTTACTTTTTCTGGAAAATTATTCTCAAATTACTTTTGAAGCAGATTTTGTTTCTTCTGGGTACTTCTGTAAACAGGAGTTGTATGGATCAAAGAGGCTTGACATCAAACCAGTTGAGGTGAGTATGAAATAACTAACCTTGGTGCAGCAAATAACACATTCCTTGATGTGATGGAAAAGGCTTCTGCACACTGATGTGGTAAAATGTATTTTATTACACGCTTATATTTAAATATAGCAATCTGCTGCATTTTAAAGAGTTTTAAAATTGTCATAATAAAGACATCAGGTATTCTCTGTCATGTATCACCTGTTCTCTAATCATTTTATACAAATATGACAGAGAACTTAGAGTGAGTTAACCATAAGGACAGAGAGATACTGCTCAGAGACTTAAGGTTTTATTGTATCTGTGAAGGGGGATGGGAACACCAGGTAAACAACAAATACTATTTTGCAACATGCTTGCATGTCCTGTATTTAGTATATACTGACAAAAACGTGATCCTCTCTTCCAGTTGTCACTTATGCCACAGACACAAGGAAAGGGGGCACTCACTGCTGTCCTTTGGTGTTCCCAAGCTTCCACACATTGTCATCTCTCCAAAGGCTCAGACTCTCTACCATGGCAAGCCCTGGGGATGGATATGCCCCCCAGTGCTGTCACCTTCATTACTGCTTATTGCTCTCAACTTAGATGACTGAAACTTGCTCCATTTCCAAAGCTAGTTAATAGTTATCAACCAGGTACTGTTTACCTCCTGGTTCTCCTTCATCCCACAAATTTATATGTGGAGGATAAGGAAACAGTTGCCATTCAGTTGTGCTTCTCTGTTTCACTTTTTTTCCTGCTTGCACTTAACATCTTAGAGCAGGGCAGATATGGGCCAGAACTTTTGTGTAAGCAGCCCCCAAAGAAAGCATTCATGTTTGACTTGGTTTCTCAGCACACCTCAGTGTCTTTTACTAAATCAGAGCTGAGCAGACACTTGAAGGGGTGTTAGGGTAGAGGAGTACACACACAAAAAAAGAAATTTCCCATTTTACCCCATCTGTCTTGAGCTACCTGTCTGCTGTAGATGAGAAGATGTAAACCTGACCACTTAACACAGGTTTACTGCTTTACATCCCTACATCATTTGTAAAGTTGTTGGGACAGTGTGGTCATAAAGTCAATATATTTATTTTATAGAAATAAACCTGTTGAAGTGGTCTATGTAGCAGGCTATTATTTTCTTGTAAAGACACATCAAAGGGAATATAAATAAACCATAAACTTTGCCTCAAGGCCCCTTCTGCTCTGTCGCGTTGCAGCTCTCAAGGCTGCAGGTAGGCTGCTTTGCTACTTCCAGCCTGCAAGGTCTCCTGTCTGAATCTGGAAGACAATAGACTTTTCAAGTTTTCATAGAGCCAATAATCTCTGAACTAATGGCAGTCAGTCCTGTTTGGAGTAGCATGCATTCAGTTCAGTAAGGTTTGAGTATGAAAATGAACACATACAGTTTCTGTCTTGCCCATTTTTCGCTTGCTTGTTGTTTTTGTTAGAATATTTTTCTGCCTTTGTAAATCTGTGATTCCCTCTTTTTTTTCCTCCCTCTGTCTCCCCACCCCACTCATTCTCTCTTCCCTTTGTTGGTGGTTTTCATCCTACATTGTTTTCTCTGCCTTATGTCTGCCGTTAAAACAAAGCATCTCCTTTCTTCTCATTCAAAGAGATTCTACCTTCTGCCTGCCTCAGAAATCTTCAATTCCCTCTGCGTTCTCCTTCCCACCTTCTTCCCTTTCATACACATTGTTTTGTTGTTCCACTTACGTCATGTCTCTGTCACCAAACTCAACTTCTCCACCCTTTCATCTTTCTTCCCTGTATCTGTTTCCCCTGTTCTTTCTGCTTCTTCCAGAATGCTCTGTGTCAACTTTTTACAAGATCACTAAATCTTAATTGCATCTTTTCCTTTTCAGCTCCTGTCGTTTACAGTGCAGATAAAGGGAGAAAAATTTACCCTCAGAAGATGAAGTATAAGTCTAGAGAACAGAAACATTTGCAGGAGAGAACATTAAAAATGGTGTAAACTGAAATGTCACACACTCTGAAAATGTCACTTAGCTGTCCTTATTTTAGAAGGTGTTTTAACATGTATTTTCTACTCTGTTGTTTATGCAGATGGTGAAATCCAGATTCATGCATTGTTCGATGATTTGAACTGCCCATACTATACTCCTTCCCTTAGCTTTCAGTGCAAGTTTTTTACCATCTCTATATATGCATTCTATTTTATTGAATTTTCTGTGGTTTTGCTACAATGAAAAAGGAAGAAATTTATGCCCTGTTTTCTGAGTATAGTATTTTTAGGAGGATCTATGTGACTTCTGCTTTCATTTTTCTCTTTTTGACTCAGAAATGCAGTTTTCTTTTTACCACTTAAAGAGTAGGACACAAAGATATGCAGTAAGTTTAGATTTTCAATGTCGTCATAAATGGCTTCATTCAAAAGTCTGTGAGAGAAAGTGCTTATCCACTTTCATGGATACTTAACTAGTCAAAATGTCCATATATTGAGATCAAAAAGAAAGTTTATTATGCCCTGAGGATGCCTTGCTAAAGATTACTAGTATTCTGTCAGCCTCTTCTTGTTGAAATAAAGTGCACCTTGGGTTATGTATTTCAGTACATCTTTACTACTACAGAAGAAATGAAGCTTTAGGCTTAGCAATAGTCCACAGAAAAAGAGATATTTGAACTGTAAAATGAGTGTCTTGAACTGTACCTAGAAAGGGGGTAGAAACTAGTGAAGACCCTTGAGACCAGGGGTGATATTGTTACTGCTAAAGAATGGATTAAAGTAGGGGAGAGGCTGTGCAAGTTCTCAAAAAACAGATACTATACAATTCTTGTAGTGGAGGATTCTACATCATAAAAAGCATTTAAAAATAAAGGTGGCTAGATGATGCCTGTTTATAGCTTTTATTCACTGTGCACTGACTCATAGATTGAAAGATAAATACTGAAACTGTCAGTGTGTGTTAGGAGACGAAACAATTACGAGAACTTGCTTTTTTCAGTGAAAGCCTTTGAAAACCTCTGAAACATTCCTTTTATATGTTTTTTTCTGTTTTGCATTTTAGTTATATCAGCTAATGAAGGTAGAAAAGGCAGGCTTGAATTTTGAGTCTGAAGTAAGCTGGAATCTCGTTTGGAAAGACATAGAAATCATAAGATGAAGCTTAAAAATGAAGAAATGCTTTCCATGAATTTTAAGACAGTCTTCACAACACTTCAAACTTCTTACAAACACTGACAATGTTTTGTTAGCAGGATCCTGAATAAAGTCTCTGGCACTGTTAATGTCCAATGTACATTCAAAATGGATATTAACATTAAATTTCATGTTACCGTGGATGCAAAATACTGTTAGAGAAAGAAAAAATACTGAAATGCAAATTCGACCTTTGAAATGAAGGGAAAAGTTAATTAGATTCATTATTTGGGAGCAATAAGCACACCCTCTGCAACCTCTATCTCTCACATATTTTTTGGCTATTTTGAGCAATGCTTTGCTGGGAAAGGATGAGACTGGCACCAAAGGTTGCCAATATAATTTTCCTTGTGTGGTGATGTGGATGCTGAAATGCTGTTAGCAGGGAAATTTTCTCTTCTTGCATTCATTCTGTGAGAACTTTTCCTTTGCTGTGTAAGCTATGTAAACAATAGATAGGGTTTTTGTAAATAGCATTCATATCTAGTATCTTCTGACCTTGTGTACATTATATTAAGAAAAAACATTTCTAAGTGAGTGTCTGAGATTTTGACCAATCACCCTAGGAAAAATGTAAGCACTGTTCAATTGCTTTATAGAACTAGAATATATAAATGGTACTGTAAAGTTAATAAATAATTCATTCCTTGCTCTGACTCCTGCCTCGCTGCATCTCTGAACCCCTGCTTGGAAGCCCACATGGTGAGAATTCCAGAAGTCTTTTCTTGTACCTGGGCAGTGATCACCATCTTTCTGCAACCCTAACCCACCACTTCAGGACCCTTTGCTCACAGATGGAGCTGTTTCTTCTGCTCTCCCCTTCCCAGGAGTTTGTCCTTGGCATCAGACAAACCAATATCTTCTATCAGACATTTTAAATACCCCAGAACTCAAAGTCACCCAGGTTTTCTTACCAAAACGTTGCAGCAAGTTTTTGACTCACTGTATTATGGAAGAGTGGGGGCAGAGGAAACATATGGATTTAAATTTCAGTGTAATTTTCTATTATATCTTTTTTATACCCTCATCTTCTGCATGGACTTTTTAATTAATTGTTTAAAAAGCTGTTCATCTCACATTTTCTTCCTACACAGTGGTTACCAATGCTTCTAGACTATTAATTATGGATTATGCTTAGTGTTTTGGTACAGGCTTATTGAGGAGAATAGTTGATTTTTTGATCGTACAAAACTAAAAATTATGTAGCCCAGATAAAATACATGCAATTTTCTGTGAAAAGTCTTGTGCTTTCGAAATGCAAAGATTTTCATTTTTTATTCTCCTGCAAATACCTTTTATTATCCACCTAAGACAGAAAATCAGAACAATTCACCTTTAAAATGCCAAAATCAAATCTTTCACCTTTCATTTTCCTTTCTGAAAATTCCTTTTTACCATGTTTGCCCCAAATTTTTGGACAACGAAGATTGTATTTTTATGCAAACAAATTACTATTCAGAAACACAGTGTATTTATTTTCTTACGTACTTTTTTTTGGTCAGATTTTCGAATTCTCAGGTGGGCTGTGGATTGAGCATGGAAAACATCTATTTACAGGTTTGTGTCAGTCTGCATTCCTTTTTTCCATGATTTTAGCCATTTTTTTGTGAAATGTGGAACGTGTAATGAAGGCAACCTTTGCTTGCTCTGTGTATTTTATGCAATCTTAGCTCTTTTATCAGCAGAAATTTTATGGTTTGGTTTTTTTCCTCAAAGCATTTTTGGGAAGAGGAGTCTGCTTTGGCAGATGTGCAAAGACAATCATTCCTCACTCGTATCCCTTTTCACCCCTGGAATATTGCCTCTCCCTAACACATTTTGCACTGTGTAAATTCCACATTATGTAGACTACTTATAAAATGCTAATTTTATTATATAAGAAACAGAGAAGCAGAAATGATGACTGGTTCAATCACAGTAAACTGACTCATATTTAACATACCTGTAATGATTGTAAATTTTTCAGGACAAAAAGTATAATCCATTGCTATGTTCAAAGTTTATTAACATAAAATCACTACCTACATGGTAAGAATAACAAAAATAATATTTAGAAGGCAAATTTAAATGCAACTGAAGAATTAAGAGACAGAATGAAATCTTAAATTCCACTTATACATGATATATTTGAATCAAATTCCCTCAGTATTTTCTAACAATATTCCAATGAAGCAGTCACTGTTTCTTCTTGCTACTGGTTTGACAGATTTTTTTTCTTACTTAGTGAAATACTACCACAAATAGAGTTTGCCTTATAAGGATGCTTAAGTTTTTTCCTTTTTATAATTTGAACATTTTTATAATATTTTATTTGTTACATATTTTTAACTTTTGCCTTTAATGTGCCCTCTTATCTTTTTAAATTTTATTGACTATCAATTTTGAGTATATTTTTGTTAAATACTGTTTTTATCAGATTCTTCTCACATGTATGGATACGAAAATGATTTCCAGCCCATTGATTCAAAAGAAATGTAGTCCGCCCTTATATAGTTTTGAAACATCACAATTGTTTTAGCCTGTGTACCTGCTTAATTGGGGAGATTCACTTTATTTCTGGATTGATTTAATAACTATTATTATCAAAATTACCCAGACAAAATTATTCTATTCACATATTGAACTGATGTGGCAGTAATGATATACTTGTCTGCTTTGCTTATTATGTTTGACAGTTCACGTCTGTCTGAAAAGTCAACAGGGCAAAAGTAGGCAAGAAAGTGAAAAGAACTGACTGTGTAGCTCAGGTCTTGGCAAACTGTAATATATTTTGTAGTACAAGTGTGTCTTAGGTTACAATATAAGATGTAACCAAAAGTATGTATTCTACCACCATCTGTTAAAACCAGGTGGGGCAATGTTCTTTATCTCTTCCATGCCCCATCCCTCATAACTCCCTCCAGGGGGATACCTTCTGTTAATGGGCCATCGACCCTCACTGCATGACTCACAAAATTACATCATCCCATTGTGAGATGCTCCGCTCAGGGGGAGGAACCAAGCATTTCTACCTGGATATAATCTGAGGTTTGGAACACCACAGAGAGGCCTTATCCATTGGATTCCCAGAGGAAGACCAGACCCTTCTACACCACCACTGGACCTTCAGAGGAAGACCACACCCTTCTATGGAACCACATCTATCACTCCAAGAGGACTGCAGCCACCATTCAATCAGACTGCTTCCACCACCCTGCCTGACAGGATGTCAGGTTGTATCCTGACTCTGTCAGTTTAAGCCAGTGTTCTTGTATTATTGCCTTTATCTTACTCTTCCTAATAAATTGTAATTCTGATTTGGAGTCTCCCATTGCTTTGCTTTCAAACTAGTACAATTTGTTACTTACTTAAGTCATAGAACCATATAAAGGTTTGGATTGGAAGGAACCCTAAAAATCATCTTGTACCAACACCTTCCACTTGACCTGGTTGCTCAGAGCTCCATCCAATCTGGCCTTGAACACTTCCAGGGATGGGGCATCCACAGCTTCTTTGGGTAACCTGGGCCAGGTCCCACCACCCTCACAGGGAAGAATTTCTTCCCACTCCTCCTATTTATTCCCCATCCTACATGTATTCATATTTAAGTTGGGCCCTGATGGAGCTGACTTGCTGACTGGAGTGGCTGTAATTCCTTTGTAATGTTCTTCAGGCGCTCTGCTGCTTACCTGTGATCCTTCTTTAGGGCTTGGGCATCTCTTGCTGTCCCTGACATCAAATTGGTAGAAGTGGGATGGATTGAGGTTACCTTTCCCCAGCAATTTTAGTTTAAAGCTCTCTTCACCTGTTTGCAAATCTAATTTTTTTTCATTTTCTGAATACAGAGGTTTAGTACTTTTAGTAGCAAGTAACCCCTGCTACTTTCAATGTTTTTTCCATTTTGTTTTGATCATTCCTGTATCTTCACATCTGACCAGATGGGTGAGAACTTGCAACTTGACAACAAGTGGTGGCCTTTTTAAACAATTATCTGATGGACAGGAAGTGAACTGGAGCTAAATGAAGTAAAAGGGAATTTTTAAGTGAAATATAAAAAGAAATTTTGTATTGTTATGTATGTACTATAAAAATACAAAAAATTACTGCTGATAACAAAGAACTGACATCTTATTTTACGTATTCAATACCTTCTCAGTAAATAGGGAAAAAACTCCACAACTTTCTACTCAATTTTTCAACAATTGGATCCTTCTTTTTCAGACCTCATGTCACCTATCACTTGCTGTAAAGCAGCTGCTGTGACAATCTCTGGCTGCCTACAAGCAGACTCTTCCTTTAATGAGCTAACAGCTCTTTCAGGATTTTCTTTATCATCTTCTTTAGACTACCTGTTATCACTCTTATTTAATATCTGTTCAACTATATACTGAAATGAAGGGGAAAAAAACCCTTCAGACAGATTGATAGCTCAGCCAATGTAATTTTAGTATTGGGAGTGCTTATTTGAAGTTAAAACCTGGAAAGAGAGCAACTCCATGAGATGTGAGACATGTTAAGGGTGTGTGCAATTGTATATTCCTCTGTATGGCCCTCTACATGTGATATCTGTAAAATACCAAGAGTTTCCATTCTCTGTAATCTATCTCTCTCTTTTGACAGATTGTCATTTTGTTTTACAGTCAAAATGACAGAAACTTTGCAATTAGATAGTGATGTTTCCTGGCTCTTCAGAAACCTAAGGCATTAGGATGACCTTTATCTTCCTTGTAAATGCTGGAGATGTGGCTTTTGTTGTGAATTTTATCTGTGTTGGGAAGTAATTTGTGGCATGTGGTGAGTTGAGGTGTGGGGTAGATGTTCCTTGAAAAATACCCGCTGTCTGTGAAGTGCTTCCCTTTACGGTTTGCTTCAGGCTAAACTGAGCTACATGTTTCTTATCTCTAAGCTTTGATTATATCAAATCATATTATTTCATAGTGAATTTCCTGGAAAAAAAAAAAAACAACCAAAAAAACTAGACAGTAAAGGATATCTCTTCTGTTGCAGAGAAACATATTGAGTGACTAAGGTCAGTTTTTCTATATAGAAATCTCCAGGAAACCTCATTAAGTGGACAAAAGAAGGAGCACTTCACTAGGCATATGTGTGGAGCAAATACTCCAGAAAATTATATTTTTAGTAGTTTTTGGGCGGTTTTTTTGGTTTTGTTATTATTTTTTAATGTGCTGCTTAGAAAAAAAGAGGTTTTTAAGAGCTGATTCATGTAAACTACATCTTATTAATATATCTTAAGGATTTACTTAGCAAGAAATCAAGTATTGCAGACTGTCATTCCATTTTTATCACTTCTACTTGTTTGAAGGTTGCCATTAAATTTTCCTGCTCAAGCTGTGTGTTTGTTACCCAGTGGTTTTCTACGTGCTATGCTTAGTGCATACACCTCTAACTTACCTCTGTATTTGAAATTCACCCAGCAAGAACTGCTTTCCAGTGCTTTCTATTTTTAGCCCAGTTTTCCATCTGCTCTGTCAAGCTGAGTGGTTGTATAAACAATGATATGTTTTCCCAGCTTGGCTTTGATTCTCAATTAAAACACAAATACAAGGCAAAAAGGATGCTTACTCATTTTTATGTATCCTGAATGTTCATGCACCCAAAGTATAAATTTTCTCTACAGTTCCCTGCAAGTAGGCAAATATAAAATATCAGTTCCTGTAGTTTCTGAAGGAGCATAACTTCATAAATCTGAAATTTGCTTGTAGAGTGAAGATCTTGATAAAGGTTGGAAAGACTAGCCAGCCAATATATGTACGCTTTTCCTCTTCTCTCTCTCTAATCTTTCTACAGGAAGAAAGATCCAGGAGAATGGTAGAATTGCTAAAACTTGCAATGGATTGAATTATTTTAGCATTTTAAAAGCCTTTGTTTTACCCAGTGTGCTGTCATAAAAGGAAGAGATCCTTAAGAGAACTATAAATATTAACTAGGTTTTTGCTACTTTTCCTACTGTCCTCGGCTGTTTGAAAATATGAGGCAAAATGAAAATGTAAGAAGAATTCAAGCACGAAAGTGTGCCTGCTTTTTCTGTTTGGCAGGTTAAAGCCAAACATCATTATCCCCTCGGCTGCTTTTGAATATTGCACATATTCTTAATAGCTCATGAGTTATAAATGTTTGAGGTTTTGATCCTCTATTCACCTCAGGAGTCTGAGCTATAAACCACTCGAGAAAATCTAACTTAGAGTCAGTGGGTGGGAAAGGTGGTGCTGTGGGGACCATGCAGAGCATTGAAAGGGCTATTTGAGGGGTGACCATGACTGCCAGGACTGCCAGAGGACTCATCACAAATACTGGTAACAAAAACATCTTTGCGTCATCAACACTGCTTCCAGCACAAACCCAAAACACAGCCTCACAGCAGATACTATGAAAAAAATTAACTCTATCCCAGGCAAAACCTAAGCATGTAAATGAACACAAATGTCTTTAAAAATAAAATTACAGATATGAAAACATTTCTTTACAGCTGTAATCAATCTCACCATTATAATATTTTATCAGAGTATTAGATTATATATTACCTAGAAAAAACAAACCTTGTTAGCTCAGCTTTCATTTTAGGCTTCAGAGCTCCCCTTGTCTGTAAGAAGGAGAGAAAAAAAACATGTAAAGATATTAAGAAAACTAAAATCATAACACATAATTATTTAATTCCTCCCATCTTCAGAGTGTTGTTTTCTGAAGGGAAAAGCCCTAATGCGAGGCAGAGTTGTCATTAAAGCTTATGGCAATGATCAGTGAAATAGGTGTAAGTAGAAGTAGCCACCTGAATTATGTTCTCTTTAATATGTAGAAGTGAACAAACCAATTATTTCTTTTTTAAGAAAATGTTTTTATTATTCTGTTATGAAAACTCACTTTGTTTGGTAAAAAAAAGAGAGGTTTTTTTTTAGGCTTTAAAGATTCCGCTTTAAGCACTTCCTAAGCTCAAAATTTAGTAAAAAATAAGTAAAAAAATTAGTAAAAAAAAGTTTAAAAAGGTGGGGAAAGCAGTTTGGGTAGTGCTAGCAAATTATATTAAATAATCCGTTCATGATATTAACAAAGGATTTAAAAAATAATTTATTTCCATTACATACAGGTACTTAGCTCTCCCTGTTATGTCACCCTCTAATGTAAAAGTCACATGAGTGACTCAGGTTTTATTTTAAAAATTTAAAATAAGAACACTCACTAGAAAGCTCTCTTCTACCATCCTGCATCTGATGGGCACTAGAGGAAATTTTTTCTAAAGACCCTTACGGCTTCTGGCTCTGACTCTAATTGTTGAATAAGACTAGACTATGAACCTTTAGGTTTCTTAAAACAGATTTTTTAGATTTAATGAAGTAGATAATACATCAATCAGAACTTTATTGGGCTATTTTATATATATGTTGGTAAGTTTCTTTTGCTTTATTTGGCTGCATTATGATGTTTCTACATTAATATGTACGCAAACATTTCTAGATGCTGCTGGAGGATATTGCCATCACCAGGCCATCTAAAGCTTGAAAATATTAGCTCTTTATTCAAAAATTATTACAAAAGGAGCAAGCATATCTGTAGTTATGTACTTATATAGTAAATTTCATTTGATTTTTAGTATTTGGTTGAATTTTGGAGATGAACAGATAGGTTGTTTATATCAAATTATTTTAGGGTTGATAATTGATTATGTGTTTGTTTTTACATTCCTAAAGCAGTTGCTCTGTTTTTTGTAATTTTAATACAAAAAAAATTCTGTATTTTGATTTTTAATAGTTAATAATAATTTTAAGCATAGACAAGATATTTTTTACAGTGTGAAAACAGTACAGAATGGATGATTGAAGTCTGCATGTGTCTTATTGCTGGAATCTGTTATGTGGAATATGAATAACAAAGATTTATTTTGTTAATGTCACGAGGTAAATAAGATAAACAGAAAGGATAGGTTTGGCATTTTTCCTTCCCAACTCCTGCTCTAGGTTACATTCTTTATGCACAAAAATATGTGAGACTATGTCAATAACATGGTCATTTAAATGCTTATGGGCCATTAATAAAGCAAAGTATTAAAAATTCTGTTTGATTCACCTAGAACAAATGCTGATTGCATGTTTTTATGAAGTTAACCTTTAAAAAAGAGTTTTGAATGCAAGAGAAATTGCTCTAGAAGCCTATTTAGTTACAAATCCTGAAGCAAAATAATGAGTCTTCTCTAATTTCTTCATCAGAATTGACTAATCTTACAGAAATAGATTTTAATGAATGATTTCTAGCATGTTAAATGTAGAAGAAATTTCTGGTTTTCCCAAACCGCGTGATGTAAACAATGGCCTACATCTTAAAAAAATTAAGCAAATGAACCAAGCAGGTCTTTATGTTTACAGCACTGGTTGATTTGTGTTAGAGAGACATAGGCTAGAGGACAACAATGTAATTATATGCACATTACTTATTTCCTACATTTGCTTAATATAACACCACGAGAAGGAAAATCTCGGTAGTTTTTCAATGTCCTTTTTGAAAACAACTTTTGAATCACTGTGCATGGAGCACGAAGCATTTCATGGTGCAATTCACTATTTCTTCATTTTATCCTACGTTACACAGAATTGGTGTACCTCAAAGAGGTCAGGCACAACCTAATACTTCCCACAGTGAACTCTGTTACACTGGGAAAAAATCTAGGAAGCAAACAACAGCAATAAAAAGGTGGTTGTGATTGTCTGTAGCTGAGGTCCTGCTATGTGGCATCATAAAGGAATATTACCTAGGTATAGGAGGGCATATCTTCCCCCTCTCTGCCACGGATGGTTGGTGCAGATATGGAAGAGAGAACCCAGGGGCTGAAAGGCCCAGCAATGAAGGGGTCATCTCTGGCACCAAAAGGGCTCAAGCCCCAGCTAAGAATCAACATCTTAGTCTGGAGACCAGACGTGGAAAGTGATAACAGAGATATTCTTGACTGAGAGACACTGTTTTACAAACTATAAAGGACACACGAGTTATCACGGAGGCAGAAGCCTTCTGCACACACACCCTGAGAGTGCGGGAGACTTCTCCTCGGAGTTTGGACGCAGATTCCGTGGTTACTTTCCTAGGAATTGAGGGAAAGGATCTTGATGTGTGCCCCACCAACAACTGGATGGTAAGATATATTGCATTTTAAGTTATATTATTTCTTCGCTAGTGGTAAAATTAATGGTACTTTAACCTCGCGCTGTATATACCTACTAGTAGTTTCTTTTTATTCTTATTCCTGTGTAGTATATAGTTGGGTTTAAGTCTTATGTCTGTTAGTTTTGTGTCTATTGAATAAATAATTCATTCTATAGTAGACCAAATCAGCCATTATTAAAGAACTTGTGAGAGTGGATTTTGGGGCACTGGCCACCCCAATAAAGCTCCTGCCTGATGCCAGAGGCCTAGGCAAAAGGCAGAGACTTAGCTAAACCCTCATATCCATTTGTAACACTAGGTAGTGAGGAAAAGGGAATGTCTCAGTGGCAGAAAAAAAAGAAAAAATAAAGAATTTTCAGATTATTTTGGCATTCAATACCCTTTGTTTCCTCACATGCAGTCTTCCTCACAACTGCATTATTCTTCTCATATGTAGATAATAGTGTACTGAAAGCAACTTCTAGACCAGAATCTGCTCTATAGGTCTTCGTGCTTTGCTTTTCTTTTCAAATTCTGATTTCATTATTCTTACAGTCCATTTCATACTGGATTTAAGTTAATTGCTACAATTTTCCTGTGCCAGAATTGGAAGAAAAGAAAATGGCATAATAAATTAAAACCCTAATGGAAATTCTCCATCACCTACAAGTATGGATATTAGAGTGACATTACAAGTAATGGAAATATCTTTGAAATAATAATAAGATAAAAAGCAAAACCTGGATGATAAAATTGACTCAATATCGAATCGTCTGTCATTGGCATACTGATAAAAGAAGGATTTATTGATTGTTTTTAATGCATACAAAAGCACTGTGATCTTGAATTTGAATATCTTATATTTGATGAAAAAGTTGAAGAAGATCTCTCCTAGAAAGCGACATTACTTTCAAAGTACCTTTTTCCCTTGCTTATTAGAGACAACCAGATAAAGAGTTACCAGAACTTTTATAGTGTTTTTGAGATTGTGCCAAAGGAGTGTACTGATAAAGGTACATTTCTAACTTTTCATTGAGATTTAGATTACCAATAAAATGTGTATTCCAGTATCTAGGGAATTCAGAGTATCTGAATACATATAATATCTATGGATTTGAAGGCATTTGAGGCCAGGTGTACATTAAACTCAGTAAGCAACCTGTGGATTCATTTTTTAAAGAGAGTTCATTCTTTAAAGCTAGTTTATTTGCAAGGACATTTTACTCTGCTGAGTCATCTGACCTTGGAGAAGAACAGCTGCTGATTTTCCCAACCCAAAGCTATTTCACTGCAACAGCTAAATTGCTGGCAGAGTTTTGAGGATGGACAATTCAAGATGTAAATGGAATATGAAAGAGTGCATTTTCTTGTCCATCTCTCATGAATTTATTTCTTCAAGGTAAATAACCTTCCTCCCACAAGCATAGACACAAACATGGACCTGATTTATCTCAGTATCTAATCATAGGTAAAAGGCATTGCTGGTTCCCATGGCAACTGCAGTTCAGTATATTCATTAACCTTTTTCTCATCAGTAGTCCTCTTATTATTCAGCACAAAAAACTTCTTGTCGTATCAGTAAGATCTCTAATATTTATAGATCTTAATGTCTGCCCAATCGAAATACATTTCAGAAGTCCACTTGTTCACTATAAAACTTAATTTCAATGTAAGAATTATTGGGGCTGTTCTTGAGTACGACTTTTGTATGCTGCATCTGTTATTTGAACACACAGCAAAAGGTTCTTTTTCCATCTATTTGGACAGGCTCAACTCTTCAGAGTATTTGTCTCTAATAGGAGATGTTGATTCCACTGGCACTTCTGGTCCAAACCTAAACCACAAGAGAGCCAGCATGTCTGTTCTTCTCTCAGAAACATAAAATTTATTGTAGAGAGAGAAAAGAGCTACAAATATTTGCTTTGATTTTCAAAAAGAAGCTTTTCTAATGAAAAAGGAACTGATAACATGAGCTGCAATCCTTCCCTGTATCACCACAGCTCCGTAGGGTCTGAGCTTGAACTTCAGAAGATATTTGCCTTTCACATATCTCTATTCTGCTGTTTGTAGAGCAAAGACAGGGACTCCATTTTCCTGGTTTAATGTGTTGTAAAGCTTGAAGTATTAGGTGTCTATGACTCCATTGCCAGAGCATGAGAGTATCACACGCTTTGAATGGGGTTTTTTTTCAGTATTTTATATGTAGACATATATTCTCTCTGTTTATATACATAGGACAGTAATTTTTTATAGCTTTTTTGTGCCTATCCATAAACTACTGATAACTCAAGCAAAGACAGAAGTTATCAGGAGTAAGCCAACAAAATAATAGGTCTGCACTTGTGTTTTAAAAATCTTGTGAGTGGAAGATCATATATTATGAAGCAATTCCAGCATTTGATATGAGGCAGGGAGTTCTGTTTAAAATGTAGTTCAGACACAGAGAACAACGAGAAACACACAATACCAAGTTACATTTTTGTTTAAATTACAAATGAAGAATTTTTCTGGCTTTTTCTGTAACTTTAAAAAAATATAAGGGCAGTACAGAGTTTTATAGTTTTGTTGTTGGTTTTTTTTTAGGGATTCAAACCTTATTATCTTTCATCCTATAAAAGCAAAGTGCAAAACTTGTTTGAGATTTAATTACTGTAATTATAATTTTAAAAGAAGGATAAGTAATATTTGCTTCATTCAGAAATGTCATGGATATGAATTAGGCAATAAACATGCAAATAAGCATAAAGACATTGTAAATGGTTGTGTTTTCTGTTGGTGGAAGAATTATCTAACGTCTGTTTCAAACATTAGTCTCAAAAGGCCTTCCAACTGGTCTATGGAATCACTACTACAGGGCTGGAAATATCTAGTCTATAACTCACTGTTAATTAAATCTACTGATTATGCCCAACTAATACATTTTCTTCTCAGACTTTTCCCTTTCACAGTACACGGCATTCTCCTACTAAACAATTAAATCTAACTCCTTTATGTCTGCATATTAGCCTGTGCTACCATTGCATACAAAAGTACATGTCTCAATAAATTCATATTTGTTGTTATCCTAGGAGAAAAGTCAACTTGTACTTGGTAAGTTCCTGAGCAATTTTCTGTTCTTTCATAAATTGCTGCAGCATTTCTCCCTTTTATTTTTTTTCCCCTGTGTTATAAGGGGAATATTGATAGTTTCCTGAGGAAACCTTTCCTTCCAAATATTACTGAAGTTTCATAAAACTAGCTTCAGTATAGCCTCAGGCACCTTTGGGTCTAAAAACTTAAAATCAAAATAAACTTGAACATGTTTTTGAGTTTGAGTAAACATCAGGAGGAGGAGGAAGAAAATAGATGGAATATAAAATAATATAAAATACCTTTAAATTCAGAAAATGTGCTATATATTTATACAACACTCTGTTCAGCAGCCATCCACTAGAGAAAATAGTAATTGTCTAGTAGTTACTTGCATTCTTCGGGTAGTTTACAGATTTACTGCTATTCCAGGGAGGCTGAGACTGTGATAGTGTCCTGAGCAGGATCCTCT
Organism: Callaeas wilsoni; assembly: GCA_013398955.1. Lineage (NCBI taxonomy): Eukaryota > Metazoa > Chordata > Aves > Passeriformes > Callaeidae > Callaeas > Callaeas wilsoni. Next base: position 12,651 of record VWPU01004705.1, on the reverse strand, counting down.
CAGGGTCTCTGACCAAATAAATCTGTTCTCTGTACTCAGCAGCTGCCTGACTTTGGCTGCCAGTCCTCTTTCCTCCACCTTGCACCACGTTACTGCCTGCAGCTTATCACCTCAACCCTCTGTGCCTGCTGCTCTGATAGGTTTGATTTCCAGCTATCTCCTATCTCAGCCTGCCTGTAGAAGTTATTACGTGATTACGTGCCTGTTACATTTCCAGATTTTTATCTAATATTGTATATGCATCAGTTGCCAGGATGCAAACTGCATGTTAAGTGAATTTTAAATCAGACCAGTCGCTCCTATGCACAATAGTAGACGTTTAAAACAGATTACACTGTCGCTATGAAATGTAATGTGTGTAAAAATTTTCTATCTAAATGAAAAGCATTCTTTATTTATTTTAACCCCTCCCTCTCCCATATTTCTTCTGGAAGAAAACACTTTTCCATGAATGCCTCACCTCATGCTAGAAAATGTTTATTACTTATATTTAATCATAAGTTCCCATATTGCAGCTCATGTCTGTTGACTCTCATCCTATTTCTGTGCATCTCTGAAGAGGATCTACCTCTATCTTCTCTGTATCCACCAGACATTGATGAGGAAGGCTTGACTGAGATTTCTCCTCTTAAGGCTGAAGAGGCCCAACTTCTTCAGCCTGGAATTATCCTGGAATCACTCAAAAATTTCTTCTGAGCTGTAGGCTTGAAGGTTTTAGGCTTGAAGAGCCTTCAACCACACATTTTAGTATCATGCACCTCTTAGATCATATCCTTTATGTTATTCTGAATAATTTAAAGGAAAAAAATTATGAATATGCTCTAAAAGGTGAGCAAAGGTGAAACAAAACATTGATAGTTGTTCATCTCAGTTTATTAAATTCTAAAGTTCCTAGAGGAAGCACTGAGGGGAGAATAAACCTCATATAGGTCTAGCTTAGCAAAGATTTTTCTTCTAGGTGTCAGTGCAAGATCAATGGTTGATACCAAAAGTTTACAGCTCTGGATCTATTTCAAGGAAGTTTTAAATTGTAAATTTGGTTTTAAAATGTGGGTTGTGATTCAAGAATACAAATAACTGTTAAACTCCAGATGTCTGCATCTTTAAATATATGCCAAAAATCAAGCCAGTTACTCGAATTGTTATGCATTGATATAGGAAAGAAAAGATTAAATTCCAGCTTTATGTCACTTTTACATGTATTGTTCAATAACTTTTTTTCATGGTCTTTTTTAATTTCCTTTTAAATAATTCAAAATCAGTTCTTTGGAATCAGCCTGACTCAAGGAAGTGCATTGAATTAAGAATTGTTTCTCTTCCAGGAAGAGCAGAATCAATGACAGCCAAGGGTCATTCCAAATCAACAGGAATAGCTTAACCTACGTATTCACAGACAGTTCCTGGACTGTGTATGTCTTCTGTGACACAGGTGAAAGGCACAGAAAGAAAACTTGTTTTTTTCCTTCTTTCTCTCCTCATGTTATTCTTTCCTTCTTTCAAATGTCATAATTCAGTAATTGGAGCAGTTTTTCCCTGTTTGCTGCTGCCCTAAAGATTTGTATATCCAGGAAGAGGAATGTTACGGGAATAAACTCGTAGCTCTAGTCAGTGATCCTTCTGCTGTTTAATATATTATCTTTTGCATCTGAATTTCCTTTAATTTCTTTAGAACATATTTTTTTAATGAAAGCTTAGGACATATGTTCAGCTACATCAAAAATTGTTTCCTATGGGAAGTTTGTTGGGAAGGTAAAATTTTCTTTATTGCATTTCACCGTCACAGGGTTTTTTTATATATTTTTCTTGCTATATGTAAGATATATCATAAAAGAGGATTTTATTCATATTAATTCAATTTAAAATAGACCAAAATTACAGAAAAAAACCCAACTTTTGAGAGTGCTAATCATTTTCTTCAACTCTTCTACGTGGTTTATGAAATAAAATAATTATACTTTTACTAAGTAGTCAGTCATTATGAAATTGAAATTAGTAAAAAGATCACGGGGGATGTCTGAAAATAGAACTCAATATTTAGAATAGTATGGAATTGAACAGAAAAGAATAGAAGGGACTATTTTCAATTGGAAGGGATGTCTGATGTTCATCTTTTCCAACTCCGTGAGCACTTCAGAGCTAACCAAAAGTTCAGCATGTTATTAAGGGCATTGTCCAGATGTCTCTGGAATGCTGACAGGCTTGGGATACCCATCATCCCTCCAGGAAGACTATTCCAGAGTTACATCACCTCTTGGTAATGAAATATGTTCTCATGTCAGTTCTGACAGTGACCTGATGCATCTTTGAAGCCATGTCCTATCCCTGGGTAGCCAGGAGAAGAGCTTAACTCTTCCTTCTCCTCTTCCCCACCTTTGGAAGCTGTAGAAAGGAGCAAGGATGTTGTCCTTCAGCCTCCTTTTCTCCAAACTAGACAAACTTTTAACCCTCAGCAGCTCCCCAGGGCTCCTGCCTTCCAGCCCTTTCCCCAGCCCTCCACTGGACGCATCCTTCTTAAATGGCCTCCGGAGTGCTCACGACGCTCAGGGTGAGGTCACACTAGTGCTAAATACGGCATTCCATTTTGACCTGGTTTTGGACCGGAAAATAAACCAAAGCTCCAGACTAAAAAAATCTATAGAAAATCGATTTTAACAAGCAGGTCTGTTATTTGATTTTCCTCCAATTTAATACCATAAACCAATATTTTCTAATGTATTGCTCGAAAGAATATATGAAGAGTGGTCTATCAACTAGGATTTATTTTTTGAGGGAAACTGTCCATACCGATTTTCAGATGCTCTTTAGAATATATCTTAACCATAACCGTATTTTAAATCTGTTTTTAAAGAAAACTTCCCTTTAAGATAATTTTATTTTCTTTAAAAATTTGCATATTAGTTTTGAATGCAAGACATGCTTTTCATTATTTATATTATTACTCATGATTAATTTTTGATGCTGCAAAAGCAAACTGATAAAAAAGACACCTTGAATTTTAATTTTTTTATAAATGCAGATGAAGCCTACAACTGAAGAATTAGGGTTATGTTCTTCCTCAGTATGCAGTCTGCTAATCAGTCTTGCAGGGGCATGCTTCAATAAGGTGCTGAAGGAGCTCACATACAGACTGTGAGAGCAGATCAATCTGTTAATAATGTTTTCTTTTTAACATTTCCAGAGTACAAAAAAAGGGAAGAAGGGAATATAAAACAAAAGGAATCTTTTAACCTCTCTGGTTGCTGAATGTAGAACTTTGGAGTGAAAGATGCTTCTCTCGAGAACCTGAGGGAATCTGGGTGCCAAATGGTTCTGCTTTTAAAAAGCAATTTTAATATAAGGAAAATTTTAAGAAATATCAAATAATTCTACTGTTATTCAGGCCCCCATCCAACCTGACCTTAAAGATATCTGGAGACAGGGCATCCACAACTTCTCTGGGCAACTTGAATGAGTTCAATGAGGATCATTAGGGTTATTAAGGGATTGAACATCTTTCATATGAGGAAAAATTGAGAGAGGGATGGGATTCCAGCCTGAAGCAGGGAATGAAGATGCTCCTCAGCAATACCTGATGACAGGAGCAAATTGCAATGGCTACAGACCAAAACACATGAAATTTCATGTGAATTCAAGGAAATACTTTTTTACTTGTAATGCTGATCGAACACTAGAACAGGTAGCTCAGAGTGGCTGTGGAGTCTCTGTCTGTAGGGATCTTCAAAACATGACTGGACACAGTTCTAGATAACCTGCTTTGGCTGGCCTTGCCTGAGCATGAGGTTGGACCACCTGATCTCAAGAGATCCCTTCAGTTTCAGTGATTCTGTGATTCTGTTTCCCCCTTCTACCTCATCAACCCAGAATTTGGTATTAACCTTGTTTATTTTCCTTTGGGTAAAAGTCACATAATCATTAAAAATAAAAACAAAACAGAAAAATATGCAAAACAAAACCAAAGGGGAAAAAAAACTCCAAAAAACAAGAACAACAACTGAAAAGAAAAAAAATTCAAAGAGAATGAAATACATGAAATGTAGGCAAACTAAGCCTTTCAGAAACAGACTAAAGGATTATGAGGTCTAGATCAGTAGTCCTTAAACATGTTTCTTTTATCTTAGTGTGTGACCTAGATGTATCATATTCAGTTTGTTTATATTATATCCCTTAAGGGATGCTGAAGAATCTTCCTGAGAGATTCTTGTTGGTCCTGAGGGTAGCAGAGGAACTCTGGCAACAGTTTTTTCCTTGGTTAAATGCATGCACAGCAACTGTACAAAATTGTAGCATTTTTGAAAGGTATCTTAACAAGCTCACTACCCCAGTTGCTATCTGTAGATGTAACCAGAGGGTAAGAGAAAGAGACTCTGGCATTTTTAAGGTAATACATTGAGACACAAAGAAGTTTTTCAAATGTTCAAGATCACCTTAAAGCTTATATAACAAATAACTTGTTAGAAAAGCTTGAATCTCATACTGAGAACATTATGTATTGTACATGCAATGTAGCAGAATAAATGGCAACATTTTTCATAAATGAAATATATTTTCCTTTTGAGGTTAGACCACTATTCACTTTAATTTAATCAATTTAATTAAGCCGAAATAGTGGCATAATCCCTCAGGGAGTGTGTGCTTTGCTTATGAAGTATTCCATCAAAAATATTTGAGATCTGAGCGTTTTTCCCTCAGTAGATGTGAAGAGCATATTTAAATATGAACTCCCAGAGCTAATGTGATTTCCTGTCTGTGTCAAAATGGCAGGTTCTGTTCAGCAGAGACAGGATAAAAACAATGGGCACAGTAAATTTATTTGCATTTAAAGTTCTCTTATAATTGTATATTGTAATTTCAAACTGATTTATGGGATAATTTCTTGCCTAAATCACACAGCAAGTATTACCTTAGGAAATGATTTTAAATTTCCTTGAGATCAATTTATTGTGGAAGAGAGGATAAAGTTCTCAGAGTACCATTTGTTTGTAATTCAGCAAATTATTAGGTAATTTGGCTGCTATTTTCTATAATAATACCAAAGTCTAAAAATAACATTATCTACTTTAGAGGTTGTTGGTAGGGATGTTAACATTGTAAGTCATGATATTACAGGCTATTAGTAAGCAGAATGCTGAAGCTTTTAATAGATTTTTTAATTTTGTTTTAATTTCTATATTAAAATTAAAGTTTTCAAAAAAAAAAAATTAAAGCAAGAACTTCGAAGAGTAAATTTCAAATTATTTAAATCAAATCCTAATTTAGAAAAATTATTTGTTCTCAGTTATAGTTTGCAGGACAAATGAGACGAGTTTTGATGTATAGAATAGAATGGTCTCATGAACTCTAAAGTGCGTTTCAGGAATTGTGATGACTTCCTGATTTGATTTAACTAATATGTATAGACTCTGAACAAAGAAAGAGGAAAATGAGGATGAAGGACCACAAATCTCCATGGGTGGAATCCAAGTAAGTAGAAAAAAGCATCTGTGACTTGTGGTCCTGTAACCCAATCTTGGCTCTCACACCATCAAATTTTCTTTGCAAAACTTAAAACTTTTGTGCACAAGGAAGTGACAAGGATAACAGATGTGGTGTAAACATTTTAGAATCATGGAAACATTTGGGATGAACGAAACCTTGGAAGGTTGCATGACACATGTGCCCTCTCAGAGCAAGGCTGCTTTTGAGACTACAACAGATTTTTCAGGGTCGTGTATAGTCAAACGCCAGGCATCTGCAAGGATGGAGATTCCACAGCTTCTCTGTGCACTTTTGGATATACCTGAACTACTTCCAAGTTTTTGGGAAATTCAACCAACTTTAACACATCATTTTCAGTGAAGAAGGAACCACTATGCTGAAGACACAGAAATGTAATATTTTAGAAGTACTCTGCAGAAAAGATGCGTATTAATACAAGTATGCCTCAGCACCTTGACTTCCTGGACATTATTACAGCTTTGGTTTGTGTTTGGCAACTTAATTCACTGTGGGAAGTAACTAGTGTGCATTTATGGTGTCTGACAAAAGAAATAGGAAGTTATATAACTGACGTGAGAGATCCTATATGGTATCCCTCCTGCGGTATTAAGAAAAAAAAAAACACAAATGCATTTGTCAAAGTGTTTGGTTTTTAAGTTGCATGTGACTTGGTTTTTTGTCTTTTGGGAAAGATTTGTGCACTGTCCTCTTAAATATAACATTTTTAGTAGGGATAAATACCTCACACCCAAAACCCCCAAGCATTCAGTCACAGTAAGACAATAATGCTGTCATTGTTAGTGTAGACACAGAGGAGAAAAGAAGTGCAACTAAAGAGACTATCACAAAAGATTTTGATGAGTAAAACCAAAACTACACAAAACTAAATCTGCTTTATCACTGCATGGATCGCAAATGGAGAAATAGTCGCTGAACAAAGCCTGATGAAACTATGATCATATTTGACTGGTGGAAATGTCTTATGATTAGGAATGATGTTTACTGTGCATTGATTTCAGCCTGTTTAATCAATGCTGTGGAAAAGAGAAAGAACAGATGTTCCTTAAGGATACCAGTAACATATGGGGCTTAAGTCTGAGGCAAAGAGAATTGGGACTTTGAATTACATGGATGACAGTAATTCCTTTTCCCTCTTGACTACCTAGGTACTTCTCTTGCTGTGTAGCATTAGCAAGTTTTTCATACTGAGCTTCTAACTCTTTAAGACATTGCATTCAAGTAGAAGGTTGTTTGCAGGGTAAGAAGCCCCTGGAGATCCAGTCATTGCCTTTGAGTATTAGTGTAACCTCTGCACTGAGATTTTAGTAAAGTATATTAAGATATTGTTGTGGTTTAACCATAGACAGATATCAAGTACCATAGAGCCCCTCAGTCTCTGACCACCACCACTCCTCTGGCAGGGAGGAGAATTAGAAAGAAAAGATAAAACAGCAATCAGCCCCTTTCCAGGTAATTCTTCCGGGTTTATATATTTGGCATGATGATCTGTGGTGTGGAACCTCCCTTTGGCCAGTTCGGCTCTGCTGTCCCAAACGTGCTCTCTCCCAGCTTTCTGTGCAATTCCTCACTAGCAGAGCATGGGACAGTAAGAAGTCCTTTACTTAGGGTGAGCACAGTGTGGCAACAGCAAAAACATCCATGTGTTATCCACATTGTTCTGACACTGAATCCAAAACACTACACTGCACCAGTTACTAAGAAAAAACAACTCTGAGCCAGCCAAATCCAGGACAGACACCTGCCCATAATTAAGAAGGGTGTAGTTGTGAATTCACCTTTTGAACCTGAATAAGATTTATTGATTTAAGGGGAATTCTAGATTAATCCTGTATCTACAGGTCATTTTGTGATCTGTATTAGAGGCAGCATTCTTCACACAGTAAGGTAGTGTTTCTTCATGGGTAATGTCTCTGGAAGACAAGATTACATCAGTGATTGTTTCTCTTCACTTGTTACTCAGTGTAGGTTTGATTTTTCAGCACTCCTTTAGGCTGTATCTTTTGTCCACACAATTAACTTGTTTGGACCATTTTGTGTTTGCTGTTTTCAAAGAATGGCTACTAATTTCAGCAGTGGATTTCTCTCTAGATTTGTCTACATAAAACTTGTGTGTCTGGAAATTGCAGAGGGGTGGGATCACATTTTTATGTGAAAGCTCTCGTACCTCACGTTAGTGCTGGGTCAACAACAGATCACCTCTGTGCATGCTTGGGATTGATACAATGGGATATTTATTGAAGAGCTATCTGTGTTATTGAATGGAACAGACATATTCAGAGAGTTTAGATAGGATTTATTTTCCTGCTTTCACCAACATAACCGAAACCAACTTCTTCTGCACATGTGATACAGTTGGAAAAAATACTTTTTATTTGTAGAAAAAAATGTTGAAAATTAAGAGAGGTATATTGTGTTAAATAACTTCTGCTTCAAGCATATTTCACTATATATTGACTTTTTAAATTTGACTTTTCTTTACATTAACTGAAGATTTTGTTGCACTATCAAAGTATTTACCTAATATGATGCATTTACAACAGCTTCTGAATATTATTGCCTCTAAATATATAACACAAAATATCTAAATATTAATTCCTCATCTAATAAGCTTAATTAAGCATAATCTTGAATATTAATGTGAAAAAAATTGCCTAAACAATATACCCTAACATCTTTGAATTAATTATATGCTCTGTGTATACTTAGCCTGTCCAATCCATGGAAATTAATTTTTTTTCTTTACTTAAGCTTTCTGAATGATACACATATTATTATAATGGGTGTCATACTGAGATGTTAATAGCATTCCTGCAGGTTTTCTCTTTGTGGGTAAAATATTTTTAAAATTTTGCATATTATGCCACTTTCTTGCTTTGAAGTAAGATTTTTCTCACTGGGGAAGACTTTACAATATATTGTAATTAAATATAAATCCATTTAGTTCTTATTCATGGTTCATAATTATCAAATTATAATTTTAAAACACATCTGAAAAATAATAAATCCTCCCACACCATTTCCCTTGCTTTAACCCAGGGGAAAAAATGAAAATAGTTCTAAGTAAAGTTCCAAGTAAGGTTGGAAGACAAACCTGTTAGACACATCAAAGACTGTTAAATTGCATTACAAGACCAAAAAACATAAGATGATCTTTTGTTGTGGAGAAAATTCTGTCACAGTTCTCAAGAGACATCATCTGCTCTTTCCATCTGCTCATCTTTGTGCAGCTTGGCCCTTGCTCCTCTAATGTGACTTGTGAAACCACAAACCTGTTCCATGATGCTTTTTTTTCTCTGGTATGCAACCAGCTAAAAAGGCTTTTGAAATAATTGCGGGGCTCTGCAGTGATGCCTGAGCTGGCTCTGAAGGGATTAACCGTGGGTTTGGGAACAAACAAGCTGTACAGGCATTGAGGTACCCCAGCAACACATGAACTCCTCAGCTCAAGTATGTTAATTAGCCTTGTAGAGAAGCAGTGCTAATTAGTCTGCATGGAATGACCCAGAATTACTGCTTCTGGGACCTGACATTCAATTATACATATGGTGTGGCTGTTTTGCCGTACCAGGTTTTTCATACTTCTCTCTAGAGTGGCATAGACAACCTTACAAATTTACCACATCCTCTTCCTCCTTTCCACACTTTAATTCTTTCTCTTTTTTTTTTTTTGTAACTCTCAGACACATCCCAATACACTGCATACCCTTTTAGGTTTTCACTTGAGTCTGTTATTCCACTGCAAAAAAATCTTAATGGTGTCATGATCCTGGTTGTTTTCTGTGTTTCTTCATCAGATGAACGCCATATAATGCTGTGAAGACTACATCTCATTTTTTTCACCAATGAAAGCAGTAAATTGGAAAAACTAATGGGCAACACCATTGCTCTGCTGCATCCTAAGAAGAATAGTACTGTAGGGAGAGACTGAAGTCTTAAAAGATGAGGCAATCTAAGCTAAAATGAGGAAAAATAATTTTTACCAAATGTTGAGCTCTGGTACATACTGGTATGTTCACCTTGCATAGTATGTGAAAACGTTTGCTTGAATCAAGGTATTTCTGTGTGTCACCTGAACAAATAGTACAGAAATAAAAACTTGGAAGCTACTATCTCATCTAAGTCAGTAAAATACAATTCTTTAAACATCTTGACGTGTTTATGAAATCCAGACTCACATTTAACTAAAGTTAATGGAGACTATTCTTTAAGATTAAAAGAGGTTTTTACCATTTTGCAAACGACGACAAGATCCTTTGCAAACAATCCTGCCTGGGTTGTTTAAGGAGGAACGTTGCCCCATATGAGGGGAAAGGATCTTTCCCCTTTATTTGGCCACTGTTGAAGTACTGTGTCTTTTTCTGGGTTTCTCATGGCAGTAGTGACCTGGACACTATGGAGAGAGTCCAGTGAAGGGCACGGCTCACATACAAGGAACAGCTGAGAGAGCTGGGACTGTTTATCCTAGAGAGACGGCTCGGGGAGGGTACTATAAATGTATATAATCACCTGAAGGGAGAGTGCAAAAAAGACTCATCCAGGCTGTTTTCAGCAGTTTTCAGTGACCGGACAAGAGAAAAAGGACACAAACTTAAGCACAGGAGCCTCACTCTGGACACAAGGAGAGCCTTTCTAACTGTGAGGATGACTGAGCACAAGAACAGGTTGTTCAGAGAGGTTGTGATTTCCCTCCTCGGACATATTCAAAAGCCATCCGGATGTGGTCCAGGGCAACTGGCTGTAGGTGGCCCTGCTTGAGCAAGGATTGACCTTCAAAGTTCACTTTCAACCTCAACCATTTTCTGATACTGTGAAATTATGACCTTATGGTAATAAACTCACATTTGCCTATCTAAAGAGAAAATAGAAATGAAATCTAATTATTTTTCTGCTGCCCATTAATCTTTCTAGCTGAAAAAAGCTCTTAAAAACATGAATGGCACCACAGTTTCCATCAGCAATAGAGAAAAAAACACGTAATTGGGGTGGAGGGGAAAGGGCTGCACGAACACAAGTTTCATATCTCAGCTGTGTTGTTGCTTTGTCATACAGAAGAGGTGAATTAACACAAGAAGTATGAAAAGCCTCCCAGGAACAGCAGTTTTCTCTTTAAGAAGCAGTTATGAATGACAGTCTCAGATATATTGCTATGAAGAGACCCTCAAGCCCTGTCATGAGTGATCTCATAAAGCTTTCCCTTCCAAGGTGTTTCTCTGGAAAAACATCTTCTATTTATATTGTGGTAAAGGAAACAAACCTGAATGTAAACATGTCATGTTGCTTTGAAACTCACATATAAAGAAATCTTTCACCTCAGTTTGTCATATTTATTCAGGGTTAGATCAGTATCTGTTGTGTTGACTTCTCAGAATTCAGTGGTTCTATTCTCTTTTAACTCTTCTTATACCTAAAATTTCAGGAAATCCATAATTTTATTGAAATTAATCCCTCTTTGTGGCAGAGGGGTTGAAACTAGATGATCTTTAAGGTTCCTCCCAACACAGGCAATTCTATGATTTAGGAACATGAAAGACAAAAAGTCTTCTAATTTTTGCTTTTAAAATATTTGTATATCACGTTTTTACTGTGAAGATTATCTTTAGATTGATTTTTTTCCCACAATATAATATTAGGTTCATAATTACTTCAACATTCTTAATTAACCATTCATGCTTCAAGATCCTTCTCATTTGTCAAAATAATAATTCTACAAAGACATATGTTTAAAAATATATTTGCTATTCTTAGTATTATTCTTCTGACAAAATTTTAGTGTAGTTTTTATTATCTTTGTTACTCAGGTTACTCAGATCAACTAAGTTGTTTTGTGGTTTAGCAAAATCCTGGAAGTGAGTCAATGACAATTTGAAAGTAGGATGGATATTGTTTTCAGTGAATGAATCAAACTTGTATGGCTGCCAATTTATTCCAGAATTTTCTTTGTCTCCCCAGGCTGTACTATCCTCTTAACTGTATCACTTACTCTAGTGAGTGGGCAGTTCTAATTATGGCTGTTTTGTCTTGATTTACAGCATACAAATATCCTCTTCGGAAATGTACCTAAAGACAAAAATAGTAAATCATAAATCATTATCAATTACCAGTTTCTGCTACAGTATATAATGAGAAAAAATTGACTTCTTACTAGTAATTACTAAACATTGTGACAAACGTGTTGCATAAAAAATGTCCTCTTATCAGCATGACATTGACATAGCAAATCAAAAAAATATCATGATTTCTTCAAAATCCTTGGAAGACATTTATGGATCTTGTGCTGATATATAACGTGGGTTAAACAAAATATCTTGTATATATTTTTAGAAATATAGAGTAAAATAGATTACTAATCTCTCTTAACAGATAAAACTCCTGAATATAGGCTTAATTTAGTGTATACATTATGACACCTTTATGAATAGATATTTTTCTGAATCAGATTCTATATAGAGTGTATTTTTTTCATATATTAATTTTCACCAAGCTGAAAAATAATTGCTTCATTTAACAAGATTATAAAATACTATCTTCATATGTAGAACAAGGAGTTTGCATCATTTAGCTTTTGAGTGCGAGATAGTAGATAAACATACTCTAAATCCTAAAAAAATTTGGAAAAATATTCAAAATCATTTAATAGTAGAAGGTGTTGGCGGGCACTCTCAGACTTATTGTGTCAACTGTACTGGTCACAGAGGACTTATTAGTTTCAAGTTAAGAGGGCTGACTTAAATAATTGTCCTTTGAATTGTTTCCCTGTGCTTTCCATTTGATACAGTAACAATATATATTTATCAGTAAGTACTTTTTAATGGAACTTACATGAGTATTAGGTCATTGTTTTATCAGCTGTCACTGATCCTCATTTTTTAAATCGAGAGGTTTAGAGACAAATATTTATGTATTCCCTTCTCCTAACACAATGTGTAGGCAAAGCAAAGAACTGGAAAGAAGTGCAGATTTCTTATCATCTATCATCTATATTTTACAGTGTTGATAGGAAGAAAACACTGCCCAAAAGAGTTGAGTAAGGGTCTGAGTTCCAGGCATAATGGTCCTCACCTTCCAAATGGAACAGAAAATCTGATTATCCTTGTGGGAGAGAGCCACTGAAGCCATTTTGCCAGGCACATCTTACAGGAAGTGAACAGAGAATGA
>VWPU01004704.1:0-69690 GCA_013398955.1 Callaeas wilsoni | reverse complement strand
GAGGGGGAAGGAGGAGGAGGGAGCGAGCGGGGGAAGCCCCCACGTGACCAGCGCGTGCGGGGAGGAGGTGGCGGCTCGCGCGCCCTGTTCGAATCAGCTGGCCCGCGGTGGCGCCTCGTGCGCGTGCGCGGGAGCGCTGAGGGGCTGAGGGGCTGAGGGGGCTGAGGGGGCGGGGGGCGCGCATGGCGGCCTCGGCACCGCCCCGCGCCCCGGCCCGGGCCCGCTCAGCCTGGGCAACGGGAGGCTGAGGGCGTCCCTCATCGCCGTGTGCGGCTTCCTCGGGAGGAAAGGGTTCTTCGCACAGAGGGTGGTCGGGCACGGGCTCCCCCACGGATGTGGTCACAGCAGCGAGCCTGGCAGAGCTTAAGATGTGTGCGGACAACGGCACGTGGTGGGATTCTTGGGTGTCTTGTGCAGGGCCGGGAGTTGGACTCGATGATCCTGGTGGGTCTCTTCCAACCTCAGAATATTCTCTGATTCTGTCCCTTCTCTATTCCTCCCTCAGCCTTTGCAAGGACTCTTTGCCCACAGGCTCGGCTGTGCACGTTCACAGGATCACTGAATCCCTGAGACAGAATCACTGAGTTGGAAGGGACCCAGGATCGCAGAATCAATTAGGTTGGAAAAGACCTCTGAGATCATCGAGTCCACCCTATGACCCAGCACCCCATGTCAGCTACAGCAGGGCACTGAGGGCCAGCTTTTCCTTAGGCACCTCCAGGGACAGTGACTCCCCGGGGCCACCCATCCCAATGTCTAATCACCCTTTCTGCGAAGGAATTCCTCCTGAAACCCAGCCTAAACGTCCCCAAGGGCAGCTTAAGACTGTCATCTGGCAGTGACGGCAAGGAACATCAAAGCCCAACTCCTGTCCCGGCACAGGACACCCCAACAATCCCACCGTGTGTCTGAGAGCATCGTCCAAATCTCCTTGAGCTCCGGCAGGCTCAGTGCCATGATCACTTTCCTGGGGAGCCTCCTCTGGTTCACCCAAGTGCTTTGGGAGCCCAGTTTTCCCTCACACCAGCCCACAGCAGCCACAGCCAGGACGCCCTGGCAGAGGATCATAGTCAGTCTGACAACTGGCAGCAGCCACCCTTAATGTGGGTTTTTATCAGATTTTTTTTTTCCCCTTACAGCTATTTTGCAGAACCTGCGTAGAATTGTGGGCCTCCTAGCCTAGTTTATGTTGATTTCATCAGGGCCAAGGTCTAAGTCCCGCAAGTTACAAAGTCTCGTAACATCTCCATGCTTAATTTTGGGGGTAAAAGTGGCAAATTTTGGTCCTTGTGAATCATGCTTTCCTTTAGATGCAGTTAAAACCAGAGTCTTCTCTATGTTCACGTTTGGAACTTTTGAGTTTGTACTTACCATTCTAATAAAATATCTGAAGTGAAGGGTCCACTTTTGTCCTTTTTCTGCTCAGACATCCAGAGATAAGGAAGAAAGAGTGGTGCTTTAATCCTCAGCACCTGGAGATGCTTTGGGTTCTCTCTTTGACTTAGGTAGCAAGTAATAGTTGGTGTTTTCCTAGAATCCCGGAATGGTTTGGGTTGGAAGAGACCTCAGAGATCATCCTGTTCCAATCCCTGCCGTGGGCAGGCACACCTCCCACTGGACCAGGGTGCTCCAAGCCCTGTCCAACCTGACCTGTTCCAGCTCTGTGTGCCTCCGGTGTGATTATGGAGCAAGCCAGTAAATCCCTGCTGTGGGCAATCCCTGAGTGAGCTGGGAAGTCTGTCCGAAGAGCAGAGCTTCAAAAAACCAGGCCAAAAAAAGTGATCGGCGTGGCTGGAGAGAGGAACGTGTGTGGAAGGAGAAGGGAAAGGCTGCCTGCCTGGGTGATGGGCACTGCTCCGAAGTCCATGTGATTGTGTATGTTCACATCTCGATATAGAAACGATGTGACTATGAATCATCCTCGCCAGGAGAGCATGTGGGCAGAACGTTAGAGCTCTCTTTGCTTCAGCATCCCAACGTACAGGGGGCTGCTCTTAGGCTGTACCTGTTAGATTAGACCCAAAAGTATCATGTCACATATACACATGCATGTACACATCTAAGTCTTTGTGGGAATATTTTTTTTCTTCTGCATTTGGAAGATCTGAATATTTTTTTTTCTTCCTGGTAATGCTAAGAATGATCTTGTCTATATGTTGAGAAGTGCATGATCTTTTAGAAATAAAGAAATAAAACCAGTAAGATGAAAAGTCTCGGTTGAAGGTTATGGGTAAGGCGATATTCATATTTATATATGTATTATATTACTCAGGATACTCTTGGAGTGTAACACTGTAACCCAGGGGGTGACACAGGGTTTAGTTTGGTTTTGGCTTAGTTGAAAGAAATGTGTTGTTCTAGTTTAAGAAAAAGTGGTACTTAGGTTTTCTTCCTTTGCTAACACAGTCTGAAATCTCAGGAGTTCATGTGTAAACTACAGAATACTTTTGTTGGTGTTTTTACTATTTTTTTAAAATTTAGATTTTATAGCGATTTTATGCAGCCTTCTGTGCCCTTAACAGGAGAGAAAATCAAGTATTGCCATAATGGAATCATCTCCCTCCCGCACCCCACACCCCTGCGGAATGTTACCAAACCAAGCATCCAGCATTCACTTCCATCATTTTAGGGTGAAAAATAAAAGCAGACACACAGAGAAATTGTATCTGTTCTTCTCTCCTGTTTCTCATGTCACTGACACATTGTTTGTGAAAACATGAGGAGGGAAATCATATGCAAGGAGTGTGGCCTGTGAACAGATCCCATCTGACATCAGCATCACACATGCTGTTCCCCGCAAGACAAATTCCTTGGAAAGCTGTGGCAAGGAGCTCAACGGAGCAACGGCTGAGCACGGGGACTCTCCCCTGTCTCCCTCCTGAGCTTCATCCTTGGCAATTCCTTGCTGCTGTCGTGTGCTTTCCGTCAAATTTTAAGGTCAGTCTGCCTTTGGTTACTTTGTTGTGCGTTTTTCCCTTCAACTCTTTGCAGTGACTTCAGGTTGCTCTGTTGTCT
This sequence comes from Callaeas wilsoni, assembly GCA_013398955.1. NCBI lineage: Eukaryota > Metazoa > Chordata > Aves > Passeriformes > Callaeidae > Callaeas > Callaeas wilsoni. The sequence goes on along the minus strand of VWPU01004704.1, from coordinate 66,675 downwards.
TCCTTCCTCGTCTTTCAATCTTGCCATTGATTATTGATACAGACACAAAATAAACTCATTCCAAGCCAATTTGCATGGAGAAAAGCAGATGATTGTCGTGTGAATAGCTCAAGAATAGATCTTCCTGCCTGTCGCCCAAGCAGGCAGCCAGGCACGTTCTCTGCAATAAAAACACAGTCCAAACTATAGCAGGACTTAATTGGAAAATCAGATGTTCTGTGATTCTTGATGGCTGATTTTCTGCCAATTACAAAGTAGGATGAGCTCCATCAGAATCACAACAATGCCTGAAAAATCCTTCTTTACAGGTAATTTAATGGCTGAATGGTGGAACTTTGGCCACAAGTGGGTACGAATCTCTTCTGAGGAGCTGTAAGTTTTATTTGTGAGCAATGTGGAGTTTTTACATGAGGCTCCAGGTCTTCTGTTCCTGTACCTCCTGGCTTGGAGTAGGCAAAGACAACAGAGCCCAGATGTGAGGCTCCTCCATGTCCGAATCAGAAGGATTTGGGAAATAATCAGAGTCAGTCCGAGGGAGAGGAAGAAGCACGATCATCTTTGGGGACACCTGCCAGGTGCTACTTAGAAAGGGAAGAACAAAGGGAATATAAGTTATGTTTTCCATGCTCACTGTGGAAATGTATTTAGCCCTACAGTTCTCTCCCCAAACTTTAATTTGTATTCCCAATCCCTGTGCTGCTGCCCAGGCCTCTAAGCACCCTGCAAGCTCTTCGGGTCTTTGGATCATTGATCTGCTGAAAACTGAAAATAGTTCATTCAATTTGCAGCAGCAGTGAATATTGACAGATTTTTTTCAAGTATTCAGAATGTTATAGGAAACAAAAAAAGGACAACAAATAATGGGTGGGGGTTGGGTTTGTTCTTTTTTTTTCCTCATCATGTTTTTGTTCACCAGCAAGAGCAAGAAGGGGCAGAAAACCAAATGAAGAGAAAAAATGACCCTTGAAAAAGAAACTCACATTTTTCAGCTCCAAAAGCCGTTCAGAAAAATAAAAGAGAAGCTATTTTCTACAAACACTTTCCTTTGAAAATGAAGTGAACAGTTGACAACCCGCTCTTCAATAGCAAAAATATTTTTTATAATAGGCTGGACACTGATACCATAAAGTTATGAAAGAGTTTTCCTTGTTCCAAGGAAATTGTATATTAGTTTGCTTTTCTTTCAAATCGCAGTAGGATTTTAAGGCCAGTTCCTCTACTGATTTTTTGAGTATCTGCTGTGCTTTGCAGATTTTCCTTTTCATATGTACTGTGTTCTGTTCTGTGGGCTGGGATATTAATAGGATTTGATTTGAAGCACTTTCATGAATCACGTTGCAAGCTACATTTAGCTATTCCTAACTATTACAATACCCAAGGTTTTGAGGCAATCAAATGCCATGGTAGTGGGGGCCAGGGGAAAGAATTAGGGCAGGAGATTGATAGATCTGAATCCCTAGGAAATCACTTCACAAAACAGGAATTTGTCACTCACCTGTGCATTAGTTCCAGCAGTCTCTATGGATGGTATGTGTACTTTTTACAAGAGCATGCAGTGACAGGATAAGGGAGAATGGCTTTAAACTAAAAGAGTAGAGGTTTAGGTTTGATGTAGGAAGAAGTTCTGTACTCAGAGGGTGGTGAGGCCCTGGCACAGGTTGCCCAGAAAAGCTGTGGCTGCCCCATCCCTGGAAGTGTCCAAGGCTTAGTTGAATGGGGCTTGGAGCACCCTGGGATAGTGGAAGGTGTCCCTGCCCATGGCAGGGGGTGGAACTGGATGAACTTCAAGGTCCCTTGCACCCCAAACCATTCTGGGATTCTGTGATTTACTTCATAGCAACGTTTTCCAGGCTTCCTGAATTAATGATTGTTAATGCATGAAGAAATAAATCATTTATTATTATTAATGTGTTAAATTTGTTTTTTGTTATTATTGAAAAGTCCACTGAGGGAAGTGCAGCAAGGAAGACGTTGATAGGCAGAGAAGATCCCTGTAGATATGTAGCAGAACTAGTTATGGGAAAAGAAAAACTTGAGCTGCATGAAACAGCAAAGTGAGACTTCTGAGCTTTGCCCTGCCCTGAGGGAATGGCTTTGTGTTTGTCCCAGGGGTGACAAGTCATTTTTCAGTGTGCCTTGTCACTATTCACTGAGTTGGACCCTGCTTCCTGTCCGCAGTGGATTTGTTTTATGGATGCTGTGGAGCTCTGTGTCGGCATCCAGCAGGGCGCTTTGGTCCCTCAGGACCGTCCCGGCTGTTCCTGCGGCAGGAGCTCCCTGAGAGCAGCAGTGCAGCTGGGAGGGAAGGGGGAGGACAACACACGGGGAAGAGGCAGCCAGAGGAGGAAAAGACAGGCCCTAAATGCAGAAACAGCAGCAGTCATCTGGGTCTGGGGCTTTTATGGTTTTGTCTGCTGTGCTTCAGCCTGCAAAGCAGTTATATCCCAGGGTCTGAATGTTTTATTCTGAAAAATGGATCCATGTTTTCATAGTGGCTAACATCTGAGTGAGTGGGAGCAGGAACTATGCCATAAATTTGCTGGATATCCAGTCCCTTTACACATCGGTTGCAGTGGCAAGCTATAGTGTCTCCTTTTGTGTTCCGGCCTCTTCATTTCTCCACCAATGCCAACTGATACCTTTTCTCCCCCGTTATAAAAGCCTCTTTCCTCAGTAAACTCTTAATTTATTGATGAAAGCACAATAGTCTTCCTCGAGCTAAGCCACACGGAGCAGCTTCATCCCCTTACAGCTGTGTAGCACCTCGAGGTTGGAGATGCTGAATTCTGCTGGAGTTTTTCCAGGGGCTCCAGTCACTTCAGTGCTTTCAAGCTCTTCATTATGCTGTCTCCAGATATACTCTGGCCCTTGTATTTATTGATTGTTTTCCTTCCGAATCAGGCTGATAATAGCAAGCAGATTTTTGATTAATTGTGTTTATATTACTTTCTTCATCGAGTGTTTCCAATCACTGTCTAGTGGTGGCACTGTTGATCATTATCACTGATCTGTCCTGGACTCCTGATTGATGTTTACTGATTCCCACATTTGTTTATCACTAGCTCATGACACTCTTCATTTTAAGAAGCATTCAGAAGTTCAGTAGGACATCTTAATGCTCTGAAAAGGAACTGAAAATGTATGACTTGCTAAAAAAGATCAATCTAAGTTGCATACCACAGATTACTGAATATGTTATTTGCTTTCCAAAATTTGGTGTGCTAAAGTAAACCCCTATCATTTATACATGGTGACTTAGTTTTACTTGCTCTCAGCACCACACTTGGTGTCATTTCATCTTCTTCTGCTACAGTCACCTCACTGGTCCTTCTCAGCTTTCCTCTGTTGGTGAAATGTTCCCCCCAAAATCACATGAGTGTATCCCCACAGATAATCAACCCTAAACTTGTCTTGAAGTTTTTATGATGGAAGAATGTTATGTATACAAGAAATAAACCCAAAACAAATAACCACTGCCAGAAACAAACAAGTGTTGTCAATTAATTTAGAAGCTGCTTTTGAGTTTCTCTGAGGTTTACAAAGCTTTTCCCTCTTTAACAATCAGTCTGGGGCTTCCCCTAAAGCAGGTGGCATTGTGCACACCTTTGAGAAGCCAGGTGGTTATAAGCAGTAGAAAATGAGGTCATTGCTTGTAAAGTGCTTCATAAAATCAGAATTATCAATCACTCTGATTGATTAATAGGTGTTTTGCTACAACCCATCAGCAGACCCCAAACAGCCTCTGTAGAAGTGATTTTGTTAACTCTGTCCCTTGGATTTTTAGGATGCATTCTTCAAAAATCAGCATAGACTTAGAAAGAACAGGACCCATGGATCAGAAGATAATGTGCAATTATCTCTATATGTATTTTATTACAGAGAAATTCACCAAGGACAAACCTCCCCAGCACATTCTCTTGTTACGGGATTCTGTAAATGTCATATAAAAGCACTGCCCTCTGCTGCTCAGGGGCTTTCATTAACGAGTATTTAATTAGCAAAAGCCCAACACTGTTCTTTTTAATGAGAATGATTGTATAGACTTGCCTGTAAAAAAAAAAGGACTCTGGATCTTTTTATTAAAAGAAAAATGCTAATTTATCATTTCTAAGAAACATAGACCACCTGTGTTCTTATGTTTACATGGAGAACTGATATTTTGTCAAGAGCTTAGAAGAAGCTTTATGCATCTTCTCAGGCAGTGGTAAAGGAAAACACATTTTCAAGTAATTGCACCTTTCAAAACTACCCTTAAAATCTTCCATTTTGTGGAATTATGACCACAAGAATGCAAAGGAATAGGAGGATTTCAAGTTTTGAAGATGTCATTGTAGAAAAAGACTTGATTCCCAAAGTAAAGTCAATGCAATCTGTTCAAGCTGTCTGGAGAAAATTCTTGTTGCTATTTATCTGTTAATTTTACAGTACATTTTCTTAAGAAATGTAAGGTGCAAAACACATGTGAAAACAAGCTAAAAAAGATGCCGAAATACTGTTCTTAGAGTCACAGCAAAACAGGGAGGTGACAGTCATTACATCATAGGAGTCAGGATGTTGCACCTGGCACTAGACTAGGTTATAACAAGATCAGTTATTTTCTGGAGAACACGGGAGCTTAACTTTATACCTTTGCCTCGTGGCTCCTTTTTATAAAGGTGAAATTTGGACTCGTTAGCCAATAGAGAACTTCAGCCCAAACCCAACCAATTGGGGGCAACTAAGCATTATAAATGGCCTCTGAGGCAGCTGGGTTCACTTATGCCTTGGCAGCGTTTCTGCTTTGGGAGAGACTTCTGGGGAGAGAAGATTTTTGTGTGAAGCTTTTGCTGTTGAGAGAGTTTTATTCATGGAAGCCTTCTGGGGTCTTGTTAGCATGTTTCAGGTAAAGTTTTTTGGTTTGTTTTTTTTTTTTTTTTTTAAATTTAGTTTTATTTTTATTGTGCTAATTGCAGGTACGAGCTGTAATGTTGCTTTGGCTTTGTATTACTATGTAAGTAGTGGGTTGTGAGAGCGTATTGGTTTTTAGTGGTGGCATAGCTATTTAAAATTTTAATTTGGTTTGGGGAGTTTTATTAGCAGAATTAATGAATCTTTTACAGAGCATATGAGTATGCAGGTAAACTGTAAAGGGCTTCTTAACAAGCAGAAGATAAATATGTTTGTTCTCTTATGTTGTGCCTCTTATTAAAAAGGTTTTTTTGGTGAAGAAATAATTTTCTTTGTGAAAACACGAAGCAAGAGCTGTGAAGCTTGCTCTTGTGCTTCCTAGGTGGAAGAAGGCTAAGACAAGCTGGCCATGGTCTCTGTGAAACCTAGAATTTGTTGTAGTTGAAGAGTTACAGCTTTTGTTCTGCTAGGGCTCAAGATGAGAGCAGCCCTGATTGTGGAGCTGTGCCTGATGAACAAGCTTCTGTCTCTGGGAGTGAAATCTGCTGTGAAGGCAAACAGTCTGTCTGCTCCTCAGTGTGCTTAGCTTGCAAATTCTGCTGGGCATCGGTGACTAATGGCTTTGGAGCTTTCTTTCGCTATGGATTTTTCTTTATACCAGTGACAGAGTTCTTGAGTAGTTTCTTTATTGTATTAAATAAAGCATGGTTTCTGAAAGAGACTTTTAGAGCCTTTTTCTCCAACCCTGGTTTCTGTCACTGTCATTATAGAAGGGAATTCTGGTTGCTAATGAACTTTCTCTTCCTTGTTACCTTTTATTGTGAGATGTATTATTTATTTATTATGTGGCTAAGCAAGCTCGGTTTTGCTTTTAAAACCTCACTAAACGTGTAATACCTATGAGAGATAACTGTGGCTTTTGTGACTAAAATGACCTGTAAGCTTTTTCCTCCCTAAATGTGCTGTAGCTCTTAATTAAAAGGAATAGTTCTTCAGAGATGCTACTGGCCTGAGTATTTCTTAGGCCCCATCCCAGTCTCTGTGATGGTGTTTACTGCAGAGTAACTGCTGCATCTGTGGTCTCCACTTGTTTCTATTTTACTGTGCACTGCTGTAGTTATCTTAATGTGCTGTAAAACTGTAACTTTTTAAGGTATGTATTTATATTTTTTTCCTTGATTTAACATTTTCCTTTGTGATGTTTTGCGGTCTGTGTGCTTACAATGCTTAGCCTTGATAACCAGTAGATAGGAAGCTGCACTTCCTTGGGTTGAACTCACCTACTAAGTTGGGTGGGGTAGGGATTTTCAGGGCATTTAGTTAAAGAAAAGGGAATTGACTGCACCTTTCACTTAGTCACATTGTGTAGGGACTTCTCTCAAAGGAAGTAAATTGTTCCTGGTTCTCAGTTGTGTCATTGTAAGGCCTTTTGAAAGTGTCTTTGCCAGCCATAGGGAAAGCGTTGGAAGCAGCAGCTGGGTTGCAGCTCAGCTTAATCCCCCAGGAAAGGGCTGTTACCCTAAACAGGATGAGAGCTTGGAGAATCAGGCACTTGGCAACTTCTTTAATTTCACTCTTCCTCTTGCACAGAAGGAGCACAGGGAGAAAATGACAAAAAAACAAGAAAATCCTTGATTTAAGGGCACCACCTCATAGAGACTGCACCTAATTACTTTAGACTAAGGCTTGGAAAAGTTTTTATACAGCTATTTCTAGATAATCACTGTTTAATAATCATGACAGTAAAGACATGAGAAATCTGATGTTTTGTGTGATGTTTGGCTGTAAATGGGAGATTGAGACACTATTTGTTTGGGTGTGGCTGTTCTGTTTTGTTATGGCATGCCTGGTTTGGGGAATAAAAAAGCAGTGCCTCTTTAATGCTAGTTTAAAGGCTGAGCAAAATGGCTGGGGATTTATCTCGCAGATCAGATGCCAAAAGCTGGCTTGGTTCAGCCTGGGAGGCAGCACAGGTTTTGCCCTCCCCTCTGTGTTCCATCTTTCCTGTAAATTGGCAAAGGGGCTTGGAAAGTGCTGGGCTCTTCCCGTCAGACACCAGTGAGGGCTCAGCAAAAGTTCAACAGCAAAGTACAGAAACGCCAGCTCTGTGACTGGGCTGCAATTCTGAAACAAGCTCGGCTTTGTTGGGACCAGGAGCTTTCCGGAATGTGCGTGGGGCTGGGGAATAATAACGTGGGGTGAGTGCTGCCTGGGGCTGCAGCTGACTGCTCCGGGCTCTCTCATCCTCTCTTTCAGAGCACGGCCATGGGGGATGCAGCACCTGCAGAGCAGCCTGAGCCCAGGGGTGCTCGCTGCCAGCTCTTTGACTCCAGCATGAGGAGCGTGGCAAGGAGGCTGAGGACTTTCCAGCAGTGGCCCCGCACTGCCCCTGTGTCTGCCCGGGACCTGGTTGAGGCTGGATTTTTCTATGTGGGCCCCAGGGATGAAGTGCAGTGTTTCTGCTGTGGTGGTGTCCTGAAGGACTGGAGACCTGGTGACTGCCCCATAATAGAGCACCTGAATTTCTTCCCTTCCTGTAAATACATCTGTGGTGAGGATGTTGGGAACCAGGAGATGCTGTCCCTGCAGGAGATCTTTGACACTGTGGATGGGCAGTTCCTGAGTGTCTTGCAGGGAGTAGTCAGCGAGGAGACAGCCCTGCCCAACGAGCCAGAGTACCCCGAGATGGCCACAGAGGAGATGAGACTGTCTACGTTTGAGAACTGGCCGCAAAATTCCAGCATGCATCCAGAGCAGCTGGCTAGAGCAGGGTTCTTTTACACAGGTAAGTACTCTGGGGAAATGTCCTTAGCTCTTACTCGAGTTAACTTTTGAAAGTTTCTCTATCTTCTATTGCTCTTACAAGTACCTGTGAGTGTGTGTTGTTAAAAACCACATCCTTCCTTCTGCCTGTGCTGTTTCACTTGCTGCTTGTGCAGAATTCATTTCAACATTTAACTCCTGTTTGGGTACTGAGGGGTCCACTAGTGAATACCTCCTTGCCAGCAGGAGAGGAAAAGGTGATGTGTTTTAAACAGATGTTTTATTGACAGAAAAGTGTGTGCTTTAAGATCCACTGAGTGTATTTATTCCTTGCACTTCTAAAAGGACTTGAGGAGCTTGCTTGGCGTCTCATGTTTTGTATAGGCTCTGTCTTGTGTTGAAGCCTTTTCTTCTCACAACCCCAAAGCTGAGTGGAAGCTGTGTGGAGCCAGCCCATCTGGCTGTTGCTGTGCCTTGTTGCTCTAAGGACTCTTGATCTGAAATACAGAAATAAGATATACTTTTTTTTGTTAAGGAGAGCTAGCAATATTTCTTGTAATCACATGCATGTGACTGTCAATATAATGTTATTCTTTCCCTTTGAGAAAGCTTTGCTGGTTAGGTAATAGGTTTGAAGAAAAACTCCCCTCTGAACTGACCAGTCAGAGGAAATATTTGCCCTATGGCAGGTCGTGGTCAGTGAGCAAAGTCTGTTCACAGGTATAACTAATCACAGCTCTGCTCTAAAGGCAGGCAGGGGGCTAGATGGGGGGTTGTGCATGGGAGCTCAGGTGCCTGTTGGCTTGTGTCACCCCTCTGGAATCATCTCCACCAGCTGCAGCTCTGGGAGCTCAGACTGCGTTCCTGCCCCTGTACAATGTGCACAGTGCTGGTAAATTGTCATGTGTTCGTCTCTTCTGTCCAAACGTGTGTTTTGTGCTGAGTTTCCCCCCAGGTTCTCACCCAGGGTTAGTGTAGGGCACCTGGTGTCTCAGATATCAAATAACTTCTTGATCTCCCTTTCAGGACAAGGAGATGTGGTGAGGTGTTTTTACTGTGATGGAGGCGTGAGGAGCTGGTCCTTCGGAGATGATCCTTGGAGGGAACACGCCAAATGGTATCCAGAGTAAGTCAGTCTTGGTTAACAAATAGCCCTCACAGCAAGGCCAAAAGACAGGTCGCGCATTTCACACTGATACTGTTCTTTCATAGGATAGGAATATTTAGATCCTCTCACCTTAAAAGCAAAGTTAGGTGTTCAAGCTCAGGTGGAATGGAACAGTTCAGACCTGAGACTTTCTAATTTGACCTAGAGTTCACCTTCTAAGAGTTCAATTAAAATAAATTTCTTTGGCATCAAAGAAGAGTTTTCGTTACTCCTACTCTGAGGTACAGGAAGAAATGTATTGTAAGCCTTGGTTTCTGCAGCAGTTCTTGTTTGTTTCCTGTGAACTGCTCTCTCATCACAGTTCCTGTGGTCTATTCTAAAGCATGTTATAACTGAGCTCATCTTGGGCCAAAATGAAGACTGAATTAAGGGGGAGGGATCGCAATCCTCTTACTGTCAGCCTTTGTGCCAGAGGTGGGCAGGAGAAACACCTGATACCTTGTCTTTAATGGATATATAGCAGTTTGCTCATTGCCCATAACACCCTTTGCTTCTAAAATTCAAACTCCTACTGCTACTTTCACTTGGGAGATCCTGTACTAATGTATTTAAACCTTTCTGCTCATAGGTGTGAATTTTTACTGCACTCAAAGGGGAGAGAATTTGTTAGCGGTGTTCAGGCGACCTTTTCTACCACCCTGCTGGCTCCAGTGAGTCATGAATATTTTGAGTGTAGTGGATTTGGTTTGGTAGATGGGAGAGTTTTGAACACATGCTTCTCTTTTTGTGTCATTTTCAGAGACATTCCTGGGATCAGGCTGAGCAAGACTCCACTCCTTCCCAAGGTCAGTGCTGTAATTCCGTGGTGTTTTATCTTCTGGTAAATGTGGTGTAGTCTGAGTTCCATCATCCCACCCCAGCTCCTGTGCCCTGACATGGTGTTTGTGAGATTTTTTTAGTATTCCAGAAGCTGTTTCACTTTGGTTTTAGGCAATGGTCTCTAGCTCAAGAAAACAAAATTATCTGTTCTTGTGAGACCTCTCAGTCTAAGGCCAGAGACACTCAGCTAGTCTGGATCATCATGCGAGTTTTGAGTGCTTGCCTAACTTACCTTTGACTTTTGCATGTTCTTGCTGTTGATGTCTGTCTGTGAAGTCTCTCACTCCACCATTTTAAACATGCTTGATAAGAAACCACAGAACAGTAGAGGGTCTAGATGTTCATGAAAATGTTGATCCTGGGAATTGCTCCCATTTATCAGTTACTGCCAGAAATGTAAGTAGGTGAAATTTGGCTCCCATAAGCTTAAGTAAGACTTGAGCCTTTGAAGGGACTGCCAGCTGAATTTCCTACTTCTGTTGTTACTGATGAATGGTTGAAGTAGGAGAGGCTTCAATTGGGATGTTCCACTTGATGTTCATGAAAGTAGCTCTGAGGCTTCTGTTCTGGGATGTGAAAACAGAGATAAGGATTCTGGACTGTGGCCAAACACAGCAGACTGTTCATTGATAAAGTAAAGTAAACCATCCAAAATAAGTGTCTGGGCTCTTAGGAAATTGGTTTTGATTAACATTCTTGTGCATTATGATTTGAAGTAAAAAATAAATGTGGATGTTAATCTAGCTATATGGATAGCTTGAGGAGTATTCTAGAATGTATTAATGCCATTTTATGTAGAACACCTTCAAGGAACGGCACACTGTCTGCCCAAAGCTCTGCCTTTTTGGTAAAGTACCTGTTCACTGCTTTACAGATCCTCTGGGAGATTGGAAATTGCTGGCTCATCCTTCTGAGGATCAGAGTGTCATAGTGCAGAATGTCCTGCAGATGGGCTTTGATCCCACCTGGGTGGCAAACCTGGTAGAGAATAAATTTGTGCTGACTGGGACTTTCTACCTGTCTGAGTCTGAGCTGATTTCAGACCTGCTGCACTCAGACTGGGGGGCCAGCAGCAGTGCAGGAGGAAGCAGAGGTAGGCCTGACTCACACCTGGGCTGGGGGGTGTTTAACCTCTTCCTCACTGCACCTGGAACACTGCTGGGAGTGTCCTGAGGGTCTGCCTTCACTCTGCCCAGGCTGGAATTAAGAGGGATGATGCCCCCGAGCCTGCCTTTCCTCGGGAGGCTGAGCAATGAGGTTCTGGTCTAAAGAAACCTGGAGAAGCTGTGGTTACTGGGATGTCAGTGCCTGTATCTGCCTGCACGTGGCTGTGGTGGGGATATCCTCGGTGTTTCCTGCTGCCCTCAGACCTGCAGCAATTGGCAGCTCCACGATGTGGAGGCTTGTGCACAGTTACATCTGATCCACACAGAGGCAGTTGTCTGAAGCAAAGCTTCTAGGATAGATGATCACTCCAATCCTATCTAAAATTGGATCAATAACTTGATCAGAAATAGCCATGCTTCTTGTCTAGATAATATGTATTTTCCCTAACTTCTGTCTGTCTTGTGTTACCTGTTCTGTGAAGTCTGTTTATCAAGCGAAGTTTACTTGAGGATGCAGTTCCAAAGCTCCTGCCTCACAGCATGGTCTGCCATTTCTGTAGCTAACATGGAAAAAAAAAATTCCACAAAACTGAAATTTTGATTAAATAGTAGCACAGGAGCTGGAATGACCAGCTGATGTGATAGATAAACCAACTTTGAGGAGAGAATGTGATGTGGACAGACGGGCCTTGGCAGGGAGGTGAACTTAAATAGATACTGAAGCACCACACAGAGCATCAGCCACACCAGGCTAAGTAAAGAAATTTTTAACCAAATGCTTCTGAGGTCCAGGATATTTCATCTTTTCACACAGCACTGTCTGCAGAGGGATAACGGGGGTAGCACTGAATACCATCTTCTTCTCTGGTTATACAGGTGCTGTTCAGAGAGAGACTGGAACATCAAGACAAGAAATGCGACCTGTGCAGCAAAAGGAATCAGGTGCTCTGGGCTGGCAGTGGTGGGGAATTGAGCTTAAGCATAGCTGGGAGGAGTTCTGGATAACAGCATCAGTAGTCATTATACTAACTCATTTTTTCAATTTTGAAGGGGACTGTGTGCTAGTTTGAGTGGTACCTGAGCACAGAAACCCTTGCTCAGGCACTGCAGTGCCCCTGTGAAGCAGCTGCTACAAAAAAATCCAGTTTATTGGGATAACTTATGTACCACAGTAAATGCTGCTAATCTGTGTCCCTGCTCAGTCCAGCATGTGTAGATAAGCTGAATCTTGTGTAGATAAGCCAGTCTCCAGTAGCTGTAGTTTTTCAGCTTAAATGAAACTTGCCTGAGAGGCACTTTTGCCATCTTCACAGTCTCTGAACAAAACAATGGGCAAGTTGCAGTGTGACTTCCTAAGCTGTCACAAGTGGCACTCTGGAGCTGTGACAACACTAACAGTTTGGGCTTTTGTTTTTTTTTTTTTTCTTTTTTTGGTAAAGATGAGTCTCAGCTGAGCACAGAAGAACAGCTCCGCCGCCTGCAAGAGGAGAGGATGTGCAAAGTGTGCATGGACAAAGATGTGTCTGTTGTGTTTGTTCCCTGTGGCCACCTGGTCGCTTGTGGAGAATGTGCCCTCAGCTTGAGGTTGTGTCCCATCTGCAGAGCTGTCATCCAGGGGAGTGTGAGAGCTTTCATGTCCTGAGCCGTGATGCACCTAAGGGGAAAGATAAGTCTATGCACCTCACTCATAACTCAGCAGAGTGAGGAAATAAGTAAATAGTTTGATGCTGGAGCAATCTAATTTGCAGGGTAGCTTGGCATAAATGTAAAAACTCACTAAACCTGCCTCCCATGCACAGTGTTTCTAGTAAGAACTGCTGGTTTGACGTGCTCTTGCTGGTCTTGCTTTAGGACTGCTCCAGGAAAACTCTGCTGGGTTCTTTTGCCCTCCAAAATGAGGCTTTTGTTGACAGAGATTCTCGTTCTCAAGTGTCTCTTTGCTCTCTGTGTTGAAATCAAAGGCTGTTTTCAGCAGACTCTCTGGTTCTTTCTCACTCACTTAGTTGTCTAGAGATTATTCTGCCAAGGCTTCCTTCAGGAAGTTTGATTGAAAATGGGAGTATTTTTTATACAAAATGCATTCCATTGAGACTAGAACACTCAGCAGCAATGTGTTGTGGGGGAGGGAGAATCTACCTTTTTCTCCCCTTTTTGCTGTCTTTTGTTTTCTCCCCTTTTTGTTGAATTTTCAACAACTGATGAAATGTTTCAGTAATATCAAATTTGCATAACTAAGTGGAAAAGCCTGGCCTGACTCTCCAACCTCTCTGCTCTCAGCTGACCTCCCCAGGTGAAAGGCTCTTTGCTCAGGGTGACTGGATGGTCTCCTGGAAGCTTCTTATGAAGCTCTTCCCTGGCTGTTGGGTATTATCCTGCTAGAAAACAGCTCTGCAAACATACCTCTTTAGAACATCTGTTTGCTGGCTAAACTGGTGATTCTTATTTAAAATGGAATATTCTATCATGTAGCCAAAAAGAGTAAGTTTCATCCACATTATCCCTTGTTAACTGAAGGGAAAGGAAATATGTTTTTAAAAATAAACTGTTCTTTTTCATGGAATAAAATTTTTCCTTTGTTTAACTTAGAGGCCTGAGTATCTGATTGTAGTACAATTCTCTAGTGGGGCAGGGGTGTGCTGGTGTCCTAAGATGTTAGAGTGACATCAGGTTGTAAATCACATCTGTCCTTCAGCGCTACATGGGCATGAGTAAGAAAAGCAACTCTTCTTACCATCCACTAATTTTCTTTGGAATTCACCAGACACTACAATGGGTCATAGAGCCTTAGAATGGTTTGGGTTGGAAGGGACCTTAAAACTCATCTCATTCCATGCCCCAGCCATGGGCAGGGATATCTTCCACTGTCCCAGGTTGCTCCAAGCCCTGTCCAACCGGGCCTTGGACACTTCCAGGGATGGGGCAGCCACAGCTTCTCTGAGCACCCTGTGCCAGGGGCTCACCACCCTCCCAGGGAATAATCTGGCTCCCCCAGATTCTCTTAAACTGCAAAAGGGCTAAGGATGCAGGAGAATAAGGATCTGATACGTGGAACTGTGCAAATGTGGAATAATTCTGGTCTGAACTCTTTGCAGAGTTTTGGTAGGTGGCTCTTTAGTGTATCTGTGGCTCTGGACCTGCTTCTCTTTGGTTCCAGCTCTGGTTACTAAACAGGCTTATGGGCTTGCCTATGAGTAACTTTAAACTATCAATTATCTGTGGATCCCATGGGAGGATAGCACTCTTCATCCCTGCCTTCAGAAGAAGGGAATATTAGCACAGTTCTTGGCAGAGATGAGAGAAATTACAAATTGAATGGCTTAAACTCTGCAACTTTTGGAGGAATCAGCTGGGTCTCTGCCAGACAGCAGCTTTCCAAAGGAACAGAATGCCACCACCATGCCCAGTTAGGTGTTGTCTGGGTTTGAGATATCATGGGCTTTGTTTTGCCTCCATAAATACAGTAAAAGCTTATAGCTTAAATAGATGTGCTAATCTGAGAAGGGAAAAGACCAGCTCAGTGCTGGAACAGTCTTATTTCCTCCCAAACTCACCTCAGTGTGAACAGAACCTAAGCAAGGCTGAAAATGCTATTTCTGGGGCTTCTCCTACTGAAGCCTTTGAAAATGGTGGCCTTTCCACATCAGGAAGAGAGGAGCTGGGGGGCTTTTTGCTGTGAGGAAATGTCCCTTCAGAAACAGGTCCCACGCTGCTCTTTGGAGAAGCATCTCCAGCGCTGTGTGTCCCCAACAGAGGGCACTCCGAAACTGGAGATAAGGGAACCCACCGGAGCACCGCCTTCAGCTGCTCCTCGCTCCGGCATCGGGATGGGATGGGATAGGGGTGGGATGAGGATGGGGATGGGATGGGACGGACTGGCACTCCCTGTCCTCACAGAACAGGGTCCCTGTGTCACCTTGTGGCACTCAGAGTGGGTCTAGCACAAGCAGACCACGGGGAGGAGTTTTCAGGGCATGAGGATGAATGGTTCTGCTAATGAAACCTGGAGGAGGTAATTAAGTGTGGAATATGACTCTTGGTAGCTTTGTTTCTTCTTAGACTGGCTTTTTTTTCTTATGATTAATGGCAGTCATTGACACTGCACGTTATAGGCTTACTTGAATATGGGCTTGGTGTTTATTTTACTTCTATTAATTGGTGCTTTATGCTGCAATGAGCACAGGTAATTGAGTGGTAGTTCTGAAGTGATCAGTCATCACACTTTTAATTGATCTTTGCCAGTGTGTACTAAAGCCCAGAGGCAATGCTGTTAAGTGCATAGTTTGGTGTTTTGTCTCTTTAGAGTACTTGGCAAGTGGTTTTGATCAGTTTTATTGGTGAAAGTGGCATCAGGGCTCGGTCAGTTGGAGAGGTGTAGTGCTAAAAATATGCAGACCTCAAAATAATTCCAGAAATTCCCTCCTCTTACAACCTAGAGGAATTGCTTCCTCTAATATTTGAAACTACCAGTGAGATGTTTCAGCTGTTCAGAGCTGAAACTGTGCTTTTTCCACCATCTGTGCTGAATGTTGGTTGCTCCCAAACAAGGCTGACAAAGACTGCTGGTATCTGATTGATAATACTCTCTGTGAGGAAAAGAAATCATATTAAACCCAAAAAGTGTGAAGTCAGTGCTTTCTGAGAAAGCAAAGATTAATTTAAAAAGCCCCAAACAAATGAAATATTTCATGGGAAAATATCATTGAATAAAGGATGTGTATTCTTCTTCTCCTTTTTTTCTGCCTCTCCAGGGACCATCAGGTGGGCAGACAGGAATGAGTGTGATCCAGACAGGAAGTGAATGAAGGAGAGGTGGAGAAAGCGTTATCAGTGTATGCACACTGCTGTGTGTGATCTCAAAAGGGAGACTAGCTTGTGTTTCACTGATCTTTTTTATTTTTTTTTACCTTGGTAGTGACACATTACTAATAAGGGAGGTAGTTGTGTTTTGTCAGGCAGAGCTGTCAGGGTTGAGCTTTTTTCTTGGAGTTATTGAACTAGGATAAAACTATTTGTCTGTTTTGCTCAGTGAGAAGCTGTGGCTTTTGGTGGCTAAAAGAAGAGAAAAAAACACCCTACAGGAAACAACATTTTTACTTGCAGCTGCACCCAAGCAGAACTCAGGATGTTTGGGTATCTGGAATAGAAGTAGCAGAGAAGCAAAAAATATTCTCTCAGTGCTTATACATTTGGGTTTATAAAAGAAGATTTTGCTTCCTGGGCCCTTTGGAATGAGACAAAAAAAAAGCTGCATTATTCTGTCTTTGATTTAGCACTTAATGTTTTTATTTTTATTTTTTTTTAATTTTTCCCTCACACTTCTCCCTAGCATGGCTTCTAGCTTGACCCTTCTGAAAAGCATTTCTCAAAATATGCCAAGTAATCCCAAACAGATTAGGCAAGATAATAATGAAGTACAACAGCACTTGGAAGTACGAGCCCAAAAATGCCAGGGCTGGCTGACAACTCCTCCTCCTCTGCTTTTGACACTTAACATGCTGGGAGACACAGCTAACAAAACTGACTTGGTTTTGTTCTTCTTTTTAATTAATTGCTGCAGCTCATTAATGCAACTTAATTACACTCACATTCCCCCTTCAGCCCTTTCCGTCTCCTCAAAAAACCCATCAAATGAAATTCTTCTATCAGGATGTTACCATGGACTAGGTGTGGCTCTAGGTGAAGAAGGCAGGTGCAAACCCACCTCTGATCCATGAGGAACCGGGCCTTTTCCAGCGTCCTGCAGCAGGATTCAGCTGCGTACATGGCTACACCAGGGTTAATCTAATGTAGCTGGGCAGACCCAGAGTAAGCTAGAGGTGCTCCAGGGATGGCTTGGCTGCTCGGAATGGGGTGAAGCTGCATGCTGAGTGAAGAGGTGATGCTGTAGTTCAGCTGTTCAGCATGACAGGCGTTAGGCCACAGAACACTGAACTCCAGGACAGATGCCTACTGCCCTGTCTACAGAGAATGAGTGAAGGAGTCCTGGACAGGAGCGGAGGAAGAAGGGAAAAGTTCTCATCTATGACCTAAAACCCAACAATGCCTAAGTAACTCAAGTGTAAAGAGCCCCCACCTAGTTTTATACCGGCAGGGAGGAGATGAAGTTGTGTTAGGGGATTTAGGCTCTGCTCAGAAAAAGGGGAGGACGCTAACTACAGAACACGAGATGTCCCAGAGTGTTATGCAGTGCTTCCTTCTCTCTGGATCCATGGCGCAAGGAAGCAGCTCCAACTTCAGCTGTAGCTCTTGAGAGAGGCTCTTGGTGAGCTTGTTCTGCCAGAGGTCTTTAGGCCTGTGCCATTTCTGGGCCAGTACCAGCAGACTGTGGTAGGAAAGGTTCGTCAGGGCACTTGGAGAATTAAAAACCAACTGCGTGGCCATTCTTTGATGTACATTCATTGCATTTGAAAAGAAGACAAGGAACAAAAAAATGGAATGGAGTTCACCATCCTGCATTTCCTCTGCCAAAGATCCAGGCCCCAGGGGACTGTTTCCTGCAGCACCTTTGGTGGAGTGCAAGGTTTATCCATCCTCTGGCTCCTCATCACTTACGCAGGCCTGTAAGAGGGGAAAAAAGGTGAAGGCAGGATGTGAGCATGGAGCCAAGCACTCAGTTGCTTCCTTCAGAAATGTAACACAAATGGTGTGGAAATAAAGAGGACAACTTTTTTCTTTCCTCTTCTGGACTTTTAAATATGATTGATTACAGATGAGGAATGGGATTGAGAGCTCAGAAGTAATGTGGTTAAGTAGTCTTCAAGCCTGGAAAGAATGCTATGCATATGTCAGACCTGAATATGCTGCAGTTAGGCTCAAGTGTTAGATCTATGGATCCTCAGCGTTTGGAGCTGCTTAAAATTTGGTTAGGAACTTAAAAAGCTAAGGGTCATCTCTAGGATAAAAGAGCTGCTTGAAATTGCGGTGACGTGCTTTTTGTGTAGGTGCAGCAGGATAGTGCAGTAGGTGCAGATCTACTTTTGGAGCCAGCAGTAAAGGTGAGTGAGTGTTTTTGGCTGAAACATCACCTCTTACACATGCAGCTTCAGGATGATCAAAAGAGTTTGCAAATTCATGTTGTTTGTTTTGGAAAAAGTCTACCTAGAAAGAGAAGCAGAAGTGTTTTGTTTTGTGTTTTTCCTCTCCTCAGAACAAAGCAGGATTTTTTTCCTGTTTAACTTTCCTTTGTAAATTATTCTCATTGTCAAAGCTTGGAGGGGATAGGTGGGAAAAGAATTCTAAAGGAGCTTTCCTCCCCCTCCTTCTTATTCCAGTGTTTCTGTCTTGGCTTTTGACTTTTTGACTGAATGTAATTTGTGTACTTGTACATTTTGGTGTATTGAAGGACCCACTTTAGGCCAGTACGGGATGATGGTTGTATGGGGACAAGTCCTTTAATGCTCACAGCTGCTTCATGCCAGTGGCCAGCAGACACTGCCCCACAAAAGATTGATGAGGGAGCATTAAAGTGAGCAATTGCCAACTGGAGCCTCAGATCCCTCAATGAACCAACACCTCCTGTTGCTGCCCTGTCAATACTGAGGTCTCCATCTGATAAAAGTCCCACCCTGTGCTTACACAGGGCCCTTTCCGCTGGTAGATCTGAGGAAAGGGAAGTCCATAAAACCTGGCTGCACAACTCAAATTAAAGCTCTCAAGCCCCTACTGTGATGTAGTACTTGAGGTGCCAGGCCAGGGTTAGGGGCTGGAGCCTCACAACGCTGCAGTTCACTGCCTGGCCTTACAGACACAGCCTGAAAAGGCAAAAGGTCTAGTGCTTGTCCCTGCATCCTTTAAATAAACAGGCATTAGCTCCTGTCATCCAGCAGGTTCTTGGTTTAGCACTACCCTGTGTACAAAATCACGCTTTGAGGCTATTCTGCTTTATAACTGTGACTGCACAGCGCTGCTTTCCAAAACAGATTTGGAGAGTGATGTCAGGAGCCTGAAAGGATTCAGCGGGCAGGAGGTGCTGACAAATGCACAGGATCCTCTGGGTACTTGGCAGGTAGTGCAGGGGCCTTGGAGAGAACAGCTTGAGTGAGAAATGTCAAAGCTGGCTCGGCCAACACTTCCACAGCTATCGGTGCAAAAATGCTTTTCGGCCTCAAGTGATGAGAATTCTGTTACTACAAATGAACAAATAAGAAGAAAAGCAACCCAGAGCTGAGGTCCTGTGCTGTGTAGCACAAAGGGAGACAGTGGTGCCAGCAGGCTCAACCTGAACTTGAGCTTCAGCTGAGGGAGGGGGAAGAGTTCAACTCATTCTTCCCAAGAACTCACTGGAAATACTCTCTTCTAGCCTCAGGTGAGTAACTTGGGCTTTCAAGAAGTGATTTACTATCCTCTGGATAAGTACTTTGACACAGAAACTTGGGCACTGAAGACTTTAGCATGTCTTCTATCAAGAGTCTTAATAAATTATTATTAAATAATTACTGTGGTGCCTTGATTGGTAATCAGCAGTGAGATTAAGGGTAATTCTGTTACACAGTAGAACTTCCAGAACATTTTTTTTCACGATAATTTGAGCCTCTTTTACTTAAGGTTGTGACTTCAGACAGTAACTATCACAACCAAACTGCCCTGGAGTCAATGAAATGTGGAGCAAAAGCAGTTGTGGAACCTGAAACAGAAGTAACTTTATTTTTAGAATACCATTGTTGCTGTGTGAGCATTCAAGATGTGAGTTGAGATGAGCACACTTAAATCTTGCCTTTGTAAACAACAGCACAAAATGATGGTTGATTGTCATTGTTTACTTTGTTTAAAGAGAAAAATAACACCTGACTTGAAAATTTGGGAGGTTTTCCTCCTCACTAGCTGGAGGCTTGCAGCTGAGGTCAAGGAGATCATTATGGCAAAGATGGGACATAACTGGATTATGGTGTGGAAGTACCTGTTATCACTAACAGTTTGGGGAGGTGTTTTCCCCTTGTAGCAGGAGGCAAAGGTATTTAAGAATTTCTGTGGCTGGAAGCTGAAGGCCAGAACAGGAGTGCACAGTTTCAATACTGAATTTAGCAGCTTATGTCACTGTTCTGTGGGTTCTCAGATCTCTAAAAACTCATGAATCCAGAGAGATAAAGAAGACAGACTAGAGAAAAACGCAGGTAAGGGCACAGCGGGAAGAAAGAGTGTGATCTTATCAGAAAAGGACAGGTAAAACTGGAGTGAATAGGACAATTCCACGAGGGAATGAAGGAAAGGGATCCTGTTGGAGATGTGTGGCAGCCCAGAAAATGCATTCTCGGGAGTGCAGCTGACTGCAGCCAAGGGGGTGATGCCATCCTAGAATGAAAGCTCCTGGTTGCAGTCAGCTCCAAGTGAGTAGTTGTAGGATAAATCTGGTTTCATTCTGTATTTCCATCAACAAAAAGGAGTTCAAACCAGAAAGCCCACATTCCTGATCCCTAGCTCTTCCATAAACTTAAACTTCAAGTAAGTTGGATATATTTGTTGTTTTGCATCTTCTTGAACAGGATATTAAAAAAAAAAGCCTTCAAGTCATCACTAAATGATTTCCACAGCAGGACAAGGGCATCTGGCACTCAGTGCCCCAGCCTGCAACACTCCATAGCACCATTACTTGGGAATCAATTATCCCTTCCTTACACACATGGAAAAAAGGCAATAGGAAGGCTGAAGTAAATAAACAAAAATTGCTGTGTGGTGGCTGCTGAAATTTATAGAAGATCACATTATCTACAGCTCAGCAGCTGTTTTCACCTCCTGTTAGCCTGAAAGAAATATTATTTTGTGCTGGCAGAAAATATCAGCAGAGAAGCGATGGGCTGAAGCATGGGAGTGAGGAACAACAAAATTATCTGTGGACTTCAGCAGCAGCTTCTCCTCTTCCTGAGGCCCTGGAAGAAAGTTTTCCATTGCTAACTTCTCTTCATATTACAATCTCCCCATATAGGAATCTTCATTTAGAAGTGATAGCTTCTTTCACAAGCAGAACAGGTCATTTTAAGAAAAAAGGCAGCCCAACCCCTGTACTGTAAAAATGTGATACTTCTTCAGCACGCTGCTGCATCAAGCTAGTAAATCAGGGAGCTGCTTAAAGCTGCACAGCTTCTGCAGACTATGAAAAATTCCACCCCACTGTGACAAAATGAGAGAGAAATCAATATTTAATCTCCTGTAGCATCCCTTGTAGTAACACTGAAGAACCCCCAAAGTTACAGGGAATTCAATGGCTTTGCAAAAATTACTTGTGTTCCTGATCTTGTGCTGCAGTGACAAAGTGGGCAGTAAGTCCTTATGAGATTAGAGGGGCACATCTACCAATCTACCTCAGGGAAGTTTTTCTCCCCTCTGCCCCACTCTTTTCCACCATCCTTACATCCTTCTTTCTGGCAGGACTCTCTGGTAACATTGTTCCTGAAAAACAGCCTCCCTCAGCAGCTGCTGTAAAAGACTTCTGTGTGTTGAAGTGCCTCTTGCAGATCAATTTAAAGAATATAAAATCAGATCTCACTGCTGCTTTAAACAGACAAAACTGGCCTTTGTGTTTGAGAAAGTCATTAAGAACCAGCTTTTAAGTGGACAGAGAGAAATTGTGATCTTGTGCCTCAGGGGGCAGAAATGGGAATTTAACAGTGGCTCTTCGTTATTGGTATGAGAGAAGCTGCTGTGGGCAACTCCCCTTTGTGCTCCCTGCTCTCAGCTGAACCCCGGGGCTGCTCCACACATGGAAGGCTCAGATCTTGGAGGCAACAGAATTTGAAATAATTCTGGAGCCGAGAAAGGGCAGCTTCACCCCCTCTGGTGTCCATTTGTTCATTCCTTCCATGCCTGAAAAGCCTGTTGGGAAAAGCAACCTGCAAGGATGAAAAAGCCCAAACCTGTGGTGCCCTTGAGCCAGGAAACCAAGAAGCACGTGGAGTCTCTTAGCACAGATGATACTTACAGGTATGTCTGCTTGAACAAAAGGTTGGTGGGTTTTTCATTGACATGGTAGAGAGGAAATGGATCAAATCCACCAATGAAATCAACTGAAAAAAAATCAAAACTCAAATAAACAAACAAACATGGCCAGAAAGTTGAATGGAAATGAAAGAAAGGCTTGGTGCATGTCATGGCATAAACACAAAAATTAGTGACAGAACAGAAAAGTGATTTTTTCAGGTATGGATTTCTGGGATCAACTGGGACGGGCAAGCATGCCAAAGAGGAGATTCAGCTAACACAAAACTTACAGCAGCGCTATCAGGAGACTCTGGAAAAGCCTCCTTGGGTGTTGCCACCACGCTGTGGCCGCACACGAGCGCGAGCAGACAAAGCTGGAGCCGCTCTGAGCGGAGGAAGCTGGGGAACGGCTCCTGAGCGAGTGCCAGGGAGAAGCTGGCAGCACAGCACTCCCCCTGAAAGCTACACGGGGGAGGGGGGATTTTCCTGCCCCACTTCTCTTTCCTGCAAGGCAACAGCAGCTTTGGAAAACTGCAACCACCTCATTATCTCCAGCTCTGGTATTCCTCGCGTCCCCTCTGCCAACTCCGTTCCTTTCAGTGGAGTACAAATAGGAACAAAGCTTCCCTTCTCCAGCGCTCACGGAAGGGCAACGTAACTCAGCGGGGAGAGTTCTAAGTGACAATTCCCTTAGTAACCAGGCAAGAATTTTCCAAGGCTGTCCCGGTTCCCTGGACACCAGGCCAAGCCTGCAGCACAGAGCTGGCCAGCACAGTCAGGGCAGGAGGGAGTCAGGTGCTGTGATTTGTGACTGACCTCGCAGGCCTTGCAAAACCCTTTAAAACAGACCCAATCTGGATCATTTTTTGGTGCCAAGTTAGTACGTTTTCTATGGAAGTGTGAAAAGCATCCTGTCCAAATGCCATTTGAAAATAACTGGAGAGTTTTATTAACTATTTAAGTGCCTGTTTATTTTTCTTTCCTGAAGGTGGCACTATTATTTTAAATTTAAGCTGAAGAGGTTTGAGGTTTTTTCACTGACCAAATAATAGAAAAAATATTTACTAATATATTGGATGTGAAAAAAGCCCAAACTTCTTAAAATATATTTAGAAACCTAAGAAACAGATTCTGACAAATTCCATCTTGATGGAGAGCTTCACGCTGATACTGCAATTTCGGAACAACTGACAGGTAATGGGTGAAAGCCATAGGGGTTCTAACTTAACTGTGGGGATAATTCCCAAATAGTTTCAGGGAAACTTTACCTTTTCTCAGCCACTTTTGAAAGCGTTTTGAGTATTCTAAAATCAAAACCAGCTGCAATTTTAAAAAAGCCCAAGATACTAACTTTATTACCTCAGTTGTGGAATGCCTATATTGGGAAACTTGAAAGAACTGCAATTTTCAGTAACTATCTAGTACCTTGGAGAAACACAAATCTTATCATGTGAACACCCAAGCATGAAGGCACTCAAAATCCAAGACATTTGAAAAAAAAAAAAAATCCTAAGTGTGGTTCCTTGTGATACAATACATTGCATTAGCACATCTAAAATATTCTTGCCCACAATTCAGCATTAGTAGATCCCTACTGCTGTGTTTTCTCATGAAAATCACGTTAGCATGAGCTTCCTGATTAATGTGCCTCAGCACTTATAATTACTTCATGCTGCATATCAAAGCAACATTTAAAGGAAACCACAAATGGAAGAGAAAATTAAAACGCAGCTCAGATTTATTCAGGTCACTGGAAGGATCTACCCCTGTGAGTGTGAAATATTGATGGTTTGTCATTGTTAATTATTCAAGCTGGCATTTTAACTCCAAGCTGGGAAACTGGGAGGGAAAGTGAATTTGTTAGCGGGGAAAAAAATACATATTCTGAAATTAACAGCTCTGTGTTTCCTAGATAAAGCTTCCTTCCATGTTGTTGCCTCTCCTAACAGACCCCTACTATAAAAATTAGTTCTGTCAAGTTATTGCTTTACAATATTCAGCAGGGGCTCAGAACCGGAGCTATTTAGCTAATAGAAGAGCTGCAGCCTAATTTAAAAAATATTACTATAATGTAGCACCTTCTCTAAGTGCACTGCCAAGCCCTAAAGAAATGATCAATAAAGCCAGGAGAATGAGTTCAGCCAGGAAGGAAGGAAGAAAAAAACATAAGGACAAGGCAGATAAGTAATGCATCTCCTCTCGCTCCTACGAAAACACATTCTTCACATACTTTCAAATGTTCAGTTCAAAGCTGTTGTTTTCCAGCTCCCATCCATGCCAGCTGCTCTTTAAAACAACAAAGCTACTTGCACAAACCTAATCAATGCCTTAAAAGAATTGATACTGGGATGGAAAACCTTTGGATGAGATCCTTTGCTGGAGTAAACTGGCCTAGACCCAACACATTGCCAAACAAACCTAACTTTGCATTTATTTTAACTCTATGCATCCATTTTTCTGGTTGTAAAATTTTTAATCTCAAAGGGAGTTTTAGAGGGACAAAGCAATCCAGGACCAGTTGGATACCTGCACAGGACCCACAGACCTGTGAGCCTCTACCTTGACACATGTCACAGTGCCTGACTGTCACTGAAGAGATTTGTGTACCCGACACGAGGGAGTTGGCTCCTTCCTCCTCCTCCTAATTCAAATACAGCACTTCCTCTGCTCTTAAATTAAGTGGTCAGATTGGTTCTTGGCAAGAACTCTCATGATCTGCTTCATCCTCAGCTTGTGGCACATGAGACCCAGCAGGTCTCCCACCTGAGCCCTGGACTGAAAGCTTTGTTGTAGGTGCTTTGAATTGCAGCAGTAGTATTTCAGAACCATTATTCTCAGGCTATATGAGCTTGAGAACAGAAGCAGCTGCCCAGTTTTCCCAAAGCTTAGTCCATCTGAGAAGCCAAAGCTAAGCTCTTTTTGTGCTCTAAGTGTAGCAGAATTACAGTATCTAACACAGAGTGACACAGGGGGGAAAAAACCCTCACAGTAAAAATAGCTGATCCTTGAGGGGTAGTTAGTGCCATAACACACAGAGGCAGAGATGGAAAGAAGTCTGATGGCAGCTCAGTCCTGACAGACAAACATCTGAGAGAGAAATAAAATTTACTAAAACCTTTGCCAAGGGATCTGTTGATAAATACTTACAGCTGTCTTCTTCTTCTGTAAAAACACTAACCACGTAACAGGCGTACACAAAGCCCACCAGCTGGAAAACAGAGAGAATAAATCATTTTAGCATCAGCCAGCGTGAGCCTGGTCAGAACCCACTGGGCACAACTTCAACAGCCACTATTCACACTCAGCTTGGCAGCATTTCTGTAACGGTGGAGCCAAGTCCTATTTGCTGCAGGCAGGGGGGCAGGTGTAGGTGTCAGGGAAGGCACTGATGGAGCACACCCAAAACTCGAGGAGGAAAACTTGCAAGAGCCATCCTCACCTTCAGAGCAGCACCTTCAGCTGCTTCAATGACTGGCAAGAGCACGGGCTGGAACTGAAACTACCGTGCTAAGTTAACTCTCTGTGAGAAGTGACGGGGATACAGGAGAGGGCCTTGTGGGACAGGCAACAACGTACAGGAGACACAGAGTGTCAAGGACAAGAACTCATCAGCTCAGCATCCCTGTCACATGGGGTAAATTACCAATTAGAGGTGAGTAGTTTTTATGCAGATAAGACAGGAAAGTAGTTAACCATAAAAATGGTGCTGTACTGGCAGAAACGTTCAGAGACACCAGAATCTTCAGTAACTTAGCTGGTAGTTTGTAGAAGCTCTAAAGCATCAGAGCTGCCTCCTTCAGCCTCAATATCGAGGTGTTCCTCAGCCTAAACAGAGAAACAAACTGCTGGTACTATGGGAGTTAGGCATTCCAGATGCAGCAGGGTCTCATTTCGCTTTGCCTTCTTCCTGTTAATCAAATATCCTCTCCATCCTTCATTTTACATCTTTACATAACACCCCACTTAGCGAGATCTTGGTTGACAGTAACTGTGTTAGTAAAGTTATTGTGAGGCATAATTGTTTTCCACTGTGAACTCAATTCCTGGGAACAAGAGTCAGCCTGTAACACACAGTGACTCGCTCCAAGCCGAGACAGAATGATGCATGGGAGGGCTTGAAAAGTAGAGTCCATTCATTTTTAACATGACAGAAAAATACATCACACCCGAAAACAAAAGGCAAGATAATGAGATTTCTGCTGGGGAGTTAAACAACATTTGTGGTTTCTCCAGCTCTCCCTGACAAAACATGCCTTGTTGGGAGGAAATGGAATGTTTCTGTAGCCTCACTAAACCCTGTCTCCCCTTGAAGATTTTTCTGTAATCATCAGAAAGACAAGGCAGCTCGCTCCTTTCCTCTTGGGTGAGCCTTATGGGAGCACATCCCAGAACCTCAGGGGAGGAAGGGTAGCTCTGGGGACTCTCTCATTCCTCTGCTGGGCATTTCTGAAACCAAGGCTGCTTCAGGCTAAGCTCCTGCGAGCTTCAGGGAAAAATAAATCCTCTGACCACATCTAATTGTACCTGCTGCCTTTTAGAATTGTCTCAGAGTAGAGCTATTACTGTTTAAAGGTAAACAAATCAAAACCAAACAGAGATTTTTCCTCTCGCCTTTTGCTTGTACTGTGATAACATAAAACCTGGAGACTGCTTTTTTTTTCCTTAAGTTTGTGGCAGTTTTTGGGTGGGTCAGAGCAACAAAGCTGGGGAGGGCTCTGGAGCACAGGTTTGATGAGGAATGGCTGAGGGGGCTCAGGGGAAAAGGAGGCTGAGGGAGGACCTTATTGCTCCCTCCAACTCCCTGAAAGGAGGATGTAGCCAGGTAAGAGTTGGTCTCTTCTCCCAAGAAACAAGCAGACAACAGGAAATGGCCTCAAGTTGTGCCAGGAGAGGTTTAGATTGGATATTGGGGAATATTTCATAATTGAAATGGTTGTCCAGCCCTGGCACACACTGCCCAGAGCAGTGGTGGAGTCACCATCCCTGGAAGGATTTAGAAGACAAGCAGATGTGGCACCTGGGGACAGGTTTAGTGGTGGCCTTGGCAGTGCTGGGGCAGCTCGATGATCTCGGGCAGCTTTCCCAACCCAAAGGACTGCAGGACTCCCGGCCCGGGCTCTGGCCGTGGTGCTGAAGCCCTGGGGCCGCTCCCCGGAGCCGGGCACCACCCGCTCATCCCCGGGCTGCGGCGTCTGACCCTGATGCTCTTGGAAATTCAAGAGTGCTTCCTGCACGTCCCAGCACTCCAAGAGATGTCCAACCACCCGTCTGCACACCCTGCTCTCCAGCATAAAGGCATTCGAACCCAAGTAACAAATCAGGAGTGTGGTCCCACACATCCTCGGTACTTGCTCTAGCATTTTTATAGTTGAAAGATCCAGCCTTTCAGATCAGGTCAAATCATGCAATCTACGTCCACACAAATATCCAAGCAGGAAAGACACACCCTGAATACACACCCTGATTCCAGGGGAACTCTAGGACAGTTTTCTCCCTCCCCAGATTTCCCATCACCTCTCAGAGCAGGAACTTTGGGTTAATAGCCATGCAAAGTGGCAGCCCTAAATCCACTCACTGTTATTAAACTCTGTAACACGTAGACACAAATCTTATGTGATACCTGTGTCAGGAAACTCCTGATAGAATTAACAATGAAAATGATTTACCTGCCCAGTTTATGGGCAGAGTCGGGAGTGATTATCAGCTGTACTGTCACAGCAAACCTGATAAAGCTCTGGACTTTATTCACGGTTCAGAAGCGCCAAGCAATGTGATTGACTTGGGAAGTTTGTTTTCCACAAGAAATTAATGCCTCATAACCCTCAACCATCATCCTGCTCACTCCACACATTTTTCACTTTATGACTAAGGTGACTTTTTGCATTCAGAAAAACAAACCAACCAACAACTAGCGAATTAAGTAAACTTCCCTAAATCTCTCATTCCAGCTCCATTGGAGTAGAGGGTTTTGGTTTTTTTGGTTCCTTCCATCTCCTGGCTTTGTTTCAAAATCATCTGCTTAGTGTTTAAAATTTACTTTTTAATTCACTTTATAATCCATTTCTTCTTTAGAAGAGTTTCATCAATAAAAAACTTGTTTATTTAATGGAACTTTTTACTCAAAGAAGCTTTGTCTTGTGATCTGGCCAGAACAGGAGAATTTCAGTGGCAAAGGGGGAAAGAGATGTACCACATAAATATGAATTTCAGGTTTTTATGTGCTGACCTAAACTGTAATTAAATACTCCAAAGGATTCATCCATAATTAAATAACCTCAAATTAAATAATCTCAAGGATTAACTGAACTCACGGGAATCCCCATGTCTCACCTCTGCAATAAATTATGAATGGAATATAGCTAAGGAGGAGAAATTCCACTCCTATTGTCCAGTCCTTTCTCCTGGAAGAGTCCGCTGGAGTGTGGAATGAGCAGACTCCAAGAGCCACCAGCAACTCCCTTCTGACTGCATCTTTGATAGCGATGTGTCGAGCCCCCAGACATCACCCAGTTTATCAGCAATTAGCACAGAACAGGAAGCTTCACAGAGGCCAGCAATTTGGAATCATTTCGCCCTTGCTCCAAGTGCCATCCTGGTTGCTGATTTCAACACACAGGAGGGGTTTAAGCTCTGTATCCCAGGGAAATACCAATAATTCTTGGATCTTTGCAAATTACATCGGGGAGGCGGAAGAGGAGGGAAAACGTCAGCGATGTAAAATGACACTAAGCCACTGCTCTAATTCCCCAAAGAATGTTCCAGGGCTTTAGCCTCTGCTGCTGTTTCTCTGCTTGTTCTGCATGTGCAGTACCAGCTTTCTCCAGGCTGCAGAAGGATCCGATTAAGCTTTTTTATTAGGAACACATGTTGAGGGCAGGTGTGTTCTGTCAGCCTGGGAACACACACGCTGCCCCACAGGAGAGGATGGAGCTGGGGTGCCCCAAGCACTCTGCAGGCAAAGAAACAGAGCGGGAAAGACAGGAAGAGACAAGTGTGCCCAAAGGGAATGAGGAAAACATATGTCTGAGCATCCCCCTGCCCCTCAGTCCTCTGAAGTTAGCTTTTTAACAGAGTTGAAAACTGTTCATAAAACAGCGGCGTTGAACGAAGGCGCTGGAGCTGGAAAGAGTAAATCAGAGAAAAACCTACAGAAAGGGACCAGCTGGCTGCAAGTGTGCAAAATACACAAGGGATGGGAAGGCAAATTTTAGGAGGTGTTACTGCTACTTGTGTAAGATCTTAGCTTTAGTCTACCTCTGTCCTAGTGAAGATTCTCCAACTCTTCTCTCAGTAAACGAACTTGCCACTGCTTTTTCCACCACAGAGAATAAGTGCAAAGTCTCTTCTTTCAGGGCAGACGCATTCTAGGTTTCACTTCTAATCAGAGCTAATGAAGTGTGCACACTGTCATCAGTGCAAGAGGGGGAAATGAAGAGAAGTCTGCTATGAGAAAGCAAAAATCCAGCTTGTGAAAGAGCTATTGTGACCAGATAGCCAAAGAGAGGCAATCAAAATCCTTTAATTCCTTGACCTTCTTTACTCTTTGGATGCAATTACAACCACTGAAAATCTACCTTCTGCCAAGAGCAAGGCATCTCTTGTGCGT
The DNA here is from genome assembly GCA_013398955.1 of Callaeas wilsoni. Classification (NCBI taxonomy): domain Eukaryota; kingdom Metazoa; phylum Chordata; class Aves; order Passeriformes; family Callaeidae; genus Callaeas; species Callaeas wilsoni. Next base: position 37,415 of record VWPU01004704.1, on the reverse strand, counting down.
TGGTTCTCACATAACATCTGCTGTCAAGGCTTGCATTGCTGCCTTCCTGGGAACCTTCCAACCTGTCAGTCTGAGTGAAAACAACAGACAGGCAGGCAGCGAGTTCTGGCGGCTGGGAAGACACTTCCAATTTCTACCCCATTCAGTGGAGCCGCAGGAAAAGCCTAACCCTCCCCACTCCCAGAAGTACCATATGGACAGCCCAGAGCTATGCCAGGTATTTCCGAACTGGGATCGCTCCTCTCCCTGCTGGCTGGTGAGCTGGGGATGTGCGAGATGAATCCTTGCTAAGGCAAAAGGAAAGCAGATTCTTATCTCGACAAAGCAGTTGCTGCTGCATTTCCTACCTGGGCTGGTAGGATTATCTTTACAGTTCATTTCTATACCAGGACAGACTTTTAGATGTTGCCACAATGAGCTTTCTCCTCCAATGTGCTTTGTGCTAAAGCATTGAGAAAGATTTTCATACTGGGCCCTACAGCTACTTTTATCATGTGTGGTGACTAATATGCCCAAGTTTGACTGCATTCCAGATTAAAGGAATTGCTTTTGCCTTCAAGGAGTACAGACAAGCTCTGAGCAAAAGCAGAGTGAGACCTTATGTATCCTCAAATGTATGCCCAGGAGCAGGATGATATAATCAGCAGGAGTCAAGCTGACAGCCAACACTGTGCTCACCATATGGGTCCAGGTTTGCTTTCACTCTCCTTTGGCATGCAAGACTGAATTCAGGGAGCCTTGCCCTAAGTACACAACACGGCAGTACAGCCTCTCAATAGTCTCAAGGAATTGGAAATTCCAGAAAAAAAAAATAAAGTGTTCACAGTTGGGCACTGCATATTCAAACAGCGTGGATTTCACAGTGCTGTATCTGGGGTAAAAACCAAACAAAGCAGAACACACCCCCCCCACCTCACCACTTCTAAAAACCATCAGACAAAGCAAAACCAAACTACTGAAAGCACAATTTTGCCTGTCCCTTGCCCTTCCTATCAGTGAACTGACTCTTCTGGTCTCAGACAAGGAGGGAACTAGGTCATGTCTCTTCCTGCATCCCCTGAGCCTTCAAGCTGCTGGCTGTGTTTTTGTACTATTGATCTGTGTCCCTGCCTGTCTGCAGCACCGTACCTGCCAGCACTCTGGGGACAGCTGCCCGTAATAAAACCTGCCTCAAAGTGAGATAAAGAGAACAGAAAAAGATACTGGCAGGGATCAAAGAGTTTGACCCTCAGAGAGTAAAAAGGGAGAGAACTGGCCAACTGCTTTCAGGCAAGGTCTGAGGGAGAAAGAAGACCTGCTTTTTGCCTGACCTCAAAGCAGAGGGGAAAAGCTCCATTTCTCCCACTGCAAGACAAATTACATAAGCATTTCAGAGCCAGCAGCAGTAACAGACCTGAGGCTTCAATACTCTACTTTTATTACAGGACAAGTAGAAATTTAGTTCACTGAATAGCTCAGCCCATATGGGTTTTGTGCCTACAAGTATTTTAACTCCATTTCCAGGGTTTAAGATTCAAAAAACTATTGCACCTTAAATCTCAGGGAGAAAGAGAGAGAAAATATTTCCCTTAATCTTATTTTTTCTTATATTTCCCTCCTGTCTCCCCATCTGGCCTTTAGTGGCGTTTTGCAGATGCACAGAGAATACTGTCATGTGCCTTTGGGAAGAAGCAAAGGAAAAGCCACTGCCAGAGACAGAGTCCTATATATCAGTGTGATCACTTAGCCCAGGGCCACGTGCCTAAGTCAGTAAGCTGCCAAAAACCCATGATCTACTCCAAATAAACTCAGGACCATTTGTTGGCTCAACCCATAGCCCGGGGCACGGGGGCTGTGCCAGCTCAGGAGTTCAGGAAGGATGCTGAGAGTGAGAAACCTCTGTGCTTTAAAAAGGGGTGTTCTGACTGCAAAGTCTGTGCTCGTTTCACCAAACTCAGGTACAGCACCAGCTCAGCACCAACCCTGTTCCACCTGACAGCCCCTTCTAAAAGACACCAGGCTCTGTTCTGGACACACAGATTTGCCTTTCTCACACAGAGGCGTGGAAGCAACTCGCAGACAGTTTCATGCGGATCGTTTTCCCCGAAGGAGAACTGACGGAATATTAACAGCCAGCACACGTGCCAGGGAGTCCATCCAACTCAGGAAACAGGAGCTTCTGCCTCTGCTCTGTGACATGGCTGAGCCTTCCCCCCTCCCTGCAGTTCACTGGGTCACACAGACCATCCCAGCTAATAGGAAATGCAGGATCAGGACAGCAGAAAGTTGTACCAAAAACGTGCAGAGAGAGTACTCGGCGCTCCAGAAACGTGAAAAATCCCTATTTGTTATCCTGCAGCATTTAAACAGGGCAAGTCTCCTTTCTTTTCTAAGCCAAAACTGAAAGCCAAACCCTGAATGGTTCCCCAGTTCACATTTGTAATTAAAGCCATTAACCCCAAAGTAACAACCCAAAGCCGATTAGAGATATGGGCTACAAAATGCAAGCGCACCACCGAAGTGAGGGGCACAATGGACATTTTGTTTCAGTTAATTTCACAGAAAAGTGAGAAACAACTAACAGGGAACTTTAAGGACAGTGCATTTTTGCAGAGTACTGTCAAAGGCCTGAGGAAGAGTCTGATGAGGAAAGAGTGGATAAAAACATTTAGTGAATGTATCTTTGGTATCAGCAGAAGGAAAATACGCTGCTTCCTACCTCCTAAAAGTTTATTTCATTTTCTGGAGATTCTTCACAACAAACGTGCAGGTATGTGCTCCACCACCCACCCCTGAGTCATGGGGAGTAAGAGCAATCCTTCACAGAAACACGGAATTGTTAAGGTTGAAAGAAGCCTTTTGAGATCAAGTCAATCATCAACCCATCATCACCACCACGTTCATCACTAAACCATGTCCTCAAGTGCCATATCCACACATTTTTTGAACGCTTCCAGGTGTGGTGACTCCACCACTTCCCTGTTACAGTGTTTTACAACCCTTTCTGTGCAGAAATTGTCCCAAATATCTAAACTAAACCTCTCTGGTGCAATTTGACACCATTTCCTCTTGTCCTGTCAAAACTTTTTCTCTTGACCCTCCTCCAGAAGGGCCTCTGTCCTTGTTAAAACATGAATTCCCACACCCCAACAGGGATTCAGCACCATTGGTTATTGTATGGTTGCACAAATGCATTACTTCAGGCATCAGGCTGCTGATACCCACTTCCAATTCTTTCCAGCAATATTTTTTTTGTAAGAGAGAACAGGAGAACAATTCAAACAAAACACATTTACAGAGGCTTTTACAGTCAGACAATACAAAAAGTGGTGGAAAATACAGGCCAACCTCCTGTGCCTGGGAAAAACCAAAACCAAAGAGCATCTCCTGAGGAACTGCCGCCCTCAGCGAGGCACTCACCGCGATGAGGATCTGGAAGGAGCTGTGCATGACCTCGATGTACCGGTACTCCAGGGCACAGCCGATGACAGAGATGTAGGAATGGTTATCCAGCCCCTTGATGCCAGACATTGAAGCCTCCTTCCTTACACAGCCAGGGCCATTCTCACTCCACCAGGATTGGTGCCGGGAGATGTTGAATGTCAGGAGTTCGCTGTCCTAAGGAGAAAAGTTGCAAAGAGATGTCCGTTTACTCTGAGAGTGTCAGACACACAGTCAGATGGAGGTCGTATTAAATCAATGGAAAACTTGAAGTTTCTAAGATTCTCACTTCCTAAAAATGCTAGCACAGATCAAAGCACATTGGCTTGATATTCCTTCATAGAATCATGGAATGGTTTGGTTTGGAAGGGACCTTAAAGAACCTTCCACTATCCCAGGTTGCTTCAAGCCCTGTTCAACCTGTCCTTGGACACTTCCAGGGATGGGGCAGCCACAGCTTCTCTGGGCAACCTGTGCCAGGGCCTCCCCACCCCCACAGGGAAGAATTTCCTCCTATTATCTAATGTAAAAATATTTCTCAGGCAGGCTGCTGTGGTGAGAACATTCCTGAGGCAACGAATCTGTTTCACCATCCTGTAGCACACTTTGGACGCAGGCTGCAGACTCAAGAACATGTTGCTAGTGGTTTCTTCACCCAGAAAAAAAACCCTCAGGTCTTGGGTTTGGGAGATGAACCTTGCACCTCCAGAGGAAGAAGGTAAACAAGGCAGCACTAAGTGTCCTGCCAGGCTCTTCCCAGCATGGGAATCAACACAAGCAACTGAAAAATACCAACTTCATAACCCCAAAGTGAGTTTCAAAGCCCAACAGATCTTCCTCTCTTCCTAGCTTTTAACACGTCTGACAAGATCCTGTACCATTTTTGCCTGATTTCCTTCCACGCTCTTCACATCTGGTGCTTCTGCATCTCCCGTCAGCCCCGGGTCAGCCTGCCCAGCCCAGCTGACCTCACAGCATTGGCTGCAGCTTCTTGTCAACACCTCCCCTGCAGCTCCTTATCAACTCTACCTCTCGAGGCTTTTTGTTGTGCTCCCTTGTCTTTGCTAGTTAAATACTTTAAACCAGCTGAGGGGGCTACAGAGTGAAATGCCACACAAGGAGTGCAGGGCTTTGGTGTGCAGCCAGATGCTCACTTAAAAATGACCACACTTTGCTCACACTCGAGAAAAGAGCAGTATTTGTGGGAATACTCAGAAGAGCTTTGGGATTCTGAGCTTGCAGGACATGGCAAAGCCCTCCTGCAGGTAAAAGACAAACTCAGGACTGGCTGAACAGCTGCAACCCTTCATGGATGAGTGCCAAGTGGTGGCTGCCCCTGAAGCCCTCTCAGATCACTTTGATGCAGGGAAAAAAAAAAAAAAGAAAAAAAAAAAAAAGGCAAGGGCTTGGAAGTTTTATTCTGAAGGACAGACTAAAAATGTTAAGGCAGAGAATCTGTATCTCTACAGAGAGGGATGAATGCTGGAAATACATACCTCGTCTACCCATTACTAAAGGTTTTAGCATCTATCCATAAACTATTTTACACTGCCCACGCCAGGTCCTGCACAGTCCCAGGAGGAAAGCTGTGGCTCCCAGAACAGCAGCAGTCAGAGCTTGGGGTATTCACACTCCCCAACATGGAAAACCTCACATGGCAGCTCCTTTGTGTCAGCTCCCCGTAGAGTCAAAAGGAAAAACAGATTCAGAGCAGCTTATCCAAGCCCCTGCTCCAAATCACCCTCCGGAGAGAGAGCCTGTCTCCACAGCCAACACAGGAGGCAAGCCAGGCAGTCCTGCAGATACAAAACATGGACACAGAAAAGCATATCCAGGGCCAAACTCGAGTTTGGGGGCAGGAATCGGAATGCCAGCCAGAGAACCAGTGAGCAGTCACCAACTGCCCCGCTCTGCACCTTGTGTGGGGACCCTCCATCCACCACAGAGACCCAAACCCAGCCTGCAGAGCCATCGTTCAAATCTGCTGCAGGAAGCACGTGTTGAGAAATGTGGACAATTAAGTGAGGAGCCAGCTGCCAAGCTCCTGCCGTAATCGCCACAGCAGATGGCACGTGCTTTCCAGGAGAGGGAGGAGGGCACGGAGATGGAGGGTGGCACCGTTGCAGAGGCAGCCGGAATAGCAAAGACAACAGGGAAAACTCCATTAGCTGTTGGGAGTTTAGCCCTCTCCTGGGCTTCACCCTTCAGTGGCCCAGATAACTCATAAAGTCACCAAATCACAGCTTTTCTGCAAAGCTTGTTCTTTTCCCCCCAAGTTTGCATGTTATGGGGCTCATGGATTTTCCCCAGCCAAAGCTCTGCCTCCAGGAGACAGCCAGGCCTCCAAGTGGCTGGGCTCTTCTTCCTCTCACAAGCCACTCACTGCTTTGGTTGGGGAAAGAAACAATCATCTTTCTCAACAAAACAAAACAAACCCTCACAAACAAACAAACGAACAGAAGAAAAACCCCAAAACAACCAAGAAACCCCCCAACTGAATTCCTGTTTCTTTGCCTGGGGCTCCCCCCAATTAGCACAGAACCAGAGCTGCTCTCCAGGGCACCGCGGGATCTACTCTCAACCTCAGTCCCGAGGGCTTCCCTCTCCCAGCTCACAGATGGTGCCTTCCCAAACCTTCTGCCTCACTGATGCAGACAGACCCCTCAGTGTCTTCTCTGCTCCTTACAGAGCCATCAGTGTGTGTTTGGCAAAGTAAGGAACAGGCTGCTTTCCTTCTAGAATCTCCCTTTTGTCAGCCCTCAGAGACTTGGCTCTGACTTTACTTCGCTGCAGAAGCTGAACTTGCTTGTAAACTCAGCCTGAAAAAGCAGAACAGGTGTGGCTGGAGGTGGGCAGGTGGACAGGACGTCCTAACCAGCACTCATTGCTTTTTCCCTACAATCACAGTCCAGCTCTGAGCAAAGGAAAAAAAAAAAAAAAAAAAAATCATACATCAGTGAAGAGCAGACGAGAAAAACGGAGCGCATTTGGATTCCAAAAGCACCACAATGCCTCGAACTCATGAACCATCCACCTCACAGACGTAAAGTGAATACTGATTGCACACTGGGATCAGGGAGTGTCGCTGTGTTCAGAGCCACCTTCCTGAACCAGCACCTGTCTGGAGCTCGAGGGCAGCACGAACGAGCGGGTCTCGACACACAAAGCAGTGCTGTTCCTCTGCTCGTGCCCCTGGCTGGATGCCCTCAGGGATACCTGTGTGATGGGGCACAATAAAAAAAGCACTCAAGAAAATCCCTTAATTGACCTCCCGTTGCTCAGAGCTTGCCGGGAGACTACGAAAACAACTCCAGGATGTCTCCTGTGGTTTGCCAGCTTCGTTTGTGAGAAGACAGTTGGAGAGAAGTGAAACCATGAATTAGAACAGCGCACAAAAAGCAGGAGAAAAGAAGCAATTTTAAGAAGGTTTAGGGAACAGCTGTTTCCCAAAAGCTTTCTGTGATGCATTTGAAATCTAAACACACTGAAATGCTCCCAGAAGTGGAATGTGGGTTGGGAGATGTTAGCTGGCCCCAGCAGTGAGCCAGCCCTGCTGCGGGGAGAGGGATCTGTGTGTGCCTGGTCCCACCTCGTCCCCTGTCAGGGCTATCGCTGCCTCTTTAACCTCTTTCACCTCGACAGAAACACGAGCCAGGAGCAATTCAGGCCCCTTCTCAGGAGCACGTTGAAGGCCAGCCAAAAAATCACATCTCACTCTCAACTGCTGTAGCACCTGGCTGCCACCTGATTGCCAGCAGTGTGAGAGGGAGGACAGCAGCACTGAAACTGCAGCACCTACATTTCACAGAGCCTGTTTTCCCCACCGTGTCCCACGGGAAACTCACACCTACCTCCAACACCCACGGAGCCAGCTGCGTTCCTTTGCTAAAATAGCTTCCTGAAAGCTGTTCTGGAAATATTTTCTAAGGGACACTATCAGAGATGGTTTTATTTCTTGCTGTTAACAGCCTTCTGAACTGCCTCCCCCAAATTTCCTTAATTATCAGGCAAAACCACACTAGGACAGCTCTAGAACAAACCAAAGCTCGTTTGGGAGCCGCCAGAGCTTGACAGCAGAATCATTTTAAATCTTTTTAGATGGAAACACTTCTCACTAAAATAGGAAATACAACGTTCATCTTTCAGTCCTGCATTCTGAGTAGCTGCATCACCTCGAGACAGAGAAACACTCCCAGTGTCTCTCAGTGGGCTTGTTGACAATGCCACAGCATTTAAAAGCCAAATCCCAGGCTTCCAAATCCTAAATTTAGAAGGAGTTGAGGGACAGTTTTAAGTACACATGAATTTATCCATCCTCCTCACAGCGTTTTAACCAGGTACAAAGTCATCCCAAGATGCCATCCAGATTCTCTGAAATACAAATAACCCCCATTTGACTCACTAGGGCTGCTTCCATTTCAAGAGGAGATTTAGACCACCATGGCTCTGGATTCAGATCAAAGCAGTGCATAGACAAGAGAAAAATATAAAGAAAGGATAAAAAAAAAGAAAATTAGAAATCACCATTCAAGATGAATAATTCCAGAGGGAAAAGACAAAGGAATACATTGAAATACAGAACACCAGTTCCTCAAACCTCTGTGAACATTTCTCAAGTGCATGATGAGGAGTCAGTCAGCATGGCAGCTGGGCAGACAGATGCTCGTATGTCTTAACAGCAGGATTTTAATAATTAACTCAGACTGAGGGGTTGCAGGAGGGATGCGTTTCACGCTCGAGTAGACAGGGAGAAGCTTAACATATTATTGCAAACACAGCCTGGAAACTTCAGAGCTAGCTCCCAGCAATTCAACAACCCAAATGGCCAGATGGACATGGGGAAAAGAGGGAGATGGGACAGGAGGAGGAACAGCAACCCGGAAATTCGGCTGTGAGCCCCACCACAGAGCAGTGGCACTGCACTCAGAGCCGCTCAGGAGTATGAACAGAGGAAGTCAGCAAGGCAATGCTGCCAAGAGCTGCTCAGAGACACATCACCACCTCCCTGCCAGTGCTGAGAAGCAGCCCTGCAAATCCAGGTTGCTCCAGCACTTGCCTGCTCACTGGCAGAGCACTTCTAGGAAAGCTGGCATGCATTACATCCTTGGGGAGGCCGTTCCAGCAGCAAGGGAAGCGCTTCCTTAGACACTTGTGCTGATCCACCTGTGTCTGGCCATCTAAGGACATTCTGCTGGGCCATATTTCACACTCTTACTCCTGCTAAGAAAAGATTCCAAGATAAAAAACTCTGGCAGGATAGAAAGACAGAAATCAGGTCAGCTTAGCTCTTCCAAGAAGTAGGGAATGGATTCAGCAATCAGTAAAATGTATTTTCCTTTCCAATGAAAAAGTCAACTAGTGATTGGTAGCTGGTTAGTAATTAGTTATAACTCCCCTGAGCAGGGCTGACCAGAACAGCATCCTCAGCGATTCCATGGCCAGGAGATATGGAATGAACATGCTGGAACAACCTGGAGGATAAAGGAGCACCTCAGGACATGTGAAAGACAAGAGCAAAGAAAGGGTGAGAAGAGGTGGCAGACAATGGAATGGAGGGAAGAGGCAGCAGAGAACAATTCCTTGGTAAGGGAAAGCAAATATCCAAATTGCACCTACCAGCCCTTATTCTACTGATGACCTGAAGTTTGTAACTGAGAGATTGTCTCAGCCCTTTGCCAGATCACTCATGGGCTGACATGGGACTGTGGGATCCCTGGTTTCTGTTCATTAAATCAGCCAGGCATTCAAAGCAAGGGGGCACAAGGACAATGTCCCTGCTCTTGTGAGCAGCACTTCTCTGCTCCCATCCTGTATTCCTTCACCACTGTGACACCAGATCCAGGCAGCAGAGCACAAAGAATTGTTTGCAATCTGCGCACATAACTGTCTCCTCATCTTTTCAGCTCCCTGGGCTTTTCTTAAATCTCTTACATTGGAAACACTTGAATCCTTTCTCTCCTTTCTCAGCCCACCTGAGTTATCATCCGTCTCAGTTGCACTGGGCTGTCATTACCAGACAACAAGTTAACAAACTCCATCCTCTGGAGCTGCTTGCCCTTTGTGCATTCTGTCATTGCAGAAGAGCTGCTGACAGAGCCTGCCCTGGCAGGCTGCCCCTGTCAGAACACAGAGGGGTGAGTGCAGGGCTGGCAGGAGTGCTGCTCTCCCACTCCCCCAGGCTCACCAGGAATCACAGAGGAAACAGCACCCTGAAGGCCTTCTTCACAGCTCTCAGCCCCTTCAGGGACCTGCACAGGAGCACAACCCTGTCCAAGCACTCCCAGTGTGTCCATGCTTAGTCTAGTAGTGAATGAGTTAGTGTTTACCAGATCAGCTCCACCAGCCTCACTCCACCAAAGCTCTACTTCCAATATTTGCAATTTCCCTGCCTACTGCCAGGCTCACGATGAGCTTTGACTTCTGATCAGGACTAGAGGGCAGCCTCATCCCGAGGGGTACCTGCAGCACTGCTGCCATCCACTCCTGGCTGACACCGCCCTGCCCTTGCCCAGCACTTGTACATCCAAGCCCAGATGTCCTTCTGGGGTCTGATCCCACGACTGAGATCAATAAACACCAGCTGGCTTTGGATCAGGTTTCCACAGATGCAGCAGGAGAAGCTCGTGCAGCTTGTGAAGCACCACAGTGTCCTACAGAAACCTCGGCTCCTGCTTCAGGAGGATCTTTGGGAAGCAAAGATTTGTTTTGCCACTACAAAGACCCAAATTACTTCAGTGAAAGTGGAGGAGGATGGAAAGCAGCATCATTAGCTTTCCTTACAAAACAGCTTTTTTAAGTGAAAATAACTCATTAAGAACAGAGGCAAGGCTGTCAACTACTTTGCTGCCAAACAAGCCTGAATTCTCTCTTGGTTATTCAAATTGCCATTAAATGAACTAATTTCTCATTGCAGCCTGAGAGGGAAGTCCACTGAGTCAGTAACAACTTACACTGCAGCCCAATCCTATAAAAAATGTCCCCAGTCACAAGTGTCACCCTGTAGGCTAAATAAAGCCTCTCTGTGTGCTGGCTTGGCTAAAACAAGCCCCAGCACAGAGCAAGGTTACCAGGTGAAGCTCCTCTGTGGTACAAAAAAAGGAGTTTGTGGTGCTGTTTGAATTGCAGAACAGCAACCCGACGTGTTGCAGGGCAGGTTGGGATTAGCAAACACGAGTATCCAGCTGGCTGGAAGCAAACATTGGCTCTCAGAGAGGCTCCCAGAGCAGTTTATCAAGCCAACATTTTCTCTGCAGAAGGGAGCATTTAAATAGTTACATAAAATTCTTTTTTTTTTTCAGTTGGTCTCAGCCAACATCGAGATCATCTCAGGCTGAGATTTCAAGCCATGAATAATCACTGGTTTGGGCAAGAACTCCCTTAAAGTTTCTGGAGATAATTGAGAGGGGAAATGAAGATGAATTGAGACATTAAGAAGCTACATTTTCTTATCTGCAAAGGATTTAGGCTGCCACTCCTGACTTGCTGTAGGCCTGATAAAAACACTGGGCAATTCCAATTAAGACTGCAACTCCAATGCATGACCTGGGAATTTAGGCCAGATGTGGATGTGCTCTGAAATGAACCTGCATTCTACAATCACTCTGAGTCTGCTGTGCTACAGCAACACTCATCATTCATTGCTTACAGCCCGGGCTTAATTTAGGGCCTGCCTCCCATTTTTATTATTTCTGACTCACCCCTCATTAGGCAGACAGCAATACTCAGCTAATCTAGTCTTCAAAGAGCTGTGTGTATCAACTCACAACACCCTGGCCAGCAGCCACGAGTAACTACCACTGTATTTAAGAAGGAATATTTCAGGCAGGAAAGCCACATCCCGAGGAGATGAGCCAGCCTCCCCAGCACCCCTCTGGGGAGGGATGTTCTCTGTTTAGCACAGAGAGGAGCCTCTCCCCAAAGGTACAAAAGGAAATATTTTGCTTGATGTGGCAACAACCAGGTACTTATCCTGCTGCTGAAGTGCAGCAAGGCTTCAGCAGGACTGGGAGGCACAAAAGCATCAAGAGCTGCTCAGGTGCAGAGTTCCAGCAAAGTCCTTGGTCCAGGTCAGCCCAGCCAGACCCTGCTGCAGCTCTTCCAGGACAGGCTGGCAGAAAGGGCACACTCAGTACCACACCAGGGCCCTCCCTCCATCACACACCTTCTTGCCAAGGCAGTCTCAGACCCCAAGAGGATCAGCTGCAATCTGGTTACCTCCCAGCCCTCCTCAGCATCGCTGCTGGGAATTGGGGAACTGCCCTCAAACCCCCTCTCCCCTCAGGATGGCTCTGCTGCCAGGCCTGCTCTCACCTCCAGAAAGCAAGTGCAGTCTACCTGCTGTGAAGGCAGGGCTTGTCCCAGCCACCGCCTGCACCAACCAGCCAAGAGCTCCAGGAATCAGCAGAGGCTCCTCAGTGTTCCACACAAGCAGCAGCGTTCCCCATCCTTGATAAAGCAGCACGGGCAGGAGGGCAGGACCTGCTCCCAGGCTGCCCCCACCCCTCACCTGACCCACGCCAGCCCTCCCCTCCCCACTCAGCTGCATCCCCTTTGCTGCAAAGCCTGGGCACTCACCCATCCAGCTCCCACTCACCTTTGAGAGCCCTCCCACTTCTAAGTAAAAACAGATGATGAAGATGTTCCAGGTGACCCAGACTGCAGTCCAGATGGCATACTGAAAGGGAATGGGGTTGGGGAGAGCGAAGCAATAAGCATTAGGAAGTCACTGGAATTAGTGTAAATGTATACATATATTTTTATTTATACCGATATATGTGTGCTCTAGCTGGGGGCAGTGGAATGCCCTGAGTCAGCACTGAAATCCTTTTTCTCTTCCTCTGTTTGTTTTCCATATTCAGATGCTCTCTTGCCTGATAAGACACACAGGGGCAGGAGTTTGGAGGGATGGAAGAGCTTCTGTGCTGCATTTGTCCAGCCCCTCACCCTCCCTCTGTGCTGGGCAGCGTTTGGGCAGGGTTACCTTAGCACCAGTAAGAATTATCTGAAACCTTCCAAGTTTGGCACAAGCACAGCCCACTGAACAGAGCATTCCTGAGCACAGCCAGGCACCTCCTGCTAAAACAGCGTGCGGGGCTCATGCCTGATCTCCCAGGGGCTTCGCTCTGTCCCCCATGGTGTGCCACATCCCCCCGGAGCACGGGCTGGCACAGGCTCGGGCTGCTGGGAGCAGAAGGTGTCACTCACCACCACGATGTAGCGAGGTCTGTACTGGATGGTGCCGAACAGCCCGAGGATAACGATGATGATGTGCAGGAAGTTGGCAAGGATAGGGGCCCACTGGTACCCCAGAAAGTCGAACACTTGCCTCTCTAGTGCAGCAAGCTGGAAGGGAGAAGGAAAAGGAGAGTTACGGCTTCTGCACCCACAGTGTTTATTCTCAAGGTTTTGACACGCTCCCTGCGGCGGCTGAAGGTGGGACTCCGTCCCCAAAGCAATTTGCTGCCTATGGACCAGGTCAGTAGGACACAGGGCTTGTTTACACATCCCCCTTCCCCTCTGGTCTCGTCCCAGCTCCTCTGCTGGCTGAGCTGCAGTGCTGCGTGGGGCATTCCTGTGCGGTGTGCGCTCTGGGGAGGCGGCTCCCAGAGGACACAGGGGAGCAGCGGGGTGGTAACATCTTAAATGTTGAACGTGAAATACATTCACAAAGATGTCAGTGTAACTTTCCAGAGCTCATTTGTCACAGCCTTCAGCATCACTCCATCACTCCTGACACCTCTTATGTTTCTGCTCTCCAGCACACATCCATCAAAGTAAGGGAGAGGAGGAAACTCTCTCCTCCACCTTCGCCCCTGAGAAAATGCTGCCACCAGTAAAGAAATTCTGCAAACACATCAGTTTCCCTGGACAGGCTGTGTTCCTCTCCAGCGCTAATAACATGGTTGAAGGCTAGTACTGTGTTCTAGACATAAAACTCCATTACTGTTGGAGTGCTGGGGCTGATTTTCAAACCGTATTTGCATGAAGATGTGCTTTTTACCTGTAGGCATCATCTGTGTATCAGACAACATCTGGTCCCCTGGCTCTGAGCCTCTGTGCAGCTGAAAGAGCACAAGGGACATGCAACTGCCTGCTGGCCTTTGCATGCCCACAGCCTTTAAAAGATATATCTACGGGAGAAATCGTGAGTTCAGGGGGCAAAACTGTTAATGCAGGTTTTTTTCCCTGTGCCCAGCCTTGCATGGAGAGATCTTTTCTTTTTTTAGTCTTCACTTACACAGTGCAAGCCCCTCCATGGACCTGTGTCTTCCCTGTCAGTACAAGACTTGAAAGTATGTTTAGTTTTTACAGCAGTCCACTGGGATTGCATTATGACATTTCATATTTATTCTTGGCTAATTAAATCATTACAGTTTACTATCGACACTCGCTATTAATTTAACTCCTAATCAGGCATTAACCATGGGTAATCCTGGTCTGCTGTGTGTAATCAGCTATGTGACACCTTTTCCTAGCTGGGATCTAAGCACCAGGGCTTCTGTGATGGCTTAAAGCATTTAAGGATGTAAGTGGCTGCAGTGGCACTCAAGCCCCACGATGAGAGAAGCCACATCTGTTAAATAGCCATTATTCCTCCTTCTTCCTGGCTCAGTGGGGAAATTGCCTTCACACCTCTCTTGGGCTAGGAAAGTATTGCAATTCCCAACACTACTTTGAAAGTTCAATAAAAATCTGTATTTCAAAGAAATCTGTGCTTAAGGGTGATCGGTCAGGGAGGGGGTAAGCAGCTCTCCCTCTACGATATCTTATTGCCCCGCAAAGAGGGACAGAGAAATGGGGAAGGGATGGAGGCAGTCACCAAACCTCTCTCTTCTGCCAAATAATCTTCCCTGAGCAGCACCAGGCTCTGCCCTGCTCTGATCCCTCTGAAGCACCTGGAGGATGCTGTGGCCGCACAGGGGGAGTGCTGCTCCCCCGGCACAGCGGGTTTGCTGGGGCTCCTCAGAAACACCAGCCACAGGTTAAACCTTAATCCTTCAGGAGGGGATTAACGCATGCACCTTAACGATATTGGGAAATTTGGGATCCTGACTGGCTGGCAATGGGCCACTTGACTGTGACTGCTTCATCCACTCAGGCATTTAATTGGCTTTGTGCGTTCCAGGAGTGTGTGCCGTGAGAGCCTCACTCAGCCCGGGGGCACAACGGGGGCACAACAGGGGCACAACGGGGGTACAATGGGGGCACAACAGGGGCACAACGGGGATGTTCGCCGAGGTAACAAACACCTGGCCAGCTTCGCCTCTTGCCTGCAGGCTCTGAAAATCAGGATAAACACAGACCCCTCGCACCCACGCCTCCTGCCGTGAGCTCTCCCGCTCCAGAATCAGGGCAACCCATGTCTGGAGAAGTGTTTTCTTCTCACAGATGAGCATTTGCCATTAGGGCTGTATGGAAAGGGGAAAGCTTGTCTTTCCACAGCCTCCTGACGTTTCCTGGTTTGTTTGCTCCGGGAAAGAGATGGGGCTGTGAAGTGACAGATAAACAGCCACTCTGGAGATGGACCTGCCAATCTACACAACTTCAGACTTGGGCACAGCTCCTTGAGAGGTCTCCAGATTTTTCCCCATAATCCCAAAAATTATCTTCATACCATACTGCCTTCTCCCTCACCTTCCTTGTCTCCAGGTACTTTCCATCCTGATTTGCTTTCTTTTGCCACTTTACCTGCATTACTAAACTGTTTTTGTGTACCTGGGAGCTGCAGGCATGACTCAGCTGGTCCAGAGACAGGCTGTGCCCATCTGCTGGCTCAGGGAAGGAGAGGGGATGTGGGATGTGTGAGCTCACACAAGCTGTTTCCTCATTTACCAAAATGAAATTACAATTTTCTGTATAAAGTGTTGGTGAGAAACAAATGCTACTGATGAAACTCCAACACTGTATTAGTAACAGGCAGGAGGTGAATCTGCTGCAATCCAGCCATTGGAAATGCAGCCTGAAGCTATCCTGGGCTTCCCCCGTTCCCTCAGGAACTTACGATAATTAAGGAAATATTTGCTGAAAACAAATTGATAAACAACCATTTCACTCATTACACTCCAGGTCTGTGTGCACAGCTCACCCACAAAACGCTGCTGAGATTTGCAGGCAAACAGGGCTGATGCTCGGGCTAAGCTGGCCTTGATTTGGGGTTGGGATGTGAAGAATGTCACGGTGCCCTTCAGTCCTGGTCCCTCCAGCCCTGCTCAGAGATGGCAGGGTCAGGGTTTGCCCAGATCCATCTGTGCCCTCGTGCTGAACCTCTCTGGATGCCTCCTGCTGAGCAGGGAAGTGCCATCTCTCTCTTGTGCTGCCAAGTTTGTGCAGAGCAATATCCTCGCTGTGGTGTTCCTTACCATGATTCACGCTGTCCTATTGAGAAAGCCTATTATATTCCAGAGATACTGGTTGTAAAGAGGAATGTCACAGATTGTGGCACAGGTTTCAAACCATTCAAAGCTGACAGGACCTTTCCATCAGGGAGGATAAATTTTTCTTCTTTATGACTATTCTTATTAAAACCAGGATTCCTTCTGCTCCTTTTGCTTCTCTAACCCATAGTATACTTTAACCTTTCATTCTTTAAATTAAATGATTTATAGCAGCATCAAAATCAGAAGAGTTGTGGCGGAATTTTCTCTCCTGAAATAAACTACATTTCTGCTGATCTGAGCGAAACTGGAATAGCAAATAACCACGTGAAGCAATTGTTAGCCAGGCAAACAACACAAGCCAGAGCTCTCTCTTGGGCCATCATTCATTTATACAGCTGGGGAAGATATGAAAGGCAGGGGGATGTTCTGCAGCTTACGGAGCCCATCCCACAGCTCACGCACAGCACAGAGAGCTCTGGACATGCCCAGGGGCATCACACCATAAAACTTCTCCAGAGAGGGAAGCTGTACCTGAGCTGGAGGGGTGCCCATTGCAGAACAGCAAAATGGTCCTAAAAACATTTCAAAACATGGGACAGTTTCTCATTGGGGGGTTCAAACCATTCCAGTTGCATTTCCAATGGCTCTGACCAGTGTCACTGGCAGCTGTTGCTGCCAGCAGGACACTCCAAGCTGGGTCAGCATGGGCTGGGGGTGCTTGTTGAAATTCTAGTTCCTCAAATCTTTTCTATCCCCTCAACTTTGTCTCCCGTTGCTCCTCTCCTGCTGATAAGCTGGAGGGTCCAACCTGTTCCCTCGTGCCCCCATACTGCTGAGGAGGAAGGGATGCTGATGAACAGTCAGGTACCTGTAATTCCTTAACTCCCCGTCCTTTATAGCCTACTATCAAAGCCATGTTATCAGCTAGATTTGCTCCTCTTAATTTATTAAGCTTTTAAAGCCTTTAATCTTATTTGGTTCGTATCTTTCACTGCATTTCTGAAATCAATTGGGACACAACAGAAAAAATATCATTCTCAAGGCATGTTGCCATGACTCGTACAGATATAGGAAAGGTGCTCAGAAAACCCCACAACAGGTACAGTCACACATCCATTTGTATCTGTTTCTGTAAGCACACGTGCTTTTAACCTTTCCAAGTTAAGCTTTAATGAGAGATTCATTTTTTAAATGAAACATTAGAAATAAAAATCCAAGCGTGCAATAAAGGGAACAAATGGGAAAGGCTGATGCTACTGCTGGAAGAAAAAAAAAAAAAAAAAAAGGAAGAAAAAATGTTTTACCCAGAAACCCAGGCAATTTTCCACTTGACCTATAAGAAAACAACCTGAAAACTCCTCTGCTACTCCTTGTCTCTCAGTGCTGTGAGGACACAGCCTCACAGACTGCTCCAGTTCCTCCTCCTCCTCCTCCAGCTGGGACAAAATTTGCCACTTAACCCCCTGCCTGTCCTTTCTCTGCAGCCTGAACCCAGCAAGAGCCTCAGCTGCAGCCCTGGGTCCCCATCGTGCTGCTGGGATGGTGTTCCGGGCTCCTGGCTGATCCCAACGCCCTGATCCAGGGTTTGATTTCCTGCCAAGTGGCTTCGCTTTTTAAGAAGATGCTCTTTCTTTGTCTGCTGTGCAAACACCATCGGAGCTTTCACTGGAAAAGGTCACGGGCCTTTTCTTGAGGAAAAACTTGCACTGCTTTCCTGAGGTGTTTTGGCCATAAGTTGTGATAGCTCGAGCTCAGGGCAAAGTCTCAGTGCTGCTACCCCTATGAGGCGTCATATAAGGATGGAAATTTGGATCCTGCTACCTGAAACAGCAGGAAGAAATTAAAAAGGCTCAGATTGTATAATTTGAAAAATATATCTATTTAGGTTTTGAACACAAATATCTTTTTTTTTTGTTCTTTCACCCAGTTTACATTTGGCAATACTAAACACCTGTCTGCTGTTTATTATTATTATTATTATTATTATTATTAATGTATTGGTATTATTATGATATAGTAAGTTATTCTACACATCTTTCTAAATACAATTGCTTTGATTTTGTAAATGCTGGGAAAATGCTAGATCTAAAGAATCTAAACCCAAGCTGCTGTGTGCTGAAACTATCAGCAGTGAGCAAAAAATTCCCTTCTGTGCCAGTGCTTATTCAAGGTGGAGAAGATTCTGTGAGAAGAAAAACAATTAAACAGTAAGTCTGCTCTTACCACAGTGCCTGCATCTCTAAATAAATATGAATGGTTGCAATAGCTCTTTAATTAAGTTTATCTGCACAAGCAGCTCACTGAGCCATTACTTCCCATCCCCACATGGAAGGGCTCATTCTGCGAGGTGCCACGTCCTTGTCTCTCCCAAAGTCAGCCTCTCACGTGCTCACACCCGCTGCATTCATGAAATCTCATTTTTCTTCAGTAAGTGTTGTCAAGGAAACCTTCCTTGGGGCCCTGTGATCCACAGCTCCATTCCCAGCATCCCTCTCCCAACCACAGAGGTCAAGAGACTAATTGCACAGGAGGTCTCTGTTTGTCACTTGGTCTCTCAGGCATCTTTGGCCACTCTGGCCACTGGGTACAATGCGCCCCATTCTCTGCTCCTCTGGTCTGTGCTCTCCCCAGAAGCTGCTGAAACCCCTTCTGTTCACACAGACATTGGAGAGGCCTCCAACAGCAGAGCGGACACCTTGAAGCCATTTATATTTCAGCAGAGAACTGGTCACTGTGCTGGCCTGGAGGACCTGCCAAAGGGCCCCATGGGGCAGCAGGAGAAGTCCCCATCACGGTCCCACACCAGGTCACTCCCTGCAGCAGGGCCTGGCTGCTCCTGGGCATCGCTCTCCTGCAAACCCAACTTTTAGGCTGCCTTGTGCCACATCCAAAGATGAGGACTTCTCCCAGCCCAGAACCATCCTGTGCAGAGCCTGGGCAGGTGCAACACCCTCCCTGTGGTTTGTCACAACTTCTCTGCTGAAGCCTGGAGCATCCTGCTGTTAAACATCCCAGTGCTGAGCCCTCACCTCCTCCTTCCCCTGGCCTGGCACCTCTGAGCTTTGCACTGTCCCCTCCCAGCATCGTTTTGTGTGGGCAGTGATGCTCTCAGGAGTGCCATTGCTGTGACCTCGAGCCCTGAGCTTTCTGCTGCCAAAGCCTCCCAGAAACATCCGAGCTGCCAAATCTGTCATTATTCAGTCCCACATGCCCAAATGCTGCTCAGCATTCCAGGGAAAGCACAATCCTGCTAAACATGAGGGATGAGACTGGCACTGAGCAGTGCAGAAGGCTGTTTGTGTCTGGAGCTGAGGCTCTGGCTTCAGGGGGCTGAGGTTTCCTAAGCACATCTTAGAGCCACCAGCCCTGCTCAGGTGAAGACACAGGCCATGCACAAGAATTCATGGGATCATGGAATCTTTAAGGTTGGAAAAGCCCTCTAAGATCATCACTTGCTCCCCCAGCACTGCCAGGCCCACCACTAACCCATGTCCCCAAGTGCCACATCTACATGTCTTTTAAATCCCCCCACGAATGGTGACTCCAACACAGCCCTGGGCAGACTATGCCAGGGCTTGACAACCCTTTTGGTGAAGAAATTGTTCCTCATATCCAATCTAAACCTCCCCTGGAACAATTTAAGGCACACAACCAGGCAAACCTCTTAATCCAAGTTTTGGATTGTGCCACGGAACTGGCAAAACATCAGGAGCTGGCAGTACTTTTTCTAGCAAGACACCACACCCATGGTCCCTGCCACAGGTGCCCTCTCCTGCTCCACGGCCTTCTCAGCAGGGTGGTCAGCAGGACAGTGAATTAACTGCTTGCACATAATGCTGCAGAGGTGAGAAAAGGTTGCCCAGCACCATGTTCTGAATGGTGCTCAGAATCCAGCTCCTGGGAAAAAGACTGCTTCCTAGGAGGAATGCTTCAGGAAAATTACCGCCCTGGATTGCCCTAACTTCTCCCAGCTCAGGGTCAGTCAGGTGTCTGGTGAGGATCGTGCTCTGTACCCCTGACAGCCTCCGGCCTGTTTGCTTTTATGGATCCCATGTCCCCCTGGGGCTCAGACCCCAGGGTGCAGGCAGCACGGGATATGGGAGCTGCTGTGCTCCCCGTGCTCCTGCCTGTGTCTCCTGATGGCACCTCAGCTCAACACGCTGCTCTGATTGCTGATTGCTGAGAGCACCAATCGGGCTGAATTAATAAGCAGGTGCCTTTGTGATCCAGGCAGAACAGCACTCTGACAGGAATGACAAACTTGTTTTATTTGCAACCTACGCCAACACTCCAACCTAAGTTCCTCAAACATAATTAAATTAATCTGTTGTGCCCGCAGTGTTCTCCCCTAAGCCCCCCCAGTGTTCTGCTCCTCCCCCAATTTTGTGGCTCAGCGTTGGGTCTCCAGCTTTGGGACAGAGGGAGGAGGCACTGGGGTGAAGGGGGTGTGACTGCATTTGCAACAGGCATAAAACCCAGTGAGTTTCTTCAACAAGTGCCTGACGTTTTTGTCACCCAGATGCCCAGGCTCAGGCTCCACACTCCTGCCTTTCCCTCACCTGCTGAAGAACCTGCTGTGTTATCTTACCCCACCTCGTACTGCTGATCCTGGGCAAACATCCCAGCTGCTCCCCCAAACAGCATCCTGGCACGGCTGACAGCTTCAGCTCTGGGGAGGAACTTCTCCTACCAGGAGCACAAATTTCCCGGTTGCACGAAATAATATATATTAAAGGTGTGCCATTAACTCAGCAGCCATTTCCCTCTGGAGATCTGCTACCAGTTATGAACCCATCTAAACACTCCAAAGGCTGCGAGGCAGAGCACTGCTGGAGATCAGCAGGAACTTAATTTTCTAATAGAGAGATTTATTCCCTACAAACAGGGCATTATATCGTGTGATCCCTGCCTCTGCTCAGCCATGAAGGCTATCTGAAATTTGGGCTCATTCCCATGAGAGGGATGCAGGGAAAAAAGCAAAAATACTTGAAAATTAACCAAGGGGTTGTTGTGTTTAGGGAATATAACCTATATAACCTTTTGACCTGCTATCCTAGGCATCTCCTGCTTGGCTACCAGAGCCAGCTCTGCAGCTGGAGGGAGAAGGGAAACCATCGACAGGGCTGGCCCAGAAGGCACAAGGCTGCCCTGAAGCACTGCTTGGGCCAGCACTGCCCAGCCTGTCCTCTCCTGACGCAGCCCTCTGGAGCCTCCTGGGTGTGGGAGCAGCAGAGGGTGAAGAGCTCAGAGATCCCATGAACTCTCAAGTGTACTAGACAGACTTTAAATTATTCAGGGGTCTGACCAAAACTCTCAGTGTGTATAAAGCCCATGAGACACCAGCTGTACTCACCCAGTTTAGAAAAAAAATCTGTCTCTCTTAGCTATTTTATAGGCACTTATTGCAAACTGCAATTTTATTTCACTGCTGTTTACCCCAAAGCTGAATTGTGGCCGTAAATATACCACTGGGAATTTCCCCAAGGGAGCAGTAACTCTTGCTTCAGGCTCAAAAAGCCGAGCTGGGTTCTCCCTCTGTCCTGTCCACACACAGCCTAAGAAAGCCTCACTGTGACCAAGTGACACTGAGACCACCCCCTGCCTCTGGCTTTAGGAACAAAAGCGTTCCCTGGTGTCCCCTGCCAGTCTAACTCACGGCTGGCACCTGCAGCACTTTCTCTTCAGGAAGGGTCAGCTGTGGCCTGAGTGACAAAAATGCCTCTCTGAAGGCAAAACACCTGCAGAAAGCCACCTGAAGCCCTTTTTCTCATGCAGCAGATGAGGACGAGAGATTTTTGGTGGCCATGCAGCACAGCCAGCAAAAAGCCCCAGTCTTTGCACAGGTCTGTGTCACCCCTCGCTCCACAAGATGCTCCCAGCACACGGGACAAACACTCCCTGTGCTGCTGGACTTCTTTGGGAACCCTCCAGGGCCTTGTGAGCCAAAGGTCCCTGCTGTGTCCCCCTCCCTGCACCCCACGGTCCCACCCCGCTCCGGCCGGCTCAGCGCCCGCTCTCCCACAGCTCCTTCCCGCACATGGCACTGGGAGCTCCAGCAGCTGATCCCCTTAATTAGGTCACAAATAGATCACGTGTAAAACGCTTGCACCAGCCAGATCCTCTGAAGGAAAAACATGCAAGCCTTGCAACTGGGGTAAAAGCTCGGGAGAGGAAAGCTGCCAAAGTTTAAATAACTCTTCAAAACTTTGTCCGTAGGAGCCTTGCTTCAGCTTCTGCTCGACAGCTGGGCCCCTGCTCCTTGACACTGGAGCTAAGTGGTAACGTTGCTTTAATTTCCTCTTGCTTCTGCTGCATTGCCAGATTGCTTGGATATTCGTAAACAGAAGGAATTTAATGAAAATTATAATTAGAGCCCTGCGGTGCTCTTGCAGGTCGCCTTTACACTGGGCTGGCTATTTACATTACAAATCAGGCTGGTGTCACTGCAGAGTCTACAGCAAGAGAGGAGAATTCATTAACAGGGAAGCGCAGGGTGGGTGAGAAATAGGGGAGCGAGAGAAAATGATATTGTTATTATTAATAATCTAGGAAATTGGGATCTGCCGTGGTCTTGCTGCAGCTTTGCTCCTCGAAGGAAAGCTCATCCTAATCAGCCTGAAGCAGAAGGAGACTCAGCACAGTCACCCGGAGACTTCCATGGCAATTACTGTACAAATGGACCCTTTTTTTCAAAGAGCAAGGCTTTCTCACCCCACCAGGACGCAGAGAAGTGCTCTTAGCACCTAGCTGTCAATTTGGGGGTGTTAGGAAGAGACAACATGAAGCCAAAGGGATGCAGTTCCCATTATTTTGCAGCTTTCCCTTTCCACCTGCCAGCAGCTCCACACGATGCTTTTTGCCCTCCTATAATGCCACGGGCAGCAGCTCCTGCTCCTGCTCCTTCCACCAAAGCCCTCCAGCACAGCTGGTAACTGTCTTCCCATCTATGCAGTGAAATTAGGAATAACAGCCTCGTTTTACACAGGATTGCTGCAGACTTGGGTCCTGTTTGTAAAAAGCTTCTGTAATATTCCATACCAACAATCCTGCCTCAGCACTAACAGCATCTTCACTGCCACTGTGGTTTTTTGGACGCCCACCTGCCCATGACGGCAAAAAGAGGTGGCACTGTAGGTTGGGAACCTCCCATGATGATGGCAGCACCAACCCCTCACCTTTCCTTTCACTGTCACATTCTCAACACAGAGAGGTGAACTCCCCCTTTCCCACGCCTGCATCCCCCAAATGAGAAGCTGGAGGTATTTTAGGAGTTGGGCTGCAAACAGGCTGAGTGGTTTGTCTGCATTTCATCCACACTATCATCACATAAAGTGACCCATGCTGTGACAGCTGAGTTTTAATCATCACTAGTAACACTGATAGTTTTGCTTTGCCCAAAAAAAACCCAGCAAAAACACAAAAATGTGTTTATATCAGTTAAAAAAAAAGGACAAAAGAAAAACTTCCCCTGAAAAATTATAGTTGAGAAAACATGTAGCCATTTTTTCAGCTGAAAAATAGATGTCAGTGAAGAAATACTGACCAACTCTCCCCTAATGAATGTACCAGCAAATGTCCGGGCCTGTCATCAGAGCATGAAGTGAAAAAGAACTGGGAAGAAAATAGTATTTTGGACAAGAAAAACATTTAGCAGTTCAGCTTCTGGTTCCAGTAAAATGCTTCTGACAGGAAGAGTTTTAAATTGGAACAAACAGGAAAACAACGATTTTGTTCAAAACAGGGACTGTCAGAGGCTTTCGGGGTATTGCAGGAATTTTCCAATAACCACAATCTCCACAAAGAACTTCCCTCTAAGAAGTGGATAGAAAATGAATCAATCACTATTGATTTTCATCATCTGATTGCTTCTCTGGAAGAAAATCAGTCCTACTTAAGTAATTGATTAGCTACCTTAGCAATTACGGGTAAAAACCTGGCTTCCCCTGCCTCCCTCAAGGCATGTAAACTAGGGATATTCCAGTTTTCCAGCCGTTTCAGGAGGTAAAGCCAATTTTATGTGAATCCAAGATGAGTTCTGAGCTGTCACCCACATCTCAGGAGTCACCAGCACCCTCAGCATGGTCCCTCAGACGCGAGGAAGGCTGAGCACCTCCTGGGCTCCTTCCTCAGCTGTCCCTCCCCACGAGCAGTGCAGGCTGCAGAGCAGAACCCCAGCTCCATTTCCCACAAATAAAAGCAAGAAAACAGAGACACACGAAGTGCTCAAACAGATTAATCAAGTAAATA
The DNA here is from genome assembly GCA_013398955.1 of Callaeas wilsoni. Classification (NCBI taxonomy): domain Eukaryota; kingdom Metazoa; phylum Chordata; class Aves; order Passeriformes; family Callaeidae; genus Callaeas; species Callaeas wilsoni. The sequence continues at coordinate 13,371 of VWPU01004704.1, read as the reverse complement.
TCTAAAGAAAGAGCTGGCAAAAAGTTTAGGCATGATTTGAGGCGGAAGATGTGCCTCCCTCTTTCACGGGTGATGGAATAGTTTGGGATCTGCAATCTGCTCTGGGCAGCCATTGGAGGGTGAGAGCACAGCTCTGCTGCAGAACACAGCCTGAGTGCTGGGAATCAGGGCTCCAGGGTGGAGTTTCTGGGATTCACAGCGGGAGAGTGGCTGTGGGGGAAGTCTCTGTGGTTTTCTCATGCCCACTGTCGCCCTCTCCGCTGTGCTTTCTGTTGGGCTTGAGAGGAGCTCAGTGATACTAAAAATTCTCATCAGGGATTTATCAGCGATACAGAACCATGCTGAAAACCCACTAAGGTTTCACAAGTTCTCCCACTGGCATTGATGGCATTGACCACCTCACTTTTGGAGCTGCATGCCCTTTGTTTTTGCTGCTCAGCCCAAGTGGATGATGAAATGAGAGCCATGACGTTCACTTTGATGGAGGCGAGTTGCTGGCTTTCCAGCAGGGTAAATAAGGATTCGGTGCCTTTTAAAAAGCATTATTTTTAAAGGAAAGCCCTTTTGAGAGAGGGCTAGAATGGGGTTATTTTCCACATGACCAAGCACCAAAAGGAAAGCAGCAGCCCAGACCATGCTCTTATCACCCTCCCTGAGTCACCCACTGGATAGATTTGTCACAAGGTGAAATAAGAGCAAGTCCTCAATTTATTATCATTTTCTACTTGTCCTCCTTAATGCAGTTCCTGCCAGGATGAGTTTGCTGTGGGAAAGTGGAATGAAACCAGGCCTTTCAGTTTGCTGCTAAATGGGACTGGAGGGAGGAGGCTTCCAGGGGGGAGGGAAAATCTTCCTCATTAGAAGGGGAAAATGTGCAACGCAGAGTTTTCATCGGATGCTGCCCAGCCTCCCAATTAGGGTGGCTGGGACAAACAGTGGTGTTATTATATGTAACTGTTTATCCAGTGCCACTCAGCCATTGTTTATTTTATGAGCATAATTTATCTCCTCCGTTGTGCTACCCAATTTGTTTGCATTTTCAGTCCACTCGAGTGTCTCTCTTTCACTGTACACATCTTCTGGCCTCCCACCAACCAGCTCTCCAGGTTTCCAGGAGTGTCACACAATGGCCAGGCCCCTCCTGCGCTTCATTTTTCGCATGACATTTTTGTCCCCTTACTTCTGCGCTGCCCCTGCCCCTCCCCTGCTGCAGACTCACAGCTCCTCAATGGCTCATGGTTTATTCAACAGCAAAGCTGAATTTCTCTTTTCCTTCTCTTTTTCCACTTTCCCCTCCTTTTTGAAATAGAGGCTGGTCAATACACAGAGTGCCACTCTGGCAGCTCTAGAGAACAAAGTTCACTTGCAGCAAATCTTTGTGGTCGTGTCTCCACAGGGCAAGAGTTTGGTGACCCTGCAGGGGCTGAATCCCAACCCACGGGCAGCAGGTCACCGATGGGGCGCCCACGGACTCTTGTGTCTCCTTCAGCCATGGAAAGGGACAAAGACTTGTCCTCTAACAGCTTGGGACACCAAAGCTTCATCCACACCTCGCCTTGGAGGGGAGAGACGATTCCTCATCCCTGGAATAATGGCATCTTTGGTTTGCTCCTACTTCAAACTTCCTGGCCACCTTTTTCCCCCAAGTCCTCTGATCTTCTTTCTTGTGGGTCTGACTGCAAGGGTAAGCTAAAATAGAAAAGTATAATCCACATTATGGAAATTCAAATCCTTGCTGTTTCATTAAGGAATTTCAAGGAAGTTTAATCTGGCAGGACTTGGAGGTGACTCCAGACAGTGACAACAACGTCTGTGCGTCGCCTCTACCTCCAGCCTGGTGGCACTGCAGCAGGAAGATGCAGCATTTTCCTCCTTATTGTAGCAAGACCCTATTTCTGATGGATTCTGATGAGCTCTCAGCCCTGGGCTACAGCTGAACCTGGGGTTTATTGCTTCATTCCCATTGAGTGTGCCAGGACTGGGATTCTGGGATTTCTGATAGAAAATCTGGACAGTGTCTCACCACCAGATCCTGGAGCTCCATCTGAAATGCCCTTTGTTTGGAGGTTAGTGGCCAAAACTGGGAGTGAGGAACTTTACATGGCCAAGGGAGGCTTCATGAGGAAAAAAACTTGGCAGCCATGAAACCTGGGATACATCTCATGCGGGGAAAGCATCCTACAGGATACTGCCCTGCCACCTCCTGTCACTGCGAGCTGCTCCAGAAATTCATCGTACTTGAAATGATTCACTCAAGTATCCATTCAGTCTCAGTTCATGGATTGCAGAGCCTTTATTGCACACCCATATATTTAGCACTGGGATAGTTCTCAGCAGTTCTAACAGCCCTGTCATCTACGGAATAAAACAAAGAGCCATTATTCATCACAAGGGAGACACAGTCTTTATTGTCTGAAGCCACGCCAGAGTTTTTCTATCACCCTATCTATTCTTTCTCGCTGCCACACAACTCAGCTTTAAGCTGTCTCAGAGGCAGCCCTGGAGGCCCAAATGCTTCGTGGCTTCTCCCAGTAAAGTGCCCAGCTAATGCTGTGTTGGACCGACTGCAAGACTGACCCTGAGCCTGCAGGAGCAGGAAGGGAAATCTTTCCAGAAAAGCTTGAGGTGGGCATTAGTCTCTGCTAGGTCAGGAGTAAAAGCCAGGCAGGGTTATTTGAAGCCGTGGGCAAGCACAGCTACAAGGAGAGATGGATGAACCTGAGTTTTGGGCTCTGATTACATCCAGAAGATCTGGGGTTTGGCCCTGGCCTGATGGCAGAGCTGTGTAGGACACACCAAGCTGTGCCCATCACCTGTCCCAGCCTCCCTGCAGCCCTCCCGAACAGCCTCAAGGTTTCCTTGGTGGATCTATGTCCAGCATGCAGCTGGAGGAACCAGTCTGGTTCTCTGGATCCGGATACGTGGGGATTAATACCTTGGGATCTAAGCATGAACCACCCTCCATCCTGCTTAGTGTCTGCCTGACCTGCTCTGTGCCTCTGGGAAAAGCAGGTCAGATTTGGGGCCACAAGACCCCCTCAGCGGTGCAGATGAGCCTGTTAAATGAAAACGAAGCAGCACCATTCAGAGAACCAACTCCACCATGGTCTCCTCGGGCTTCAGGAGCATTGGAGGCTGTGCCTGTGTCAGCACGAGGCAGGACAAGGAGCAGAACAGATCCCTCTGAGAAGGTGCTGTGCAGGGGCTCTCACCAGCTGTTCGCAGTAAGGCAAGCTCATCCTTCCCTTGGATGTCTCTGCTCAAAATAATGAGATGGGAAACTTGAAGACCCAGAATCCCAAAAAGTGTCAGACATCCCAAAAAAACCTGCACTTTCCCGGCTTTTTAATTTGTTTTAATGTTGGCAATCACATCTCCAAGCGCCCAAGCTCACTTTTCTCCACATGCTCAGACAGCAAAGGGCACAAACAGCCTGTGAACTCCCATCACACTTCTCCCAGCACCCGCTCTGCTCCCTGCTGAACAGCCAGCAATCTCCCAAGCTAATTAGCCAAACGGTATTCTGCACATATTTAGCATTTCTGAGTAATTAGGATAATCAGATTTCTCCCCTAATTCTGTACATCCACAATATAAATAAGCAGGTGTATTGCCTTTCCCACAATGGTATCACAAGAAGAGCGTTGTCTGCCGGAGCCAGGGATGCCAGCAGCCTGTCAGAGCCCATTCCCATCTCCCACACGGAAATCTGCTAACGGATTACCAGTAGCCACAGGGAATTGGAAACTGGGTTTGTGTTGGCTAAGCAACCAGTAGTTCACATATTCATGCAAGTTATCTAAATGCGCAGTCCTCAAATCTGGCCAGAGATCCGGATGTTCCCTTCACCGTCCTCCAGGGATCAGCTGCAGGAGCTGTTTTGTGCTGCAGCTGAACAGGAGGTGTTTGGCCCAGAACCTCAGAGGTGTTTTGGGTTCTGGGGAAGTTCTGGGAGTCTGCCCAAGACTCAGGACTTGGTCATTCTCCATGAGGTTCATCAGCCCATGGGCCTGGCCCTTATCTCTGTGAGCTGGCAACCACTTATCTGTGGTCTGTGCCACTTCCAAGGTCTCTTGAAATGAATGACCTTAAGTGAAGGTCCAAGCCAGTCAGGCCAGGCCAGGCCAGCTCTTTCTTGTCCTGCTGAGGCAGGTCTTTGATTCAAGAGGAGTTTTTCCTCCAGCCAGCTTCACTCAGTAATTCCTTCTCAGGGAAGCAGAAAAATTTTGTTTTTGTTTTTTCTTAATAAGTGCCCATGAGTACATCCTGCTTCAAGCAGCATTTGGATGTGGTGCTTCCACCAAAGTGGGAGTTCTTAAAGGAGTATCAATGGTCCAGAATCTCTGAAAGAAGGAAAGGCTGCTCCCAAGCCCCACAGCATGGAGTTAGACTCTCCCAAGTATGCAGACCATAGCAGTAATATTAAGCAAAGACACTGCCACGTTCCCTCCACAAAAACACCATCCATCTGCTGAGCTTCAGGTAGGGAAGAAGATTGCTTACAGTAGAATCCAAAGCACTCCCAACACAAAGAAGCCATTTCTAACGTGCAGGACAATGCTCATGTTGTAGTACTGTACAGTAACATCCAAACTTCCTAAACATGAACAAACCCAAGTAAGGCCAGGACTTAAGATTCCTCCTGATCTCCAAGTAGGTCAACCATGGTGGTACTGAGTTCTCTGGTTACTACGGAGGTAATGTTCAGGTGGAGCTGAAGACAGACAGTGACAAACTGTTAATTGTGGGGAGGCTGTTTATCCATGATGGATGACCACAGCACTCAGAGCACGCCATGCAAGGCTACACTCAATATTTTATAAGTTGTGTGTGGGTAATAAAATGCTCCATCCCCTTCTTTAGTGTCCTCTATCTCACCTTCCCTGTTCAAAGGAAATGGTGCTCACAGATGAACTATCCCCAGGGAACAGCACTTGGAAAATATAAATCAGCGCCAAATGCTTTAATGGGTCCAAGGCTGTTGCCAGGGTCGCCACAGACAAAAGACAGGTCTCTGGTCCCCCGAGAGGTGTCACAGGAGGCATCTTCCCCGGTTTTGTATATTTGCTGTAACTGTGTATTCATCTGAGCACCTGAATCCATTTTACACAAGGTGTATTTCAGACTTTAGGAGAAGTGAAACCCAGCTATCCTCGGTACTGTTCAATTCCCGTTCTTTCCTCGTAGCCCAGGTGACCGCTTGGCCAAGTGCTCGCGAATGAAGGACAGAGCGTGTCCTGCATCGTTCTGGCCTCAGGTCAGTGTCCTGGGTCACAGGGAGGGCACAACGACGGAGCACAGCACATCCAGAGCTCCCACCCCACCGCTGGGCACTGGCATGGCTCTGCTGCTGAAACGGGGGCAACCTGTGCTCCCACACTCCTGAACGTCAGGGCTGGGCACACATCCGTGTGCTTGCTCCACTGAAAAGACCACAACGATGATCCTGGTTTTCTTGAGTTTTGAGCATTGGAGGGAAAAATGGAAGAAAAAAAAAAAAAAAAAAAAGAGGGAAGAAAGCAGCTATTTTGCTGGCGTGAGAGAGCCTGGGGAGCAGGTGGGAAGCTGCCTGCAGGGCTGGCCAGTCGCTGAGAGGTGGCAAAGGAAGCTGGCACAGCAAGTCCTGACGTCTGCCCGCCTCGAGCAGGTGATGAACACAAGCTGTTGCCTCGATTCCCACAGTCTATTTTCATTAGGCCCAGGCAGATGGCAGCTGAGGTCACTGCTTCCACACCATCATCTTTTCAGCCCAAAGGTGTCAGGGACTCTGACATCTCAATTACTAAACCTGGAATCACCCAAGCAGCACCTGATGGATGATGGGGGAAAGGGGATCAGAAAAGCTGCGCTCCCGATTTCCATGAATTCTCACCTTTGAGAGAAAATCTGGGACGTGCGCTTCCCTGATAAACAACATATTTGTGTCCAACGTTCTGACACAAAAGCAGCTGTGCTGAGAACGAGCCACAGACTCCAGGAAAATGGCAATTAAGTCCTTGTGGAAAATAGACCAAAAAGGACCCCTTGGAAATGACATTTGATGTTAATGAGCTACAGCAAAGTCAAGGGAGGAGATATTGATCTTGCCCCATCAGAGATCTGCTGCTCACTCCTCCATAGTCTGTGAAGCCTCAGAACACAGAGCAAAATAAAACTTCTGTTCTTCACAAGGACTCTCAGATGTGGGGCCAGGGCTTGGCTAAGGCAGGAGGAGCCAGAGCAACACCACCATTGACTTTTCTGTGCTCAAGGTGAGACACAATTCTGACACGCTGGTGAGAAGCAGCAGCTCTGCTGAAACATCATCTCAGAGATTTCTGCCAGATACTTCAATCATTTCAGTTTTCCCCCTCCCTATTATTACCACCTACTCTCTTATTACTACTTTACTACTACTGATTTCCAATGTTTTACTCCTGTTAATCCATACTTTTGTAATCCCTACTATTATCCCTGGCAAGAAGAAGATGAAATAAGATTCCGATTCTCACCAAAGTTCAATAAACAAACGAAGCAGAAGTTGTTTATTCTTAGTCTGAAATCTCATGAACTTTAAGGTAATATTATGAGTCTGGAACGATTACGAAATATCTCAGATTCCAATTTCCACAGGGCATTTATTCATTGAGCTTCCTTCTGCAACAAAAATACCCCGAACCACTGTGAGCAGATGAGTCACTGCAGCAAAGCACCACCCTGAGCAACGCCCGAACCTGTGCTTTCTCTTTGAGGACTTTGCCTCTTAAACCCCACTATGAGCCGCATTTGGGGGAGACATGATGATGTCAGAGATATCTGGAAGATGAGAACATCCAGGGTGCACAATCCCAGTGAAAAAAACAACAACAAACCAACTTCTTTTTGGGGAGACTTTTCAACTTTTTTCTGAAGTGTTTTCAAGCTTCTGTAAAAGTTCAAAATATTTGGGGTTTGGCACAATAAACACCCCCATCATTTTCAGCAAACACTGCTAAATGCCAGAGTATTTTCTTCCTTTTTTGTCCAGAAATGTCATTTTTTCCCTTCTCAAGTTCTTTAGACAGGGAAGGGGTGAAGAATGTGCTGCTTTTGAGACGAAAGTTTCCACATGGTTGAAAACTCTCTTTCTACCAAACTGAAACATCGAGACACAACCTGTGCAGTTGGGTGTGCTCATCACATCTACTGCAGGAGGAGTGGGGACAAAGCGAACATGAAATCACAAATTATCCCTGGTTTTGGGGGGCTTTTTAACAAGAAAGAAAGGTTCAGTCCTACTGACCTCAGACCCAACGTGTTGTTAATGGGAAAGGCAATGCTACAGCTGGGACACTTGCTGCTCACTCGGTAATATGCATTTTCTTAAGTGCTCAAAAAGCAATGGGCTAGTCCAGCGTTTTCCTGGAGGAAAAGAGATCACAATCTGGCCTTTGTTATCCAGTTTGTTCTCCAAGAGTTCATACTTGAGGGCCCCTGGAGCAGATTCTTGGAAGAGCTCCACTTTGCACCCCAGCCAAAATGATCCGAGTTTCCATATATTATTAGCACACAATGGAGCAACGTCAGCTCCCTTAACCCCACACCAGCCAGAGGGAGAGGGTCCCCATCGGGGAAAAACAGCTCCTTCTCTTCTTCTACTGAGAGGGAGAGGGGAAGCCAAAGGAGCGGAGAGTGACCGGGAAAAATCAGAGCGGTCAACAAAGATACTGTGTCAGCCGAAATTAAACCCCAGCTCTCCAAGGAGAGTTGACTTCAACACCACCCTGCCCTCAGCTGCTTTTCTGGCTTGGCTTTGGCCGAATGTCATTCCTGGTCTGAGTGGGTTTGGTTAGAGGACACAGTTCCTGTGAGTCATCTGCAATCTCCAGCACCACCAGAGGAAAGGCGGATGTGGGGAGCCGGGAGACCTGGGCACGTCTGAAACACAGACCCCAAACTGCTCCTCCCTTGCGCTTCCCTCGTGCTGCAGTGTACTGACTCCAGCTGCTCAGGAAAAACGGGGGAAGAAAAGGAAAATCTCATGCAAAAATTTAACTTTTTGTAAGAAAAGCTCCACCACTCCAAAATTAAAAATGTTTGCCAGCACAGCAAACATTTGCCAGCACATTTTTGACTTTTCGCCAAAATATTCCGGCCAAAACTTGGGAGAAAAAGTCAGGATTGTCTATGGAAAGCAGATACTTCTCATGAAAATATTCATTTAGTCAAATCCCCAGGTTTCTACTGAAAGTCAGCTTCAGTGGAAAATGCTGACGAGCTCTATTATTGGCACAGCTTTAATTTTCCTTTGTCTGGAACAGACACGAAGACAGCATCTGAAAAACGTAGTCTTTAGTCTTATTTAGTTATTATTTAGCCTGGAGTATTGTTCAAGGACTTCAGGAAAGGTTCGAGCCATCACAGAGCTGGGTGCTGTGCACATCCACGAAAGATGGCCCTTTCCCTGGAGGGATTATAATTCAAGCACAAACCATGGAGAAGATAAACAGCTGGGGAGAGCACAAGGTAATTTTGGAGGGGTCCTGAGCAGCGTGATGAGCAAAGGGACGCTGTGCTTCCCCTTGCACCTGCTCTTCCCCCAAGGCTTTGTGCTCAGCCACACGGCAGCTGTGCGGGCTCACAGCTCCCTCAGGGCAGCCTGACTCTGCCCTGGCTCCAGAGGCAGCTGCAGATGGGGGCAGAGACAAGTCCTGCTCTCGTCTCCCAGCCTCCAGCCCCAGTGATCCCTGGGGTGGAGAGGAGAAAGCCAAGCAAGTCATTTCTAGAGCCCCCAGACCCTGCAATCCTGTCTCCTCCCTGCCTTGGAGAGGGGCTTGCTCTGCCACCCTCCCCCTTGCAGCCCACGTGTGCTCCTGCATCCAAGTCAGAGAATCAGGATCACAGAACGGTTTGGGTTGGAAGGGACTTTAAAGATCATCTCATTCCAACCCCCTGCCATGGGCAGGGACACCTTCCGCTATCCCAGGCTGTTCCAAGCTCTGTCCAACCTGGCCTTGGACAGGTCCAAGGATGGGGCAGCCACAGCTTCTCTGAGCAACCTGTGCCAGGGCCTCATCGCCCTCACAGGGGAGAATTTCTTCCCAATATCCAATCTAGACCCACTCTCTTTCAATTTAAAGCTATTCCCCCTTGTCCTATCACTACATGCCCTTGTAAAAAATCCCTCCATTCCAACTACTTGGACTCACACTTTATTTTTGCCCAGATCCTGCCTTTCCATGGCATCCCACTGCCTGTCTGCCACACTCCCCTTCTGCCCTCACTCCTCACGTGCTCTGCATCACTTTACTCCTCAATCAAACCAACACAACCACTCCAAGAGAGCAGTTAGAGAAGGATCTGTGCTGGTTTCAAATAGCTTCCAGAACTGGTCAGCCTCTTCTGTAAGAGATTAGAAAGGAATCACTAAGTAGAGAGCGAGGCAGAAAGAGAGCACAACGAAATAAATAAATAAATGTATATAGTTACTTTTGGTTAGTCTCGATGTGCAGTCCCGTCCCAGGGCGCCTTGTTCTGTGCTCATTTGAAGTATTAGTCACTTTTTCCATTAGAAGCTGTTATTCTAGGGGGATTTATAATGTATCTGTAAAATTGTCTCCAGGCTTTGCTTGGCATCTGAGCTCTCAATCCATGGACAGAATGTAAAGAAACTACAGTTGTTTGATTTATTGGGACAGGGCACGGGGAGCGAGGGAATTTTTCCATGCTCAGTGGAAATAAATTCACATAGTGCCTCCGGTGCACAGGCACTTACTGCTCCAGAAAATTCACCAGTTGGGTGCAATCTCACGCTGGCCGAGAGGAAAGCAGCAAATCAATGATTATTTAATATTTCCCTGCCTGAGACCCAGCCCTGGTGTGTGGCTCCTCACCACGACCCACCCAGCCCACTGGTGGGTGTGACAGCCTCATTCCACTCGGGTTCAGAAATCCTGCCCTTGGCAAACCTTTTCCAATTCTAATTCCTACAAGGAGCATTTCTTAACCCACTCCAGAGGCTCCCTGACAGAGTCATGATTTTTTCCTGAGGAGGCCCATGGCTCATTTAAACTTTGCTCTTGTTTCTTAACACGCATCTGCCCAAAGGCTGGGAGGAATGAGGAAGGCCTGGTGATCTGCTGTAGGTGACAACAGCTCCCGGATGGCAGAGGTGTTTGGGCAAAGTGACAATGGGGAGGGGACAACCCCTTTGGGAATAATCACAGACCCTGGAAAAACACCCCACCACCTTGCTGATGGTCCTGCTCCATGCCATCCACGGCTGAGGATAAGCCTTTTTGCAGGGTAGCCATGATGTGGGCCAACTTTCACCCAAACTTCTGCTGGAGGTAGGGCTGGACTGGGAAAAAGGGAAGGATTAGGGACAGGGATGCACACCAGGACAGAGGGAGGGAGAGCCAGAGCTTTTTTGCAGCTTCCCTGCAGCCCTGCTCAGCAAAGCACCGAGCCTAACGTGGACGCTTCAAGGAAACAATAATCTAAAATTGGAACACGGCGAATTATTTATTCAAACTACAGCCTTCCCTCCCCCCTTGATTAGCAAACCTCTGGGGAGTCAGCCCTGATTTTCTTCAGACAGATGCAAACGCTCTCCTCCTCTCCCTGTGCCACGAGGCTCAGCCCGTGGGGGGCTGAGGAGCTCGTTGGTATTCGCATTGTGTAGCAGCTCCTTCAATTCACACGTTGTTCTGCTCTCCGGCTGGAGCACAAACTTTTTCTTCGGGAGCACACACTGCAAATGATGAACTACTTTGTTTTCTGCCTTTTTTATTTTTTTTTTTCCTCCCAGGCAAACATTTAGACTGCAGTGTGCAAACACTTCCCCGCACACTCACTCGACTACTTGCACCTAATAATAAAACAATCTATATGAAGCATTGCAACTCAGACCCCTGATACAAGTTTTCTGGGGGGTTGTTCATGTTTCCATTCATTTCTATGAAAAAGCCCTGTGAAGCTTTGAGGAACAGACAGGAGGACATGTAACAGATCTCAGGGGTGTGCTGCAGAACTGAAGTGGGAGATCCCAGCACCAAAATCCTCTCCCCACTTAAGTCAGAGGCAAAACGTCCACACAGGAGCCACAATTTCATCCCTGGGACTTCGGCAGTGGGAGGCAGAGAGCTTGGCAACAAACAGGGAAGGCTGTGAAGGGTTCAAAGTATCAAATGAAGCTGAGCAGAGACATGAGAGGAACAAAGGAAGTTCACGTCATTATAATTTATTGATGATCTTGGCCTGATTGCTTCAGTGTTTTGTCTTAGCAGAGCCCACCCTGAGCAGCAGCAAGTCCCGCACGTCACTCGGCCATGCGGATGTGGAAGTGATGTGATGATTTACAGACAAAGTTTGCTTAGTTAAATAATGAAGTCAATAAGAAAGCACCACGCTGGATCTCACCCTCACCCAAGCGCTTGCTGGGAACTGGCCAGGATCTCCTGACCTCACCCCCACCGGAGCACAGCTCCAGAAATTCCCTCACCATAGTTCACATTTTTCCAGCTCTACCAATTCACCCAGCAAGTGCCATGGGAAATCGCTACGGCTGAGGCATCCAAACTTGCTTAAGAATGAGCCAAACTGATTCTTTTCTTCAAGGAGGAGGGTCTTAAGGAAAATAAAATGCTGGGGGTTCTTTGTCCCTGTATCTTGGATACAAGAAAACTCCCACGCTTGTCAGAAATCAGAACAGCACCAGCAGCTCATGGCTTTTTCTTTTTCTCATTCCCCTCCTTTTTTTTTTACCCCAGTGTGTGAGTGTGTGCTTAGAGCAAGATGACATAGTGATGGGTTTAAGAGACAGCGAGTGCTGAGACGCCAATTTCTAACGTAATACAGGGTGCAGCTTCTTTCTTGTGCGATCACGGGTGAAAAATCAAAAGAAATAATCCAGGAGACTAAATACACTCCCCAGCCATTCAACTCACTCATAAATATGCTGAGCAAGACGCTTTGTGCAAGAAGACCCCATCACTTCTATTCTGTATTTTGTTTACCGATGAGTCAAATCCTCCGCACTCATCTTCCGATTGTGCTAGTCTGAGTTTGCAGGGGTACATTCCCACCCTCTTCCCTTTCAGTTTTAGGCTGATGGGTATCACGTCAAAACTAGCAGGTTCCCAGTTTTCCTCTCCCACCTTCAGCCCAGTGTCTGCTCCCTGCCTCTTTGCAGAAAAAGAAACGCTGTCACAGCACCCAACTCCAAAACAAAGAGTTTTAACTAAACTCGCCCCTTGGCACCAGCAAACTATCCAAAAGAACTTCGCAGGAAGCCTGCCCTTTCCTGCGCACTGCTAATACTCCAAAATAAGGCAAATTTGGGAGAAGTCAATGAAATTAAACCCTAGATGCTGTCATTTCCTTTTTAAGGCTGGAGGAGCCCTGGAGCCCATTAGCTATTGACAAGAAGGGGACCCTCCAGATCCAGGCTGGATTCGCAGACACTTAGGGAACAACCAGACCTTTGTTTATCATCTGTGCAGATGTCATAAGGACCAGGAACCCGCACCCACCACGGACCGACCCGTGCCCACCAGGGACCGCACTCGCCACACACTGGGAAGTTTATTCCTACATAAATATATGCATACTAACAGACACATTCTATCTAAGCACTTCATCCCAAGGAGGTTTGAAATAATTCCTTCCAAGCCAGCACAAACCCCAGCAGGGTGGGATGCGGGCGACCAGGGTGGGATGCGGGCGGACCTCTCCATGAAAGAGGCTGAGGGTACCGGTGGGTTTCGGCACGTATGAAGTTTGGTTTGGTTCGCAACATCGCCACCGAGCCGCCGGGACTCCTCTCACAGAGTAATTTTGGGGTTTTTTTAAGTTGTATTTTATAAGCACAAACTTATTAATTGAAAACTACTTTTTTCCCCCCCTTTTTCTTTCTTTTGGTTTTTGAGTTTAAGCATCGGTAAATCCCCTCCAGCGCAGCACAGCTTCCCGAAGCGCAGCCCGACATCCCTCCACCTTGCTGCTCCGAGCCGAAGTTGCGGAGGAGCGCATCCCTGCCCGGGGCAGCGGGCACCGAGGCGCTTTTGTTCCCGGCCCCGTCCCGGGGAGCCGAACCCGCAGGTCCCCGCCGGGCCCCCGGATCCCGAGCGCCTCCACTCACCAGCTGCAAAGCGCAGAGGAAGATGAGGGTGCAGCGGCCGGTGCAGCATCCCATGGTCCCCGAGCAGCGGGGCAGGGCAGGGGCAGCCCGGTGGCCGCGGCCCCGCCGCCGCCCTGGGGCTCCGCGCTGCCCGGTCCGCGGCCGCGGGGAGCGAGGCGGGCGCGGAGGTCGCTCGGTGTCGCTCGGTCGGTGCCGGCTGAAGGAGCCCCTCCGGGAGCCGGGGAGGAGGAGAGCGGGGCCACAGCTTAAAAGGGCAACGCTCCGGCGGCGCT
>VWPU01004703.1:0-100473 GCA_013398955.1 Callaeas wilsoni | reverse complement strand
CCCGTGCGGGGCAGGTGCGCAGCGGTGCCGCCGCGCCGCACAGTCGCCGCCGTGGCCGCCAGGGGGCGCCGCCGCCAGGGACTGCAGGAGCCTGAGGGGCCCTTCCCGGGGGTCCCGTCCCGGGGCAGCAGCTGCAGGTCACCCCCGCGGCGACCCCTCCTGCCGCCGGCCCTCACCTGGTTTCTTCTCCCCAGCCCTTTTCCAGAGCCACTGCTGGCAGGACGAACCCTTCGGCCCCGCGCTGGCTCTGCTGTATCCCGGGAGAATAGTTCGAACCGGCCGCGCCCGGAGCCAATCGTGCCCGAGCGACCCGCGCCGGGTGTGGATTCCCCAGGAAGATGTGCCGAGATGTCCGCACTGAGGACGATGCTGCTGCTGCCTGCCCTCAGCACGGCCCTGCCAGCGCCCACCCGGCTCAGCCTGCCCAGAGATGCTGCGGGGAGTTGGCGGCTCCGGTTCCTTTGCGACTCCGGTTAGTTTGCCTCTCCTGCTCGGGCAAGCCTCTCTCTAGTTTCTGCTCCACTTCATTTGCAGCTTCAGGTAATTTGTTTCTGTCCCCAGTTTGTCTCAGGTTCAGCTCATAGGTGGGTCCAGTTTGTTCGTGCCTCCAGCATGTTTTAGACTCCAATTTGGTTTCACCTTCCCCGGCTTCATTTCGGCTCCAGCTTATTTGCAGCTCCAGTTTGTTTCCATGTTCGGTTGGTCTGTGGCTCCAGTTCATTTTTGCTCTGGCTCATTACAGCTTTTGCTTGTTCCAATGATCTTGGCTTTTGACAGGGCCACAAATCAATCACTATCCTAACTTAAATATGAACAGACATAATTGTACATTGTCTAAAGATGGACTAAGCTTCTTGGACCAATCCAAGCAGACCTTCAGCCTCCACTGGGATTCCCCACAGGTGCCTCCATACCGATTCCCACTATCAGGAAAATCCACAAACGCCAGAAGTTTATGTCCATGAAGGAGACAGAGGAGTCCTGCAACTTTATTCGAATAAATGGAGAGCGTCCACCGGGGCACGCGCCCGCGGGGTTTTCTCTCTCGAGCTTTCAGAGGGCGCAGCCTCCTTTTATCCTAAACTCCGAGCCGCATGTTGCCCTCTTCCTTTTCCCACTGGCTGAGGTACTAGGAAGGTACAGCCTTCCCGAACCGCCTACCACATATTCCCCCCTAGAACCCACTATTTTACCCCAAAGCTCAGAAGTTCAGGCTTGTGCAGACCCTTGTCTGTTTCAGGAGCCAAGCTCTCTGGGCTCTGCAACAAACCTGTTGCCCAGAGTTAGCAGAGACATTAAGACCCATTTCAAAGACGTTAACACCCATACCTTCACTCATCGAATTGTAAAGACAGCTTTCCTCTCACCAGCCTGATAAATAACGGGAGTGAAGTTTCAAACAAGGTAAAGAACAAAGTGGTTAAGAAATGGAAGCAATAACCACAGGAATGTGGAAGACAGAAAAATTATGGCCTAAGTTCTTGAAGGGGGAAAACAAAGAAAGATAACACCCTTCTTATCCAGGATGTGTAATGATGAACAAAAAAAATCCCCAGTTTCGACTGGTTCTGTAGTGAGAACTTGCCCTAGTGATGAACTTTTGCTCCTTACAACAGTAAAAACCACACCCCAGCTCAGGCACCCCCTGCCTACAAAAAGACCATCACTCACCGAGCAGGCCGCTATGATTTCTTGGGACGCAATGGCTTTAATTTGAAGTAGGGAAAGGACGAGCCAATAACAACTTAAGCCAAGTAGTGACTTAAGTAAGACTTAATAGCTCAAGATTGTAACTCTATAAGTAGGCCTGCTTTTTCGTGCCTCGGGGTACTGGCTCTAGGGTTTAACACCCTGCACCTCTTTCTGCACAGATCTGTAAATCAAATTATGTGTCATGGTTAGAAAAATCTCCTTTTTTTATAGTGACTGAGTTTGGTTGAATAGCTGATCCTGTGTGTTAACCTATAGAAGCTGTCACCCTTTTCACCAGACTGTTAATTCCCGCAGTAATTTTGATATAGGAAGATGATCCAAGAAGTGTTTGCACATTGTTCTAGCAGGGAAGATACATTTTCCTTCAAAGTAGAGCTGTGGCCTCAGACTGCGTTCAGTGGCTGCTGCTGTATCAAGTTATTTTTCCTTCTTGTCATTGCCATCCCTTCATACCTGCTATAAGATAACTGCTGCCCCCTCCAGCAATATCAGGGACCTATAGGGCAAGTCAGTTCAGCTATAGGTAATTTCAAGGTAGTTTATGTTGTGGTGACTTCACTGGTTTTGTTCTTTCAAGCATTATATGCCAGCCTTACGCAGAATCCAGTACATAAAAGGGCTACAAGACAGCTGAAGAGGGTCGTTGGACAAGGGCGTGGTGTGATAGGGCAAGGGGAAATGGCTTCCAACTGACAGAAGGCAGGTATAGATTATATATCAGGAAGGAATTCTTCCCTGTGAAGGTGTTGAGGCACTGGAACACCCCTGGAAGTGTTCAAGACCAAGTTGGGTGGTGCTTTGAGCAACCTGGTCTAGTGGCCCTGTCCCTGGCAGGGGGCTTGGAACTAGATGATCTTTGAGGTGCCTTCCAACCCAAGCCATTCTGTGATTCTAAAATGCAAACAGGTCTGGTTCTGTCTTCTGGGGGCTGTGCTTGTGCAGTTGTGTTTTCCTTCTGTTATACCCAAACTAGAAGTGTTCCTTCCGTCTGAAATTAAAAAAAAAAAAACAAACCAGTAGGCTGAAGCAAAATTAAACAGAAAGAAAGGAATGAATCACTCCTCTATTTAGAACAGGATGAGGATTAAAAAAAGCCCCAAACAAACAAGAACAAAACAAACAAATGAACAGCCAAACCCCAAAGCACAGAAGGATATTTTGGTAACCTTGCTGGTGCAGCTGCTAACATAAATGTTTTCTGACACAAGTGCATGTTATAAACCAATGTGTAACAGTTAACCCATGAAGGCTTGTGTACTCAGAGCAAGACTGGGGAGGCGATTATTTTTGGCTGCACTGATTTCAGGTGGGTTTTGCAATTCTGCTTTGCTTCACTTCTGAAAAAATCAGAAGTGCCTTCATAAAGTCTGGCAGAGAGCTGATGGCATTGGAGTGGCTGGAACTGGAGAAATCCAGAAAAACCTGAGCCTCCTAGTGCTGCAGGGCTTAGTTGAAAGGAAATTCAGTTGCATTCTCACAGCCCAGCCTCTTGATTAGGGAAAAAAATTCCCAATGGTATCTCTGAAGCCACTTCCCAGTAAACAAATAATCAGCTCCAAGGAGAAGCTCTTGACTCAATATAGTTCCACCATTTACTGAACAGTGGGGTCTTGTCTGCCTTTTATGGGGAAAACTACTTTATGACAATAGAAATCCTCTTAGATCATCAACCTGTACCCTGAAGCAGCCTTTCTCAAGTTCTCTTTTCTCCTCACCTCTGGGTTTCTTGGTTATTTTTAGTTTACAGTTACTGTCACATTTACAGTGATGTGTGCAGCAGGTTGAATAAGCTGCCTCCTTGAAAATGAGCACAAGACCCACTGTCTAAGTTGTCTGCTGTTTCATTTTACACCCTTCTGTTTGATTTCTTGGTGAAAATCGTATCTATGATTTTCTGTGTCTGTCTATTGTTTTCTTGGAGAAACTTTCCCTCTGCTGGCAGCACTGATGGTGAGGACCAGGACTAGTATGGCCACGAGGGAGGGTCTTGTGACCCTGTTGTGTCCAAAGTGTCACTCGCTGCACACGTGAGCAGGAGCTTGTGCCAGTTCTCCTCAAAGTTACGGCCCTTCCATATGTATTCATAGACTTGTTTCCCCTGTTCGTGGTAGATGATTTACAGGAGCACAGAGAAGAGGCTGCTCTCCAGTAGATTTAAGTGCTGTGTGACCTTGCATTTTGAAGGGTCATTTAGCCTTTGAATTGTGTTTACCCTTATGGCTTTCAGGCAGACTACCTTGTATTTGAATGGCAGAGCCCCAAAGCCCTGGTTTGGCTTCCCACCTCTCCTCACTTAGTTTTTGCTATTTTTGGCTACTCCCATCTCTATTCCTCCACAAAACCAGCTCCCACCTACCACTTCCATGAAAAAAATGCAAACAGTAGAAAGTTTAACAGGACCTCTACCAGAGTTTTCCTGCAAGTTACCTGCTTGGGGGTCCCTCTGCCATTACTGCAGTCTTTGGCTTCACTAAGTTTGAGCTGTAAATTTACTACTTACAACTGGAACAGCATCTGCAAAACCACTTCCAGCCAGGTGTCAGTAACATGGCTTTGATTCAAACTTTGGAAACAGTATATGACTGATTACAAGGATTTCCAGCTCCTAGATCTTTAATGAAGTGACTGCTAAAACAGAAATACTGCAAACCTCTCGAGATGCTTGTTACTTCCCAGTGCTAAAACAGCTGGTGCTTTAAAGGGTACCTTTGGGATACAGCATTGTAAATCTCTTCTTACAACCAGTGTTACAAGGAGATCCAACTCTGCAAAACTGCATCAGTACTGTGAAACTTGTTTGCTGAGCACCCTTCCATCTTGCCAACACACTGTGTGCCCAGGCATGGAAAAAGGGACCAGTTTGTCACCATGGCATATGGCAGAGCACATCATGTCCTCCTAAACAAAGCCATTCCCACTCCTGAGAAGACAGAGCAGCATGGACATGCTGCTGCATGCATTCTGCTGATGGATTCTCATATGTCATGTCCCAGGAAGCTCTTCCCTCTCTGTAGCTGCTACCTCCATAGCTGAAGGACAGCTCAAGACCCTTTGGCTGCTGAGCTGAAAAAACTCTGCCATCAGGGGGGTACTCAGAAAGCATTGCCCAAGTCAGACCACCTCCCCAAAAAACCTTTTTTTAAATCAAGAAAGTCATTTGTTTAAACAAAATTCATACAGATTTGGAACAGCAGCTTCATGTTTCCTTCTAGAATGAAGTTAACATTTTTAATAGGGAAACTGTTAAGTAATCAGAGAAACAAAATAGAAATGAGAAGGCTTAACACCAACTCCTGGTCACTGCACCCTCCCCAGGACTCTGGCTCCTGCTCCTGGCCTCTGCTGCAGACAATACATTTCTGGGACCATGATCTGCTCTATTGTTGCCTTGAGGTCCTTGACAGAGCAACTTATCTCCCTGCCTACAGCTCCTCCCCCTGCTCCAAGCTCCTTTCAAGCTCTCCCTGCTGAAAGTGCACGGAGACTTCACTGCAGTGGGGCTCCAGCCAGCTCTGTCTCTGGCAATTTTAAGGCAAGCCATATTCAGAAGCAGGGGCATGCTTGGGACACATTGCTTGCTCCCAACATGGGTGCAAGACAGAGGAAGGTGGATCAACGCAGCAGATACTGTTCTGACAGTCTGACTTTATGAAGGCTGCTGTTGTGCTGTCCCATTTCATGTAAATAATTGTGTGATGTGTGTGTGCTCCTTAGAAAGCTTCAGTATTGCACTTGCTGGCTTGTCTACTACCTCCTTCTTTGTTATTTGTCAGAAGCCAAGCAGACATACTGTGAAGCTGAAGGTGCTCCCAGCAATTTTCTTCCACCATTTGGGTTCCTAGAAGTCCAGTCTCCCTCCTGTAAGACGGCTAATTGATTTGACCCCATTAACTTGATTTAGTATATAGTCCCACTTCACCCTGGCACAGGTCCTTCTGCCATGTCTTTATCCTTTGTAATTCCACATTACTGCCTCAATAACCCTCTGCCTCCCACCTACTGTGCTATATTCTAGCATGCTTTTTCCTTAGACTCCCAGGATTTGTGCAGAAGGACATGAACAATCCCACTGCTTTAATTTTCCTTGTAGTCTGATGGCAATATTTCCCAAGAGTTTGTCCAGAAAGCCCCTGCCACCTCTGGCCAGTGAGCCACCCTGCTCTGGTGTTGCACTTAATACGTGGCTGTCAGCCTTCCCGTGTCACCAAAAGCACTGCCAGCCAATCTCCTGATCTCCACAGGTTTATCCAGATGAGATAAGGAAAATAGTTATTTTCAAAGTCTTTAGTCTGTGTTTCTACTTCCTCATTTGTCACCTTCCCAAGTGACAGGAGAACTTCCAATTTTTCAGTGAAATCCCTGTTGTAAATGTAAATCTATAAGTGCAAAGCAAGGCTATGTGGGTGTTAGTATCTCGGCGGCATGCACTGGACATGAGCCAGTATCCTGGGCAGGAACAGGGATGCCCCTTCTCCCCATCAGCTTCATCCTGTCAGACAGGGATGTCCCATGCCAGGCTCACCACGTGGGCAGGGTGCATCAGCAATCTGTGTTAGACAGGAACTGTCTCGGACACTGGCTATCCAAATAGCCTTTCTTTAAACCAGCTGCACCCCTTGTGCTCCTTTGACTTGCTGGGAGGCTGGCTTTGATGGATGGGAGCACCCTGAAATTCCCACTCCCACCTCAAAAGCAGAGTCGAAAGTCCTCCCTATCTTTCCTTGGTAAAAGGAGGCAGGCTGGGCTTTTGATCATCAAAGTTTTCCTGTTTGGAAGGAGGAGGAGTCATCTAGTCATGGGTTCATTGATTCCCTGCCCAGCAGGAATGTTTGCTTGGGCATAGCCAAGCCGCACCTCTGATGACTAACAGGCAGTGCTCTCTCTCTTTGATATACTATCAGCTGGGTTTATCAGCGCATTAACACAACCTCCCCGCTCCAGGCCTCGCCCCTTCTGGCCAGCTCTCCCTGCAGAGCGGGCAGGGGCTGCATGAGAGCCGAGCTCACCTCTTATTCCAAGGAATCTTAAAAGCAGGTTTTAAGCTACTTATTTACTTTTTTTTGGTCTGTGCAGGAAGTCTGAGCAAAAAAAAAAAAAGAAAGAAAGAGACAGAAATATAATTGCTCTGGCACGCCTGCATTCCTACTTCAGTCTCAGACGGGCAGGCACTCTTTCTTGTCGGAGCCAGGAAGAGGATCTGATCCCTGAAGATCATTGCTACAAACGTGCGTAAGTGAAACCTGCAGCCATGCTGAAACAGATATTATCAGACATGTACATCGATCCAGAGCTGCTGGCAGAACTCAGCGAGGAGCAGAAGCAGATCCTCTTCTTCAAGATGAGGCAGGAACAGATCAGACGATGGGAGGAAAGAGAAGCTGCTGCAGAAAAAAATTCAGCAAAGAAGCCACTGCCAAGAAAAGGTAAGTCTCTGCCTCCTGGCTGCTTCACCCTGTGGCACATATCTGGCCTAGTCAACTGCTTCCTAGAAATAGGAAGTAATGTATCCTTAGAGCAATTTCTTCTCCAAGGGACATCACATAGGCTTATTTCCAAACATGACTAAATCCATCTGCAATGGGGTAGTTTTGGCCAGGCACACAATGGTTTTTACTCCCTGGCCCAAACATTCTGTCCTTGACCAAATTGCTCAACTCCCCTAACTGGGAAGATAGGGCTTATTTGCCTCTAGGAGATGCATCTCATTAAGTTTCCCACTAAATGGTGCCTCTGAATCTGTCTTTAACATAACCATGGATTTGAATATCTGTCCTGAGGCACCAGATCTGATGAGGAGCTCCCACTGATATTTTAGACCTGAAGTTCCCTTGCTAGGATTATACAGCATGCTGGCTGCTAGGAATATAGCACTCTTCTCCCAGGTCTCCCCCACGTGCTCTATTTGCAGGTAGCTCACCCTCACGCAGTTCAGGTAGGACAGTGGTCAGGAATTAAAGCAAGAAAAGAAACAGTGGCGAGTCTTCTCCTTTGCTCCCAGGCTCAGAAATGCCTCCTTCACTGACCTGGCTCAAGTAGTATAAAAAAACTGGGAAGTGTGGGCTGCATCCCAGTCGAGTTTTCCTTACGTACAGTTGCTTTTGGGGGGGCTCTGTCACCAACAGCATCTGGCAGGGCACAGCAGGTGCCACACAGGCCCTTCAGAGCTACCCAGCAAACAGCATTTGCCAAAGAGCTGCTTCTTTTCCAGCCAACAGGAAGTCAGTGACATGGAAACTTGGCGCTGACAACGATGTGTGGGTCTGGGTGATGGGTGAGCATCCTTCAGATAAATCCTATGCAGCCATCTGTGAAGAGATCCAGGCACAAAGAGCAAAGCGCTTAGCGAGAGAGCAAGGCCAGGAGGGCAGGTAAGCACCCTTCAGCTGAAGGACTCAGTGGGCAGATATGGAGAAGGCTTTTGTCTAGGGACACACGAGCTGGAGTCTTCCCTGTAGGGGCTGTGGTTACCACTGTGATGCCAGCCTTGCTGGCAAAAGGCACAGGCAAAGGCTGGCTTTCTGAGAGGACACACTATGCTGGTAGAGACCAGCTGCAGCCTGAGACTTGCCTCAGCTCACTGAGCCTCCTGTGACGTGGCTCCTGCGTGAGACCCTCTGCAGACCACAGGAAATGCTGATGCTGTTACTGCAGCAGGTGATGGGCTCGGATCACACTGATTCACTGGCAGGTGCCCGGGTACAGCCGGACAACAGTTACTCACCACGAGTCATTAATTTAATTACTCACCTACCTGATCTGGAGATGTAACTGCCTATGCATGTGGCTTCATTGCAGCTCTGCTCTGCTCACATGCAGCCTCCTCACAAGATGCTCAGATAGCAGAAAGTGACTCCCTCCTAAGTCCTCTCTCTCTTGCATTTCAGAGAGACTGACTTTTCTGCAACATGGTCTCTACACCCACAACCAGGACTTCTGGCTGAGACAGATCTTCATGGGAATAAAAAAAACATTGTGGAGAAAAAGGATGAACATGGGAGAAAAATGACTGATACTGATACAACAGGAAAAAGCCAGGAACTCACAAAGGTAGTTTTCCATTTTCCCATAGCTATAAGAAACATGTGTTTTGAGATCTAGGACATGCAGCAAATCCCAGTTACTGTAAATACAAATCTGAAGGGAAAAGCCATCTATCTTTTAAGGCTTTTCTTCTATAGTCAGAGAAGAAGCCATGTCATTACATCCTTCCTTAAGACTTGGGAGGTCCATGTGCTATTCTCAGCTGGGATAGATCTGCTCTGCACCAATTGATAAATTACTCTGAATTCCTTTGCTTCCTTTCTCTTTGGGTAAAACAAGGAGTGCAGTCCTTTCCCTTCTGCACTGTGGCTGGTTTGGATGGCTTTTGGGGCAAGACCAGGGAGGCTATCCCAGGATCTGTACATGCAAGGTCACAGCTCTCAGACAAATAATTTACTTTTATAAAAGACCAAATGAAGATAATTTTACCAGCATCATCTGACATGCATGTTTTAGGTGGTTCTTGGGGTTTTTTGTCTTCTAAAACAGAAAACAGCTTATGACCTTGACAGCACACGACAACTCCAAATGCAGTAATACAGTGTCTGCTTTCCTGTGGTGTTTCATTACAGAAATATTTTTTCCCAGCAATAAATACATTTGTGCTTTTAACTGGCTAAAAAAGCCATTTGCAGAGAAAGGAAAAAAAGAAGAGTTAAATTAACTACCCATGCAACCACAGTTGAACAGAACACCCTGCCAATTTAATGGGAGAAGTCCAATCTCATTCAGCAGTTTTCCTTCAGCCTTGGATGGACTTGTATGAGTATATATTCTTTTATCATACAACCACTCCGTACTTCGGTATAAAAAGTATGATAACAGAAGGTTGGGTTTTGGTAAAATGCTCTCCTGCTGCTATCAAAATAGTGAAGGGAATTTGGAGTGACTGTCTCCTTTATCAAAAGCCTCTGAGTCACATGGGGTTTTTCTCTGCACTGTTTGCTGAAGTTGAGCAACCATGTGGGAGATTTTTTTCCAAAGGAACTTATTAGTCAAAGCCAACAAAAAACAAAACAAAATCTCGAGCAAAAAACAAGCCACCACCAAAAATCTAACTCCCTTTCAAACTCTTGCACATGGAAATAGATGGGGTTGTATATTTTCCCTTCTTTTCTGCCGCTATATTATTAGTAAATTTTCCCAGGGTTCTGCGGCTTTTGCTGTTAAAAGGAGGGCTCCAGACTGAAGTCCCCTGTTGTATTTTCTAGGCCTGGAGAGAGGTTTTTTCCCACCTCCTGCATTAAAATGTTTTCTCTGAGATCTAGTTCCCATTTAACCTGAGAGACCCAAGTTTCATGCTGCAGGGATTAGGGCTGATCTAATAAAAAACGCTGCTTCACACACATTTGAAGTTCCTAGTTTCCTGTTGAGGAGAGGGAAATTGTAAAGCCACTTTCATATTAAATATTAACCAAGTAGGTGATGAATCTAAAAGGAAGTGTGTCCTTGGTAAGCAGAGTAGTACAGTTAACTCATCACTTGTCGTGCCATGGGAGGCAGTTGGGGTCTGATGGGGAGGTGGGTGGGCGTTTACTGAAAGCCAAACCTAACAGTTCATCTGCCAAGGCAGCTCTCAGCTAGGGACTACTGGCAGGGCAGCTGGGCTGGTTTGCAAGGAAGAAAGAACACGAAATATCCAGCCAGTTGGGTCAGTTTGTCAAGTGGGAGTTTGCAGCAACCCAGCCACAGCTGCAAACATGCACAGGCAGGTAAAGCTGTAGACAGCAGGTTCTGCAAGGGATTGCTTTAGAGGAAGGGAAGAAAGGGACTGCTCCCTGGGAGCATTTCTGAGCATCGCTTAGCAAATCTAGGCATGCTTGTGGCAATCCTGACACCCGAGTTCTCCTCCTGTGGCATGTTTGGCCAAGTATGACGGGAAAACCCCTCCAATGTTTGTCAGAGCAGGCTGGCAAAATTTGTTAACAAATGTCACATGACTGCTTTTGCATTAAACACCTATTGCACCAAAAAAAGAGCAATTGTCCTAATGTCACATTTATTTCTCACCACTCTTTTGCTCTGCTTAGAGGGGAACCAGAAATGTTCACCAGATGCTGGCAGATTGCCACGTGAGGAAGCATAGCTTCCAACAGGTAAGTGGCAACCTATGATGCTCCTAACACATTGAGTGGGGTCAAGGCTTTATCCTACAGTCCTAGTCAGCTTCAGAGCGTCATGTGAGCCAAGAATGTTCTCACCTTTTGAACCAGTTTTATCCAGTATTGCCATGCTTCTCATGTATGGTGTGATGATTTGGAGATGATACAACGCAGGCCAGGCTGGCAGATTGGGGAGTAGTACAGGGAGATGCTTCTGATGATTTTTGGTGGACTGTTTTCCCTTCCTGCCTCAGTTGTCACCTGCAGTAAAGACAGAGGGTCTGTATGTTGTTGAAATTTGAGGGATTCACTGTAAAGAATGGACTTCCCAGTATTTCAAGGCTAGCTAAAAAGCAGGGCTAAGACTTGCCTGAGACAAAGCTGATCATGCTGTTTCTTTCACAGATGAAGGAAGCACAGAGGAAAAATTCAGAAGAGATCACAGCCCCCCAGGAGCCAATACCACAGAGCCACTCCAGCACAGAGAGCCAGAGAACGCTGCAGAAATCGGATGAGAATGAGCCTGAATGGCAGGAATTCTGTAAGATCTTAAAATGACATTTTCCTATAAGGCTTGAGAAATCTTAGGGCTCTGTGGGGTCATCTCAACCCTTCTCCTGCCATAGTGGAACTTCATAATAGGTCAGATGGTGGAGAGTATTGCCAAGAAATACAGCACTGTATTATCAGAAATATTTCTGAGTCCACGCAGCATTGAGACTAGAACTGGGCAGGGGAATGGAAAACTTTTCCAACTAATACTATGTTAAAACAAGAAACAAGTAGGAACCACATGAGTATAGCCAGTACTATTAATTTTAAACTAGAAGCTGGCCTTTTGTAGGACATTGCAGTAACATTGCTCTTGAGGACAAGGATAATGGGTAACAGGGACTAATCAAAAAGGGCTTCCCTGTCATTCAAGCATGATCCCACCTAAGTAAAGCTCTGCTGCACTGTCTCATGTAATGAATCCCAATGATAGAAAGGAAAATGGCAAACAGTATGAGACTTGCAGTAGCATCCATCACTGCTGTCAAATGCTTCCGGAAGGAGAACCTGATGCACTTTTCTTCCCAGTTCCTCCCCTGCTGCTCAGTAGATGGCAATGCTGTACCACTAGTTGTTTCCACTTCAGTCTAGGGTTTTTATATTTCTGACTGATAAAAGAAACGTTGACTGGAGAGCTCTTTACTCCTACAGACTCCAGTGTGAGGTGGACCTAGACAATTGAGGCAGTTTTACAGGAAAAAGAAAACAATCAAAAACACAGTCAAGTTCTCCACTTTCCATAATAGTTTCAGCAAAGCTCCTTCCCACTGTCCAAAATTGATTAGCACTTTCAAATCCTTCAAATGATTGATGTAGGGTCATTTCAGCAGCTTTAACTCCATAAGCCCTGCCCCCCCCCCAGCTTACATGAAAGGCACTACAGAAATCCATGTCTGAACTAGGGGTCACTGTCTGAAACAAAACCAAGAAGTCTCTAAGTACAAAGGGACCTGGTACCAAGAAAAAACACACAGATTTTTAATCTTATCCCAGAAAAAACCTGGTTTTTAATCTCTTAAAGGAATAAAAACTGTGCCACTTAACACGTGGGAGACACATGGCAAATGATCTCACAACTGAGTGAATCTTACAGCTTGTGAAATGGGTTGTTCTTCCATTTCATCAAGCAGGAAGATGGCCAAAGGGTAGCAAGCTTTAAACTTGCTGCTTGTTCACTCCTCTAGGACTCCTTTTTTGTTCCAGTGCGGAAATCCAAGGCAGCAGATGAGAAGAGACGCTCCCTCGCCCGGCAAGCCAGAGATGACTACAGGAGGCTTTCACTGCAGGGCATCCACAGAGGGAAGCGGGCAGATATTTCCAAGGGTGCCACAGCAGGAGATCGGCGACCACTTCAATATCCACCTCTCCCCCCCAAGCCTAAACTTCCACCTCCTGCAATGGCAAATGGCAGAGCGATTAGGTAAGGAAGTCCCTGTGCACTGTGGAAAGGAGAAGGGATGAGATTCTTTTGCTCTAGCATGGGATGGTTGAGAAGGGAATGGTTAGCTCTCCCCCTTGTGTGGAAGAGATACTTAGCAGGGAAAAATACAGAGCCTGGGCTATATTCCAGCCTAGGGTGTGATGAGGCCTTCAGGTGTTCATTCCTGGAGGATAACAGGTTTAGTTAGTAGAGTGTCCTAAGCCTGGAGCACATAGAGCCCCTATGATGCCAGATGTCCACTGAAAACCATGTTCCACACAGCTGAACTGGTGTAAGCTGCCTGTTTAGGGCTGCTCTTAAAATCCTAGTAAGTCCTGCACAGGGACTCAAAACCTGTCGTTTGAACCTGAAGCACAAACCTGAGGTCTTTTCTAACAGGAAAGAGGGAGTCCAGAGGACAATCTCCAATTGCACTGAAGAAAGCATCATCAAGTGGTTCAAAGAGGAGCAATTCCCTCTCCGAGCTGGCTATCTGAAAACCACAGACACAATAGCACCTTGGTTCCATGGTGAGTCTTGGGCATTTCCACCCCAACTCAGCTGTCTGAGGAGTTTTTTCTGCTGACATGGCTGCTAACACAGAACACAGGCTGGGCTTGGGAGTAAAGCTCCTATACTGGAATCAACATACAACAACTGCAATACCATGCTCTCTCATAACACAGCAACAGTCCTTTCGAGCCCTCCATGTTTGTGATTCATCCTTGGCCAAGTGTGGAACAGTTAACAAAGAGCAGTTGGGATGTGGCCATGGTCTGTTACTAGCAATGGCAGCACTCTTCTTCCTGAGCCACTGGGCAAGAAAACAATGAAAGGAATGGAAGTGCCATGGACTGGTTTTAGAGTAGATTTCTTGTGAGAATTTTTCTGTCTAGTCCTGCACAAATCCTTTTCTCCCTTCAGTTTTGTGTTTTGGTTTTGAACAGGTATCCTAACCTCTAAGAAAGCAGAAGAGCTTCTGAATAAAACAGTACCAGGGAGTTTTCTGATCCGGGTCAGTGAGAAAATCAAAGGCTATGTGCTCTCTTATCGGTCGGTGGAAGGATGCAAACATTTCCTCATTGATGCCTCCAGTGATTCCTACAGCTTCCTTGGAGTGGACCAGCTGCAACATTCAACGCTGGCTGACCTTGTAGACTACCACAAGGTGAATATCTAGCAATGCATTCATTAACTGTTTAATTGCCTCAGGGTACTTCAAAATAAGAAAGAATAGATTCAGTTGTTTCCAAGTAGGTAACTAGACCCATTTTAACTGCTCCTGGGTATCCTCTGTGCTGCTTCAGAAGGGTATGTCAGCCTGACTGGTACAGCCCAGGCGACCTAAGGCATCTCAGACATCTTAGATTTGACTTACTCGCCCTCAAGCACACAGAATACCTTGCACGCAGGGCCCAAGTTACAAGCTACTTAGTAGAAAGGTTGATGAACGGTGACAGCAGATTCATGCAAACTTGCAAACTCCTTTCTTTTGTATTTTCTCCATGGTTAAGGGGCACTGGCAAGTTGGGTAGAAACGAAATCCTGCTTACCTCTAGCTTCAGCATGAAACAGAGCAAGGTATCTTTATAATCTCAAAGCAGGCAAGGGGTGGTACTGAGCAAAGGTAAAAAATTGAAGAGAAGGAGGAAGGTTGGCAGGCTCTTGCAACAATAACAGTGGTGTTTACCAGCACTGACTGCAGTTACATGGGCTTCAAGGAGAGCCAGATGGATTGTTCATTCATTTACTATAAGATCTGCCCAGGGGCAGGACAATAATTTTTCTCATAGGTTCATTTAAAATCCCTGTTTCTTTTAAATAAGTGCCTAGCTTAATGCAGACATGGCTAAACAAAACTGGACATGAGAACAATAGCTATGCTCACTTGCTCTATGGAAATCTACCTGGGCTGCCCAAACTTGCTTTCTTGCATGATTTCCACAGTTCAGGCTGAGTGTATTAAAAGCAGGAGTTATACAGCTATTTGTACCAGAGCTGGAGGATTTAAAGCCTGGCTGTGCATAGCTACATCAAAGATAGAGCCATGCCCACAGTTTGCAAAGAATCCTGCAGATCCCCTGCACTACAGCATGTGTGGGCAGCTGAACCCACTCTGCCAAAGTGCCCCACTGGCTTCTGCTTATCACCCACCAGGTGACCAGGAAATAAGGCAAGTCCCCACCATGCATCTGTTGCTAGGATGGAGAATGAGATTGGAAGCAGAGACTGTGCTATCAGAGAATTCCCTGGTTAGAGCAAGACTTGCCTGAGCAGAGGGTGTGTGATCTCTCCAGAATCCACCCTTGTCCCTCCCACAAACACAGCCAGAAGCACAGTCCACAATCTCTGGTCCTGCTTTACCTGCATGCTGCACAGTCCTGGCTCCAGCACTTCCTAGGCAGGGCACCACTCCATGTCAGAGAAGATGTCATTTCCTCAGAGATGAACACAGCTCTTTCCTAGAACTGCCAGAGTTGTGTCACTGCGTTATGGCACCGAGCACAGACATTGTGTTACGAAGACAGAGGGCAGCCATTTGGGCCCTTCCCTGAGTTTTCCAGGGAACTGAGCTGTATCACACAGTGGCATGAACACATCCATACCATAACAGAGGCAGGGAGACTGCTGTCCACCTTGTGAGGTTGTGACAGGCAGGGTCTGTTTGAAAGCTGGTGTTTGATCATATCCTATATCAACAGGATGAACCCATCACTTCCTTGGGGAAGGAGCTGTTGCTTTACCCATGTGGCCAAGAGGACGAAGAACCAGATTACGTCTCTCTCTTTGAGTGAACCTCCCCATCTTACTGGGCAGCCTCAGACTTGTATTCACAAAGAACTTGGAACTGAACTTGGAACTAGAGCTGCTGATACCTACCTGAAACCATAAGTGCCTCTATTTTATATCCTTCACAACAAGGCAGTAGGAGGATAAGTACTGTTGTGAGCTACAGGATGCGTCAGCCCAGCAAGCTGCAAAGCACCTGGATACATCCCTCAAGATGGAGTGAATGAGTTGATGAAATAATCAGTTGAACAGGGAGATACTGCCATGAATTTTCAGTGGGTTTTTGTAGGTTTCCTGGGGGACTTCTGTATTCAAGCTGCCTTTTGTTCTTGAATGCAAGGTTGTGTGCCATGTGGGAAATAGATTAATACCTACAGTTGAATGAGATTATACCTTCCTGAAGGCACAAAGCAACTTGGAGAGGTGAATCAATCTTGATACGTAATTTGCATAATGTGAACCTTAATTCTATAAAATGCTGTGTCCTCGGAATGAAGGATGTTCAAGCCAAGCATCCAAGCAAACCCTGAGTGCCTTTCAGTGAAAGGTGCTTTCTGTGACAAGAGATTTCCATGAAGAGTGCATTTTTTAAACTCCTCTAGCCTCTGAATATATATCCTCACCTTTTTGACCTGTATTTAACTCCCACACAGGCCTTTCTGCATTGAGAGGGATTATCCTTTTGAAAAGGAAAGGAGAAGGGACAGAGGCATTTGTCTGAATGACTAACACATGTACAGAGCCTAAAAATGTAAGAAGGAACACCTATATCAGTATTAACACAGTTTACAGAAGAGTTTTTGCCAGTAAAGAACACTGTTTTCCAAAATGGAGCGATTTATTGCAAGTTGTGTCCTGATTACTGAGATGCATCTGGTGTAAACTTCATCATAGAACTTGTTCTTTCAACATAATGTTCTCTCTTCTTATCTGTTACAATGTTCTTTAAATACATCATTCAGAAGATTTGGGAAGAGGCTGGACTGAATCACATAACAAATTAGTCCTCGTCCAGGTTCCTTCATGTTGTTGCATATCACAAACTCTGCGGCTGAGGGTTGTGGTGTGACTCTGCAAACATAATTTTTTAGAGGCACAATCCTCAAATAGTGAACAAGAGTCAATCTTGTTTCAGTTGTTCACCCGTTTTTACTGGTTCCCTTTTTTCTGTTAGATCAAGGCTACTCTGCTTAACTTGAAGAAGCAGTCAAAACTTTCAGTCTTACACTAATGTGGGTTTTGCAGAATACACATTTAAAGAAATTGTGATAATCTGGTCTTAAAATTTACAGCTATGCTGACAGGCAGTTTCCATTCCAGGAAAGAGAGGATAACTGCACTCCAGTTACAGCAGGTGTCACTTGCTAGAAATAAGGCCTTAATGTAAACTGAGATTCTGAACGTAACGACACTCTGCCACCGCAAATGACTTAATGAGCTTCTTGAGCAATATATTACATGTATCAAAGAGAGAATTTCAATATAATCTGCATCAATCATGAGAAAGGGTGTTAGATTATTCGTAGGGGGGAAACATCCCTCCTTCCCTCTTTATGAACTGATTTTTTAAAAAATATGGTCAAAATGAAAGATCCTTCAGAAAAACATCTGTTCTCATGTGAAGAATGTGCCATAGCTGCTGGAAACAAATTGTGAGGTAAAGACAGAGGAAGAAGTATCCTCTAAAAAGGCATTTTGAGAGGCAGGGTGTTAACTTGCAAAATAAGATGCACAGCGATCTGGCAAGGACATAGCAGGATATAATCAATTTTAGCTCTAAGATCTTCAGTAAAATTCCTCAGGGTTTGACCTGCTGACAGGTGGACCAGTAGATTCACTGCCTTTATATTAAACTATTAATTTGCAAATTTTATCTCAGTATAGCCCAGGGAAAACCATTATCCATGTTCACATCTATCCCACATGTTTGAGTCATGCCTCAGTTTCTTCAAAGACACACTTTTCTTCTGTGAGGCAAGAAATACAAAGTTTTGTACCTACACATTTAGATTACTGCACTGACTGGAAAGGCAGATTGCTAGAACAGATGCCCTCAAGACTGGCTCTTCTGTTGCTCCAAAAGTCAGTTACCTTGAAAGTCTGTGGAGCAAGGATGTCTTACAGTGGTTGGGAATCAAGGGTGATGACATGTCTTTGAGAGCTTCTCTGTAGAATCTTTCCTTCTTCAAGGGATGCTGTGCAAGGATTACAAGAGTAGTCAGTTTGAAAATTGCTTGCTGAAGAGATCATGAATCCTGGAAGAACATGGCAAGTTTTTTGCTCAATGCCTTTAGCCAGAGCATGCTGCAGTCATCAAAAAGGAAAGCAAGGAATCCCTGGATGACCTCCCCACCTGCACAGGGCCATCTCTAGTCTCTCCTCAACCAAGATCCAATCAGTTGTCATTCTGAGAAAAATCACAAGCTGGTTTGGGGACAAGGAAGGTAGAGACCTTCATAACAAAATCTTTTGTTCTGTTGGCTGCTGTCTTTGGACTTCATCTTTTTCTGACTGGTCTGGAAGACCTGTTAGAGCTCCACTTGGCTCACAGAAACATAAGTAACAGCAGCTTCCCTTTCTCATGCTGTTCTTCACCTCTGCTCTCAGTGCAGTTTCCACCTCTAAGAGAGCCCTGCCAGGTCTCTGCTGTGATTAGATTGCCCTGCACATTACTGACGTGGCCAGTGACTGTGGGCTGGGTCTCTCCATCACTGATACCATCTCAGCTCTTGTCAAACTGGCTTCTGCAGCCAAGGAACGGAAACTGCATAGACAATATTATTCCTGGCAAGAGGAACAGCATCTCTGTGGAAAAGGACATACACAAAAATCACAAGGGTGCTATTTAAAAACATAAGTTGCAAAACTCTGACAGGATCTGGGTGATGTGCTTGCAAAGGTACCCCAAGTAATGAAGTGTTGAACTTACAACTGCCCAGTGCTTAGAACTGGAGACTAATAGAGGTTTGAAGGGACCTCTGGAGATCATCTAGTCTAGTCCTGCTCTACAAGTGCGGCTCAGGGAAGACTGAATAAAACCATCATGGGAATAGTTAAGGTGAGGCTTTGAGGTAGGCTATGATTACGAAACTTTCATAATATACAACACTCAGTTTCAAATTCAGGTTTAAGTGGGACTGTAGGAACAACTTTTGCCTTGGAGCAGCTGAGTTACCAAACTTTCATATGCACTTAACAAGCCATACCTGTCTCCTCCTATGGCATAATATTTGTACAGTTACTTCATCAATACAAAGCCCTTTATAAATAATTTATCATGTGTTCTGGGAACAAAATGATTCTTTGGAGGATCTGCTTGAGGAATTGCTGAAGTTTCTATGGTAAGTGATGTATTTTGGGATTGAGGTTTTAAAGTACACAAAGTTTCTGCTCTTTTTGTACTTTTGTGGTGTTTTGGACACTTGGTGATTTGCAAGGCAAGTGCAATGCAGATCCGTTGCACCAACAAAAGACAAACACATATAAACAGGTCTAAGGAAAACGTACTTACAGCAGTATGGGTCTCTGTCCAAGGATCCTGCATGCAGTGCTTTCAAAAGGGGTTCATAGCACAGCAGCACAACAAAGAGTGGTTCATTCATTGTTCAGTGCTACCTTTCTCCCCCCAGCTTTTACAAGCCAAAAACCAAATTAGAATCTGGTTCAGACTGCCTGGAATTAATCTGAATCTATAAAACAAAGAGACTGCTCCAAGAAACAGCATTTAGGTAAGCAAATGGGATTTCCAAGCCCATGCAGTTTGTTGGCTAGTATATATTAAAATGATAAATAGCAGTAAAAGAAAATTACAAGAAAATACTTTATAAGAGCAGTAACTCAGACCTTCAACGGTTTTAGGCAATTGGCCAAAAACTTACTAAGATGACTAATTTTTACAATTAGTACCTATAATTATCATAAGAGAATTTGCAGGGTCCAGTAATCCATCACAAAAATTTATTTTGTTAATTACAAAAAGCTTTCTATACCCTGGGCAAGACTCTGTATTTGGTTTAGAAGGAATACTTTGGTATAAAGTCAGAAAATGTTCATCACTGTTGGTATCTAGCATTCGGAGTTTAAAGCCTCGTGCTGAATAAGTACTGCAAGTTGATATGTATTTCCTTTTCTTCAGCATGATAAAGCTTCTGCCTTCCAGTGCCCAGGTTGTGTAGAAAAATCACTTATCTGAACCCTGTTGCCATCCACAGGAACATAGATCTGCAGAGCATTTTCCAAGCATTGGAAGGCTGTACTATTTCCTAGTAAGGCTAGAAGTAGAAAACCTGAAGTATGGCGAAATAATTCCCAAGCCAAACAAATTTCATTTAAAAATAAATCTTGAGATACATACAGCATTCTAAAGCAGAAATACACGATCTGATTTACATGATACAGATGTGGCTCATTGCTTTTGGTTCACTGTCCACAGAGCAGAACAAACAGTACCCTCCAGCGGTTTTGAACCATCACACTTGACCAGTAAGGTTTTCTCTTTCTGAAGTTTAGAAAGCACTTTTTGAGATACCTCTTTCTCTAGGTGAACTGGGAATGCCCAGTTAGTGCACTGCTGCTGTTTGCCCATCCCAGCCCCATAAGGGAAAAGTATTTTTGGTCACTCCAGCTTTACTGTGGTTAGCAAACAGATGTCCTTCTCAGAGCAGGAGTCTCTGTAGTTATTCAAAAATAGCCCTTTTTAGATATGTCAAGTTAGATGTAGAAAATAATTCCTAATTATTGGCCCACCAAAAGGTCAATCTTTTAAATAACTGTACACATCTTACACACACTTCAAAGGAAAAGCACAGCCATTTGTTGGTGTGAATACCACACTGGCCACATAATACCACATAATGTTCATTGTCTCTGTGTCCTGACCTTGAATCTCATCAAGTGTTCAAGTCTTGCCCAGAAGCAAGTGCCAAACAGTCGGGATAATGGAGTACTTAAAAGCCCCATTAGAATAAAACAAAAGTAGGGAGGACAGACGCTTTCCCTTGTCTTTTGCTGCCATCCTGTTGGAATCTCCATCCTCTTTCAGTCTCATTCCAACTTTTCTGGTTAAAAAATCTTTTCTAAAACACTCTACAGTCCAATTCAGAGGCTTTTAACCTCCCTTTCTGGATTCATGTCTTCTTACTGCTCAATTTCTGTCTATGCAGGTGTGTCTCAATCTCTTGCTTGAACACAAGCATCCCAAGCTGGCCATGAGAAGCCTCATTCATAGCCTTGGACTGCATGCACATTTTGTACTGCTCTGGAGTCAGCTCGTCCAGACACTGCTTTTCATGCCACAGATGGAAGAGACCCCTTACAGGCGTTCGGATCACCATGAGGTTGCTGTGAAGGTACTTGCGGTACAGATGCACATCTTCACCACCCCAGCCTTTAATGTCCAGGTCAAAGCCACCTGACACAAACAAAATTCAAAATAGAACTAGAAATCTATGTTAGCAAACTTGATGCTATTAATTGCACCTGCAGCTGTTTTCTGGCTCCAGTCAGCCCTTTAAAACACACACACTTTCTGTGAACATCAAACTGCATGTCTTCAAATTTTTCATTATCAGACAAAAGTTCTTTATTTGTAATTTTATTTGTAAGCAGTGCTTAGATTCTGGTAACCTCTATGGCACCTAGGAAAAGCCTGAACATCTAACCATGGCACCGCTGCAAATTAGTAACATAGACATATTGGCAAAGGAAAGGGAGGCTGATCATCATTTTCTATGTTTTAGCAAAAAGGCAGGTGTATTGGAGCGTATTTTTCTTACCTATGTTGATAAAATCAGATCTGTACTGGCAAGTCATCCCAAAACCAAAGTCTCTCCAAAATCCAGTTTCTTTTTTAATAATCTGCATGGAGAGAAAGGAATGTTTACATGGAAGCAGAAATGCTTTCAGAATGAGCATTCTGACCTGAATGTGGTCAGAAATAGGAGCAATTGCCCTTTTATTCTTCCCCGTGTGAATCCATGGCTGGTCCTGAACCCATTTCTGTAGATACGCATTGCATATATCTGCTCCCGCCCCCAAACAGCTGTGTTCTTAGCTATCATGGATAACACCCCTGATCCAGAACAATCAGATTTTGCTCCACTCCTCCTGTTGTAGACCAAGTAGAACAATACCACACCTTGGGAGTTTACTTCTTTGCAAGCAAAGCATCCTCCAAATTTGTTAGTTTCTGTGCTATTCAAACCTGATGTAAGAAACATATTGGTAAACCAGGGAAGCCAGACTCTGCTGTCAGAACAGATGGTGGCATCTGCATTGTGGACCACAAGAGCTCTAGAAGCTTTTTGATTACTTTAATTTGGAATAACAAGAATAATTTTCCATTACAGAACTGCTATATCCACCTAAAATTGAACTCCAGAAATGTTAGGTGATAGATATATGTCCCATAAAAGCCTTTGTAAAAATGAATGGTCTGCCTTCCTGAGATGGGCAATGAAAACATTATGTATTATAGGTAGAAAATCAGAGCACTGAGAAACCATGGCTATAATTTTGAAAAGCAGATATCCAAGTACAGATCTCTAAGGTCATAATTCATGCATGTGAGTGACCTAACCCAATCTGGTGAGACATCCAAGAGCTTCAAGGGACTAGAACAGGCATTTAAATCCTCTGAGCAAGTCAGCAGTACTTCACACTCTTGAATGTCTGGTTAGAAACCTATCCCTTATCAGCTACTTTGGAAAATCTTTGCTTCCCTTGTGACAGAATTTCAGAAGATGAAGAAAGAGAATTTCCATTTCTGGATTTACAAATCCCAGTATTTCTTTTATGAAGAAATGCTCTTCCAAAATCTTCTCTCCTGATTTCTTGTTCATGCCTCCTCTTTTTGTTCATAACTCTTGTCACTTCAAATGCCTTTTTTTAAAAAATTTATTTTACTGCTCACATTGCTACAAATTTCATTTCTCATTTCTCCTTTCCTTGAAAAAGCCAAGTCACTGCAGAAGCCAATTAAAAGGAAACAAGATTGTATTTGTCAGGCCTGCACTGTAACAAGAAGTCTCCATCCCGATGCCCTTACAGCAAGCTACTCATGTGCATTAGCATTATTATTTCCCATTAGTGCAAGTGGCTGCTGCACAAATCAAATTCTGAAATCAAAGATTTCTGAAGGCTTTTTTTTTTTCTCCTCAGCAGCCCAAGTTCCAGGACAGAGTGCTAAAACTGTCTTGTTTTATTGGCATAGATCTGGCCTTATGCCTGGCAACTAATGTGGGCTAAAAATATAAAAATATACATATTATATGGCTGTACTTCTTTAAATCAAGAAGCTTTTCTGACTTAAGCATGATGTTTTATGATTCAAATATTAGCTATAAATATTTTCATGATCCTGACAATGTAGTTTGTGGAATTTATGCTAGCTTGACAGCTAAACTCTACTTCATTCCCTAAGCATGATTCTTACAAGACTCAGGATCCCTGACAGGCTCTGAGTAGAGTGTGAAAAGCTTATGTGAATCCCATGGTATGATCAGAACAAGTTTCTTCTGAGAAAAAAACAGTAGAAGAGATTTTCCAGACTCTTCAGTAAAAGGCTTTCTGGCTATATGTCCCATTACGCAGAGAGTAGTAGAGAAAAAAACACTTTAAAATATTTTGGATGGACTTTTCAAACTCTCATTCTTCATTTTTATAGAGGAACTGTACAAGGCGGGGGTAGGGATGACAGAAGACTGGACTCAGACCCCAAGTGATCTTTTTCAACTGTGCCTGACCTTGGGCTCAACGCCATCCCTAATTCCTACCTACGCGTAACAACAATAGAAGCTGGGGTGCTCTGGAGACAGTGTCCAGCCTGGGACAGGATGAGCGGTAGTAAGTGCAGTGCCTGGCAGAAAGAGAGGCAGATGTGGGAGGTTAAGACCTGACCCAGAAGAACTGAATGAAGCTGCATAGTTGGCTTATGTTTCAATTTGAAAATGCAGCCACCTAGCAGCAATAGTGGGCAGAGGACTGTGACCCACTGACTCTGGAGAGAAGCAAGACTCCCTTCCATCAGGCCTTTCAGTTCAACAATAGTGCAACACCAGAGCACAAGAGAACAGAGAACAGTGTCTGCAGCAGTGCCAGGCAATGTCTTGGTCACCAACATTCATATGAACCTCTCTTCTGTCTGCTCTTTCTTCCTTGCAACAGCTCCCTCCTCATCAAGGAGACTCATACATATCTTAATCATATGCCTTATGGCAATATTTTTAAAAATATTGCTTTGTTCTCACACTAAAAATAAGCAGGTGAAATGGAAATCAGTGGAGTTGTGCTGCGTTGTATCAGTGCCAGAATAAAGTGACAGCTCCAAGCATGTGATTTGACTCTGAGACACTTCAGAAACACACTGCTCAACAGGAAGTTTAATCATGAGCTGTGGGGTGGGAAAGGCCACTGTAAGGTGTTCAAGTAAGTGGGGTAATAACTGACAGCCCCTGGAATTCTCTTTTCATTGACTGATCTGAGGACAGCTCTGCTTTTTACAAATGTCGGTTCTTCAAATGCTAATAGTATTTAATGCAAGGAAGAAACCAGAGCTAGTCAAGGACTGTCACCCCAAGATAGCATACCATGGAGGAATTGTTCACTAGTTAGGAAATTCCTTCTAGTAGAGAAGCAGACATTTTTTAAATTCTTAGTTTCCATGTAAAAACTTCAGAAAGGTTTAAAAAGCACTAAGATACTTCCCAGTGAAAGATACCTGCAGAATTCACAGTAAGGTGAGTGTTGCAGTTAATTTTGTCTGTGTGGTGGTCACTGTGCACAAGGAATAGGGAAATGCTATCCAAGAGCACATGTACCTTTAAAAATGCTTTGTTCAAATAAAAGCAGGCATTCAGAGAAGCATGTACTTACCAGCTGCTGTTCTAAAGATGGAATGGAATCATGGTGACCATAAATTATACTGGGGTTATACTGGCTGAAGAGAACAGGATAAAATACCTTCTTCCCTGGAAATGACAATGGGTTATTTTTTTTAAAAAGCTGCATAAAACACACTCGTCTCTTACAAGGTGCAGTCCACGCCTGACCAAATTCAGACAAAGTCACACAAATTTTGTACTGAGCCTACGGTCTTTCTACAAGAATGTGAATGCAAGGATATAATTACTAAAAAGATCCTGTTCCACAAAGCACAGGTGCTGAAGGCAAGAGATTTTATCCCAGTGGGAGCAGGAACTGTTACAACTGATTTATAGTAGCTTCATTACCAATTCAAAGATGAGAATACTCTGGTGAGGGATTTTACATAATAGGTAGAACCTGTTGAAAGACAGTGTACTTCATGAGAAGCAGTACCTGGCTGTGTGTTCAATCTACAGGAGTTCAAGAATTCGGCTGTGAAGTATATGTCCACATCGCAAAAAAAGAGAACAACATTGTTTCCTTTCCAATATCGAGCACCAACATCTAATCCTTTGCCCCTGGAAAACTCTTCATTCAACTGGATGAAGGTAAAGTTCTTGAAGTTGGCTGACCTAGAAGGAAAATATTCAGCAACTTACCCTGTCCATACAGCTCTTAATACAAGTTGAGGGTGGGAACCCCATATGAAAGAATTAACCTAGAAATCTGTAGTATCATAGTTCTGAGAGCAGCTGAAGGGAAGAGATGTCCTGTTTGACTCTTGAGATTTTCAATACGTCTATACATGTTCAGAGCTTGACCTGTGTACTCACACCCTAGCATTCCTGTCAAGGACTTTCTTTGGGCAGATCTCACAAAAATCCCAACAAGGTTTAGATTAACAAAAATATCTTCAGTATGCAAATTTCAATTACCTGTGGTTACATTACTGTATGTATACAAGGGTCTTCTTCCTACACGGAGAAGACAAGCAGAAGGCTGCAGTGCCACATGATCTTGACAAACACAGCTATGTAACCAAACTCAACAGAGCAGAACTGACCAAAAGCATGCAGTTCCTTTGTGCTCTACTAAAATTGTCTTCCACCCACCTATGGAAGTCAGCTTTCAGTCCTAACAGTAAAAGCCACTTTCAAAGAACTGAAGAGTTACCAGTGTGGGGGGCGGCAAGAAAAAAAGAAAAAAAAAAAGCCGTTGCACTGAGGTAAATTCAGTTAAAATCTGCTCTGGAGTTCTAAAAGCCAAAGTCACAAAACCACAGATATGGGACTCTCTGTGTAGCACCATTTTTATTTCACACAAAAAGACAGCTATTTTCTGCAACGCACTTTAGAACCTTTTGGCACAACTATGACTTTTGAGTTATCAAGTCTCCACGTAGGATCGCTGTGTATGAACAGCACACACTAGATGTTCAGGTACTTACTTAGAGGTATTTTCAAGTATCGATTTGACTTCATTCATTTGTTCCTTTCCAAAGTAAACTACAGTGAGGTGAATTCTCCCATCCTGCTGAATGCCCATTTCCCTGGAGAACAGAGACAGATTTGTGACTTGTCCCAGAAGTTAGCTTCCTTCAATAACCTACAGCAGCTGGGGAAGGCAGAGTAGGGTGAACCTCAGAGGCATTCCTGGGGACATGATTCACTGACAGACATCCTTGTCCTGACAAAGCAGCTCACTGTCTCCTTTAGAAGGGACAGAAGTCTATCTTTCAGGCAGATTAGGTACAAGCTCTCTAAGCAGCGTTTGTTATATTAATAGGACCCTGTTAAAAGAGGCCATCCTGCCCCAGGAAGAATGATCAGGCAGGCAATAACTTCAGCACACAGGAGAATATGGGAGGGGGATTTTTATAATACCCTACCTCATAACATTGAGTTTTTGTAACAGATATTCCAGAGTTCAGGTCTTTGGCATTTACTAAAACCTAAGTATCAACCAGCGATCAAACACGTAGCCCAAGGGTAAGACCAATCAGAACAAATGCTAGAACCGTGCCTCAGTTGCACAAAGTTTAGTCAGCAAGAGTTCATCTATAATCAGCAGAGAGATCAGCATGACTAGAGGGCGATTTCGCCCAGTCTAAAACAAGATAATCAGAATACTAATCAGAAGACTAACTTAGACAAGGAGGCTATTTTTAGATGGCTGTAATTAGACAAAACAGATCCCATTATAAGAGTCAGCATCTGTTGATAACAGTCTTTTCTGGGCAGCTATTTAAAGTTACCTGTCAGTTGAGTTCTCCCCCTGAACATCATCTCTGTGTTGAAAAATAAAAGTTTAAGAGTAACTATGCTGAAATTTCAAATATCATTCTTGCCTTTTGTTGCCTTAATATTTTATGTAATGGAGCCTAGCAAAGTGTCTGGGAGCACTGATTCTCCTTTTCCTCAGAAGTGCTCCTTTGCAACTACTGCATTAAATTCTCATGTTGCCACAATTGTATGGGCCCAACAAACAGATTGAGACTCTTAAGTCAGGTACATGCAAATCAGAAACCTTGGTAATTGGAATATAATTGCCTTTACTGTTAATCACAATGCATTAAGCAACCAAATGCCTTTCAGTCTGTAATCTCAAAAATCACTTAGTGGCACAATGAACTGTTATGTAAAAATAGCAGTGAGTGAGGTCTTGGTAACTCCTAAAATTGCATCTTACTGTCCAAGTAAGAAAAAGTAAAGGCAGCATTGAAGGAAACCCACCTGAAATTCTGCATGAATTGCCGAAATTTGCTGGCTCTCTTGGCCAATGGCACAATGACATTAATAAGTGTGTCAGCCATATTGACATTTTCATTTTTCACTTTCATTACAGGACCAAATGGCCGGAATAAAACAATCTTCTTGAACTGATGTTTTGCATCTCCTTTGAAAGTCAGCTCATACAATGTGCCTTTATTTTTTTCTGTGCGGTAGATCCCTGCATGAAAACAAAATGAAGAGATTTTTGGATTAAGGCTGGGCTCCTTGGGGGGGAAAAAAGGATAAAGTCTTCATTTGCTACACCTAAACTGAAAATGCAGCAGAGGCAGTGAGATACTTACTTTTAAACCAATACACAGTCCACGATCATTCGGAGGAGGCCCTCACTCTGGCAGAGACACAGCCCTGGGTTGCAGGAGCTGTTTGGTATTCTTGCAGGCACATTCCAAGGCTTGGCTGAGTTACAAACCCCTGAAGGTTACCAACTGCTCACACTCAGTATAACCCAGCAGACATACTGTCCTTATTTTTCAGACTACTCCAATTGCACACTACAGATATGCATGGTAATGGGATGCAGAGGGACTGCAAAGGCAGTCTGCCTCTCTGCGATTAGGCCATCTCCCAGAAAAGCAATTTCCTGATGAGCACTGGGAGGTTCTCTGGAAAGCCGCCTAATAAAACTGTGCAACCAGGCCCGAGCAGCCATCAACTTCACCCACTGCCAGTCAGGACAAAACTCTCCTGTTACTCAACTCTCAAGAGACTGCTATGCCCATTCGTGGTCAAGTAATGGTCTGCAAGGATGACACTACAGTTTGTCAGAGGCTACACCAGGATACTTAATTCATACAAGCATGTATTTATTTCCTGTATGGAAGGAACTTTTAACATACTTGATGGGTGAAATTGGTCTGGTTCATGCTGAGGGCCAGCATGAACTATAAAAGCCTTGATCATGCCCCACTGAAATACTATAATATCCTAAATGAGATCAAGTTGGCAAAAAGGCTATAGATTTTACCCACTCTAAATGGTACTTCAGTCCCTACAGTGTATACTGAAATAAAACTTTTTCACTGGCAGATCCATTAGGTTTAAGAAAGAAAAATTAATGCTAATTCTAACTACTCATTAAGCCACTGTAAACATCTTAACAACTTAATCAGTACAAGAGTATAATTGCAATGCCTTCCATCTCTTGCAGAAGTTAAAGAGACAAGCACAAATGTCTGGAAAAAAATTCTTCCTCTTGACTTTTTTTTCCCCCTCTTTTTTTTGCTCTCCATCTGGTTAGGAAACATAGCTTCTTCTGGTTACGAAAAACAAGACCAAAATAAGGCTTGCTTTTTTTTTTTAAAATCTTGGTTATTCCCTGATGTGTAACATTGCTGGGCATCTGACCCATAGACTGTCAGCTCTGTCTGTATTTCTTGTGAAGCTCTGGGTCAAAGTTTTCTTCAAAGAGCAAAGTGACATAATCTCTTCATCTTGTATTGCAGCTTTTACATTGGTATAATCAAAAGACTAATGAGGTGTGATTTTATCTGGAGAGAGTTCTGTGGACTGTCTTATCTTCACTATCATTCCCGAAGTGTTTTATTCTTAATGAACGCTTCAGCTAGTTAATAATATATGCAGATTTACTGATCTGTTATTCACTTCATGTTCTATTTTTAATATAAACTGATTCAACAAATGCCCCAACCCTCCTTCTAGCATAGCAAATTAATCTAGGGAGATAGCAGCTCCATCATTCTTTTAATGCTAGTCTTTCAAAGTTGTGCCCTTGACTCCTCCTAGCTTTTTTCAGTCTGCCCAAGCTGCAGACAATGAACTACATCTGAATAGTGGAGATCATCTGAATAGTGACCTAATAGTCCCTTGATTTCCTCCTCCTGGTGGCCAGAGAATAGAAATCTGGGCCTTAGAATTCTGCTCACCCATTTATTCTTACAGCAAGCCTGCTGATGATCCGAGTGCATTGTTGGGTGCACTCATTTGCTCAGGCAGTTTTTGAACACAGGTTTTATCAAGGAAGTTTGTGTTTGAAGGGTTAAGGCAACCTTTTGTCATTCAGCTAAACAAAACTCTAAATTAAATCTGATTTGCATTTTCTTTAGAGAGAAATTGATAGGACTGTTTCACATGTTTGACGTAGTGAACTGACATTTTTCATAATAACAAAGATCTAAATTAAATTAACAAATTTAATAGTATCTACCACACAACATCTCAGTCTTTACTTTTACATTCTCTTCTACCTACCTCAGCCAAGAAACAACGAGCCCACAAATACCACTTCCCTGGAGAGATGTACTACACAATAAAGGAAACCTTGCTAAATAATAGTATGAAGAGTGCAAGTTGTGACCTGTCTGGGGTCCCTCCTAGGGCTGTACACACAAAGGCTGCTTCTAACTCTGTAGTTTTGTTCTTGTTCAGTACTTCTATTATGGCTGAAAACAGGTATATTAGGTGAAGGCAAAGTTTCCTTGTGCAAAACGGTAATCCAAGATTTATAATCCTAATGTTTTATACTGAAAAGAACTGTATACAAGTTTAATGCCTCTAATTAAATATGGCTATTCCTGATGCATATTTAAACGATTTGTTTTCCATTTTTAAGCATCTTTTTTCCTTTTTTAAGTATCTTCTTTTTAGAAGCAGAGAACAAAGTGATTTGCCCAAGGGCAGGCAGTGAGCCTTGGAAATGAGTCTGAATGTCTTGAGTCACTCCTGGCGACTCACCCAACAGAACATCCTGCCTTCTACAAATTTTTTCCATTTCCAAAGGATCTACTTTATTTCTGCCACTAGGACTTTCTATGTGATTCAGGAAGATGTGTCAAACAGCCTCAATTCCAAGATATGAACTATGAGGAGAGGAAAAAAGTAGTCTCAAGAAAGAAAACAAAAA
Organism: Callaeas wilsoni; assembly: GCA_013398955.1. Classification (NCBI taxonomy): domain Eukaryota; kingdom Metazoa; phylum Chordata; class Aves; order Passeriformes; family Callaeidae; genus Callaeas; species Callaeas wilsoni. The sequence continues at coordinate 70,341 of VWPU01004703.1, read as the reverse complement.
ACCCTTTTCCTTAAAAGAGTGCTCCTGAAATGAAAGCCTTGGAAAGGATAGATATTTAATATGGATAAAAGAAGGCTAATTTGATCATCTATCACTTCATTACAGCAGATATGTTTCAGAATATGCACCATTCCTTTCAGAGGCAGGGAGAAAAGTCAAAGCCTTTGGAAACCCAATGTAAAAAAGCAAACAGGAGCTCTGTGTCAGCAGATAGAATGGCCCTAAAATGAAGGAAAAGAACAAGTGAGAAGCAAAAATGGCCTGGGCTGAAGAACTGATGAAAGAGCAGTAAATCTCCAGTCTTCAGAGCATCAATTCCCAGGGCTCTCTAAAGAAATGGAAAATACCTGATGTCTATTCAGCAGGGCAGGCAAACAAATGTCACCTACATGGATCTACATAGACTACAGGTTTCAAGTCTCCCACTGTCAATAGAAACACTCCCTGGACTCATGCTCATTAGTTCCCTTCTGTTAGATGATGTAGGAGCCACTATGAACATTTATCAGCATTTATTGTCTTCATTTTAACTCAGTATTACAATGGTCTTCCCACTGCACATGCAGTAAAATACAGTGTCTTATTCTTTGATGAAAAGCATCATTCCTTTCTCCCAATAAGCTTCCACAGCAAAACTCCATCAGACAGCCCACCACCAGCAGCTGGCCATTTGAGAAAGCAAAGATACTCCTTTTTCATTTGCCTTTGAGACCTTGATTAAAATTCCAGTCACTAGACAGCCACATACTTCAAGTAGGAAAACTTATGATCCAGAATATTTGAAGGTGTTATGGCAGGGCATTTCTTAAGCAATCCAGGGATTTTCTGGAACTGTTCATATTAGGAAAGAATATCACCAGGCAGTGATTCCATTCACTTACGGAACACACTACTGAGGCTTGTCAGAGTCTTCGAATTATTATCTCCATCTCTGAGAAAATCCCAGATCTATTCAGCCCTGCTGCTATTTACATCAATAAATGACCAGACCTGTTACCCTGCTTTCTGAGCCACTGGCTTTCTCCTGGAAACAGACCAGTCCTTTGGCTGCTTATAACACACAGAAATGTCTGATTTTTACCCATGCTGTTTCTTACTGACTCCCCTTGGCAGGAAGCTAGTGAACTTGGTACATAAGTGGGAGGAATAAGGGGGAGAGGGGAGCATTATAGCAGTTGAACAGCCCAAGTGCCTCTGTCAAGAGAGAAGCTAAGCAGAGCAGCAGCCAGATGGATACATCTTGAGCTCCAGGGAGAAGGTGTGGCTCTCTTGGTTTTGCTTAAGGGGGGGGAGGCAGGAGGGGGAGGTGAATGGAAAATTCCACTATGTGTCAGCCATTACTCTGGAAGGAGAGCTGAGAATCCTATCCAAATTTCATGTAACAGCAAATCTGCTGAGAAGGAGTTTAACTCAGATGTAAGGTACTAGGGTCGTAGTCTAATTCCCACACACAAGTTGTTCTGTCTAGAAACTGCAGAGGATGCAACACTATTTTTAAGATATCCCAGCCACAGAGACAAAACATTTCTTCTTAAATGCAAGAAGTGTTTGAAGAAACATTTTCTCTCTGCAAAGACAAGAATAAATGCACAAAATTTAAAAAAGGAAGAGATACAGACCACAATTGAGTTTATTGCCACACACTACCACTCTGCCTGTTGGCATATGCTAGCAATGAACTAGTACTGAAAAAGTGATAGCAGGTGCCAGGTGTGATCCACAAGAAAAGAAAAATCCACTGAAAAAGTAGTACTGAAAAAGTGATAGCAGGTGCCAGGTGTGATCCACAAGAAAAGAAAAATCCACACAGGAGGCCCAAGAAAACAAGATTACCATGCACAGCTATGTTCTAGCAAGACTCAGGATCAGCAACACACTTGAGTAAAGCTGGTGTCAAAGGCATCGCTCAATAGAGCAGAACCAAGGACACAAATCCCACATACTGACAGCTGCAGTTCAGATTTTAAATCCTGTCTCTGACCCTGATTACCTGATTTTCATTTCAGCACGTCTCCACCTGATCAACCTTAAGATGAGAGTGGTAGCCCCACATTTAACACAAGAGAGGCACACAGCTTTTGTCTGCTATTATTCCTAAAGCAGCTGGAAAACACTTAGAGGGTTAAGTGATTTTACTTTCAGTGCAGATCTGGGCCACGTCTCCCAGAAATCTCCAGAAAATGAAAACAGCTGGCTTGGTGGCTGGGTTAATGAACTAATGGTTGCTATGTTGCTGGATATATGCTAAGTTGCCAGACACTGACATAGAATCCAACTTACTGCTAACTTGTGTAGGCAGTAGCACCTGCAAAGCACTGTTTCCAAAGCAAGTTCAGAGTTGAAACTATATTTGAAATGCAGAACTGGAACAGAAAACTCAGTCCTCCCTACACATATTGAAGTTACATAGAGCAAGCCCAAGCTGCAGAGATGGGCAGCTTTTGTCATTTTTGAGAGAATGAAAGGTGGGGGAAAAGAGAGTGGCAAGAGGTGACAGAGACCTCCTAAGGAATTTGGCAGTGAAATTTTCTGCCAAATCTCTTTGTTTCCAGCCCCAATACATGGCTCCCTGCATCTGCAAACAAATCAGTCTGCACTGATGAGTGAGAATTAGAATCTGTTCCCTTGCACCTACAGAAGCAAGGACCTGCCCCGCAGGGGAGCACACAAGGAAGGTTTCTTGAGCTCAGACTGAGCTGCACACAGGACTCTGGTTTCTTGAGCTCCAAGTCACATGAAGGGCTTCCTCCCTCTGAAGTATTTCACCACAGTATATGAAAGCCAGCAAGACCATTAGTGCATGAAGAACCTCCACAGAGCCAGCACTAGTGTGCATCTCTTCCCCACACCTTTCTGCACTTGTTTCCCCGGATAAAGGCAGGCTCACAGCTTAATTGATATTAAGAAATGTGTGGCAAGAAACATCTCCTACCTCCTCACCCTCTCGCATGGAAGAGCTGGTGCCAAACAGTCATACATGCTTGCTCAGCACCTATAATAAACTGTAGAAACATATTTTGAAAAGATAACCTGAACAACAAACAGAAAGGAGGAGAATGGCAGCATGGATTTGAACTGCAGTTGCCAATGTTAACACTGGAAACAGATCTGGGATTGCCACCTGGTCAGTCACTCCTTGCTTTGTCAATTTTGAGGTAAGTGCATGACTAGAGAGCTGTGAGCGCACACTGGTGTCACTACAGGAGACTGGCAGTCTTTGTTGTCACAAAGTCCTGTTGCCCGGGAAAGCTGCCATTTTGCAATTGTACCTGAGACAGCATCGCTAGGTCACAGCACTAACACCATCCCAGACATCTGTGCTCTGACAGAGCTCCCATCTCCCTCAGCAACTCAGTCACACCAGAACTCCTCCCCAGCACTGTGTGGACCTTCTAAGTTGCTCTCTAAATACGAACCTTCAACAAAGTCGGAGGCTGTGTATACACGGGGTTTTGCTTTGCTGACCCCATCTGGCTTGTTCAAGCTCCCCACTGCTAACTCGATCACCTCTATCAACTCATCTCGCTTGTCCTTCCTTACAGGTTTCTCCTCTGGGTGCCGTGTCAGCCCTGTTTCCAGCTGGTACACCTTCTGGAGGGTGAAGCTCTCAAAGGGCACCGCTGCATACTCTGTGGACAGCTTAACACCGCTGTGCACCTCTGCTTTGTCTACTTGGGAACGGAGAAAAGCCAACAGGTTGGCCTGGGCCTTCTCTGGCTTACTGTGGTCAAGCTGAATGTCCAAGGAGTCTGGGTGCTGGTTCTGCATGTTCTTAAGCTGCTCGGTCCTGCCCTGAAGCTCAGCCTTCAGCTGGGCAATTTGTTTCTTCAAGCTGATGATGTAATTGCGGTTTTGCTCTTCTCGCTCTTGCAGAATGGCTTCATATCCCTCCTTCGCAGTCGGACTGTGCACCCTGGGCAAGGCAAGCTGCTGGTTGTCACCCTTGGGTGTGCAAGCCAACATATAAACAATAGACATTGAGCAACAGGCCACCACCAGCAGGCCTACAAGTCGGGGAAGAAATAGAGTAAATCCTCGTCGGAGCATCATATCTCAAAAAGCAGAGTCCAGCCCAACACATGCAACAGTTCTTATATCCATGCAGTGCCACAGAGGCCTCTGGTCTTGGAGTACTCTTACACAGATGCATGTATGTGCAGGAACTGGTTTGTCAGCTCTCTTGAAATGTGTGCTCTACTTCTATATGGAGCTCTCTCTGGTGTGTACTCAGCAGGACCAAAAGACTAGTTGTGAAGCAGACAGGACACCTCCTGATCCTCATGGCAACACCTATGTTGCTGCAATGTGATCAGATGGTGGCTGATGGAGCCTGAGGACCTGAAAGGTAAATGACAAAGACAGACAAGTCAGAATTTGGTCATTCAGTCCAGACCATTTAGAGTGTTCTAAGAATTTACCTTGTTTCTCAGCTGCTCTAGCAGATCTCAAAGCTGTGAAGTGCTTGGGCTAAGAGCCCAAAGATGCCAAGATCCTTATGTGGAAAAATCCCATATGCATCCCTTTCATTGTTAATAACATGACTTGGCCCATTGCCAATGAAAAACTAGTCCAGGCCCCAAAGACTGCCGTGCTTCAGAATTACTAGGAAGTGTCTAGTGGTCAGATGCTAAAGTGCTTGGTTCATCCAAGCAATGATGGCCCTTCAGGTGTTCTCAAGTCTTGGAGTGCTCACTCAAGTTTTGAAAGGAAGGCACTCAGTCCCACAGCTACCACATACATTTTAGCTTCCAGACATGTTTTTTCCAAAACACCAGGTGACAAATACAGTCCATTTGAACGTTGAAACCTGACCCGGAGCAGAAATTTGATAATCAGAAAACTAAAAACTGTTATCAAGGCAAGTTACTGCAACTATCATTGTTTGACATATCCTACCAGATGCTCCCATAAAAACCAAATAACGAGGAAGAGGACATTTTCCAGGAACACTCAGACCAACTTTACTCAAAATCAGCAGAAGCTTTGTTGCAATTTTGAAGGCTGTCATAATTGCACACTATTTTAACATTTCGAGACCTTCTTCTGTTTCTCATAACATTATGAAAAGCCATGCAAAACTGTACAGTACTACTGTGTTTTCCAGTCTGCTCAGGACTGTAGACCACAGAGAAGGTGGAACTGGGAACATTATCATTTTTAATAAAACTTCTTCAAGTATATATAGAAAAGGGAAAAAAAATTAGACAATTGATGTTGAATATTGATCTAGCTATAAGCTACATTAAAACAATTGTGCTGAGAACATTAGTAGAGGGATTTTCAAAATCCCTTGTTTTTGGCCCAAACCCATGCTGGTGCAAGGAACTTCATCATTTACTCAGCTGACTGTACACTTAGGTCAAGGCTGAGTAACATCCTAGATTACATATTGTTAGACACAAATACAGTCAAATTAACCCCTTGATGCTTTCCCCTTGGATACATGCATGACATCATGACAGTCTTTTACAGAGAGAGTCACAGTCCTTTTAGGTATACATCCTTGCTGGCACACCCTTAAGTAAAAACAGTTTGACTAAGAATAAGACTTTCAGAGTTATTTTCAGTTATTTCTAGTCTCGAGTCAAAGTCTTATGTAGGACTTTTTATAAACTGCTCTGTGGCTTTCCCCGTCTCTGTCTTGATTGACTTTTACTCCATATGCAGCAGTTATGCAGAGATATTTCTGATGTCTGGACTGTTATTATTATTTTATCAGTTTCCAGAGCTTCTGGGAAAAAACCCAAGTTTGAGCAGGAATTGAGGGGGCTAGAATGAGCCATAAAAATAGTACTGTATTTTTTTCAAAGCCATGCTAAATTACTTTTATAGCATTTATAGGATTCTCCAGAAAATGTCAGCATTTCCAAAGGAAGAATTGCTGATTTTCAAGAAAATATTCAAGCAGCAGGAGAAAGGACAGGATGAAGTTGGCTCCCTTACCTTTTTGATGTGATCTTCTCTTTGGAACATCTTGGTCTGCTACAGCTTCTTCTCAGCTTGCCAAAATCATCGCCTGTTTATCTCCCTTCTTATGCCCTTCCCAGAAAATACGTGTACTGTGAAAAGCGCTGTCAACCTCAGAACACCTCTTCATTGCTTTCACATTTGTCAGCTGCCTACATTTTCAGTCTGTCTCTCGTGTGATGAAAGGCTGTAGTGGAGACGCTTCCTATGGATGCACTAAAAAAGTTGGCCTCCTGCAATGTAAAGGAGCTTGTCAAAGCAGGGAAAATTAATCTGGGCATTTCTAACTGTACAACAGATCTGGCTAGAAGACTGCAAGAAGGTAGTGTGCAGGGAGACAGGGTCAGGAAGTGGTGAGATGTAGTACATAAAACACTGCTGTGCTTGTATGCTTCCCTTCACACAATTAGTCCATTGACTGAATTGGCAGAAGCTGAACATCAGTGAAAGGATTAGTTGTGCTAACATGGTATAAACTGAAATTACATCTCAATGGCCTAGATAAACACACTATTTCATTTCTATAAGCAGCAACAGATTTGAGTTTTGGGCAAAGAGCTCTTCAAATGTTGACCTTAGAATATATGTATATATAGATAGCTATCTTCACTAAAACACAGTATGTCTCTCTTCAGGGTACTATTTCTTGTCTACAGAGTTTTCTGGTTTGAAATGTCCCCCATCAAAGATGCATCTTTATAAACACTTCAGGACAGTAAATTAACAGAGCTACTTTGTCCTTTGAAACACCATTTTCTTAGTAAGGAATTGAGACCATGGGGACTTTAACCTTCTTCACAGGGATTTTACCATCATGACTGGAGGCATCCTGACAAGAAGCTTTCATTGCTTGCCCTCTGGATCTGTCTTATTAAATTGTACTGGTAGCTTCAGTGGCATTGCCTTACAGTGACTGACATTTAAATATACAGCTGTTACTGTACTGCTATCTCATGGGCATGCTTGTGAAAGCAGTCCCAATCCAGGTTAGTGCCAAAAAAAGCAGATTACTTTAAGTCAACACCAAAGGTGGTCACAGCTAAGGCATCTCAGCTGCACAGACAAGTACCAGAAAGCAAGGGATGGTAACTCCTCCTAACAACCATTCTGTTGATTTCACCAGACCAACACGGTTTCACACCAACTGAGAAGAAGAGAAGACAAACTGAAATTTCAGATTTTTTTCCAGGAACTGACAAAAACACCTCTGTATTTCACAGCAGTCAGCTGCATCAAGTAGTATTAGTCTCTTTCCAAAGAGAAGCTGTAACAAATACGCAGTGATTAGTCTGGTGACTGAGGAAAAGGACACTAATTCTAAAAAAGCCTTCATTTGCGTAAACATCTTCAACCTCAGCTCAACCTTTTAGCTTTGCCAGAGGTCAGCCCAGCTCACAGAGGTGCTTTTCACTTCCTTTTGAGGAGCCTGGGCACAAAAAATGATCTATACACAGAAACAGATTCTGTCATGACTCTAAGCAGTCTGTAAGCATTTCTGCACTGTGGAGGGTGCTGCACCCAATCACAAGGAGTGCCAAAACCCAGAAAGTTGGTTGGTTTGAAATTTCAGATGGTATGCACCCATCACTGTTTCTCACCAACATCTGAATTTTTATTGGACTGTAGAGATACAGGAAATTCATCTCTGCACAGAAATTACAATGTATTTCAAGTCTAAATTTTTGACTCTTGAAAACCACACAGAATTTGTGCAAGAGAAAGGGACTCTAACCAAAGCACTTCTGTATATATATCCCCACTCTGAGCTCCACAATTTCTGCACTCCTCATGTTGAGGACAGAAATGAATGGCAAAAGCACAGTCATATTTGCAGAGGCAGTGATCTCTCAGCACATGTGGCATAAGCAACGGCAAATAATTTCATGTTTTTAAGTACTTTCTGCCACAGCTTCTTATTGTAGGTGTAACTGAGACTGGCAACTCCCATTTTAGCTCACAAAACTTTGAAATTCTTTTTATTTTCTTTTTTTTTTTCAGTAGAGGCAGTAAGTGGCAGAAGCTGCAATTAGGTTTTTTGTAGGTGTTTGAAACATCTTCATTGAATAGCAGCACATGTCACAGTGAAATTTCACTAGAATCACATTAATCTCTGAAATGAGCTGTGGCGAGGAGGAAACAGATGTTTCACCCAGACTTTAAGTGCCTTACAAAAATAGAGAAAGACATTCTGCAGCCACTCGTAATTTGCCTTGAACTTCTTAATTACAAGGACTATGCATAGCACTGCAGACAAATTAGTCTGCTTTAAATGTTAGGAACAAGATTTTTTCCCCCCTTAGCTTCATCGACAGAAATGCAAGACACTTGGCAGAATTGGACATGTCACAGGGATTAAAATTCAGTCTCACACAACAATTTATGCACTTTATGCAAAAATTATTTATATTTGTCCTTATGGCCAGATCATGATTTCTCAACTACTCCTCAGCTCAGTTCATGTGCCCAGGACTGAATTTGAAAAAAAAGGCTGAATAAAGAAAAAAGCCTTTCTGATAAACTGACTGGGTGCACCTTCTTAACCTTCCTGTATTGTCCTCTGTTAAAAATTCCACTGCTCCCTCTTGGGTTGACATTCACATATCCCAAACAAACCACTCAAAGTCTTAACATCTGGTTTCCAATCCACAGTCCAAACAAAGAATTAGTAAGAAATAGTATCCAGAATGAAAATGCTAAATGCTAGCACTTGAAGACAGCAGACAACTTACTGTAAAACTCTTAATTTCCTAACCTTTGATTCCAGAGTCACCTTCAATGGAAAATCTTACTTATGTTGTCACGCGTTCTCTCGGAAATTCTCAACATCTAAGCCTACCCACAGAAAGACAATTACACTGTTCCCCTCTGTGAATAAGAATTACAGTCTGATCATCTTGCAAATAGGTTACAACAACTGTTAGAAGCTGACTTCAAAACAAGACCCTCAAAACTGTAACGGTCCTGTAAATACTATATTTTCCTCTTGTAAGGGAACAGAGAAGTAGCTGTTTCATTCAAGAAGCAGCTTACGTTCAAGATGCTGCTATAGGCTTCTCACTCTGGAAGCTACAAAACCAGTGCAGAAGTCCTAACTTTTGCCTTTGTTAGTATCTGGACCGCATTTCTGCTAATTTAATTGGGCTCCTCCTGTCAAGGTAAAGCAGTAACTTTATCTGCCGTGCCACTTCAGCAGAGTTCTGAGGTCCCTGTGTACTTGTGTTAGACCATCCAGTTACATGTGGTCTCAGTGCTCTTGAAGGCAACTTTCCCAAAGACAGTCCAGAACAGAAATCAAGATTCATCTGAAAGCGTTCTGCTGTCATATGCAGTAAACATGCCGGACTTGTTTCAACTTTTACAGTAGCCATTATTACTGTTACAGTACACATCCAGTAATAATTATTTCTTCTACAGTATCATTATTTCTGTTTTAAATAAAGCACTCAAAAGGAGTATTGACGTCCCTTTGTCCTCCCAGTGCATATCCATTCTGTGTGTGGGTTTATCAACGTATATACACACACAAGAGTGAAAGCACCATTTCTTTCCTTTCTCCACTGTTAACCAAACTAGTTTTAAAGTAAAAAAAACCACAGAAGTTAAAGAGTAATTAAGTTCCAACTACATCTGAAAAGAACCAGTGTAACACCTAAAATTATCTCCACACGCCAATAACATAGTTTTTTCTGATAAAAACCCCGCTACTTCAAGTTACTTCAATGACACTCCCAAAACTGTTTTCTCTGCCCCAGAACAATGTTATCATGTAAGAGATGTATCATGTAAGACTTGGCAGTTTTCCAGAGATCAATAACCAGCCATTGCAGGGGTCTGTATTAAGAATGCTATTTTTTGTTTGAGATACTCAGATTTCCACTTTACAACCAAAATACACCACCCTTCTCTGCTAAAGACACTGATCTGTAGGTGTGTAACCTGCACATCCTCAGTACGACAGTTAGCTAGGGGTATTATAGAGCACTCCCAAAAGCCTTCATAGGACTTTGCTGTGAGTTTCCAGCACTCTGTCTCTCCTCCAGTAAGGACATGACAGATGCATGCCTTGTCAGGCTCCAGAGAGAAAATGCAGAGAAGAGATAACAAGCATGAGCTGCTGCTGCAGAGATGCTGTGACTCACAAAGACCATCTCCATGCTACTGCAAGAAAGAAATGACAAGGCTTTCCTCCAAAGGTCCATTTCTCTTTACCAGGCTCCGGCCTGGAGTTTTAGGAATTCAGTTGCTCCAAAAATATTTTGAACTTTGCTAAAATGGAGAAAAAAAAAAAGCGTTTGTATTGAGCTGGAATCCAGCCTGGTCTTTCAAGAGCAAATTAGCAAACTCTCATAGTTTCCAGAATTAAAAATTAAAGGTAGGGATGCACAGTTGAGATGTCCAACTTAGCTGGAAGACCAGCATCTTCTGAACTTGACTGTCACTTTAATTTAATTTATGTAAGTACCATCTCTGTTTTGTAGATGTGTAAAAGAGGAGCATTTTTCTCCAATCACATGATGCTGCAAGAGCCCTATACAACATTTAATATAGCAGCATGCTGAGAACAGTTTCTTTTTGCAGGAAATTAGCTAACAAAACAAGGACAAGCTACAGCCAGGGAAGAGCTGAATGATACTACTCTAATTTACTTCATTTTAAGATCTAATTCAACAATTTCTCTGCATGTAGAGAGCTTCCAGAAAGACTCACTCACATTTAACATAACACCAATCTATACCAGCTTCTGAAATATCTCAGAGTTATAAGAGGGATAAAATACAAAATCCTTTAGTATTTCCTGATTAAAACAAATAATGGGATAAATTTTGCTTATCCATTTAATTCTGGACTTGGGAAAAAATGCTGTTATTTCACTTTGAAATGTCTACACATGCACCCTCAGTGAGTTACACAAGCAAAAGAAAACTCACTGCCACCACAGGAATGAACAGTTATTACTTTTAAGAATGAAGATGACCACAGCTTTATGAAAGTAACTCAGGTCAGCAGCAGCAAGGCCTGTAAAATTGAAGGGATCTACATCTATGTGGGGACACTGTGAATGCTTGTTGGTTTAGACCCTCTTCATGACCGTTACTTAAAACATTTTCTTGTACAAAGTACATACTAATGTCACTTAAAACATTTTCTTGTACGAAGTACATACTAATGTCACTTTATGCTAGGAACCCCAAGGATTCTGCCAGATGTACATCCCACTGTACCACAGCCAGACTTTCAATGAAATCTGAAGCCCAGTGTATGCATCCCTGTGATACAGGTCATGAATCGAGGAAGGTTTAGCACCTATCTAATTAAGCAAGAGCGTCGTCATTTATCTGTTGATAAAAGTGCACAAACATGCATGACTAAGTTGTGTTCAGAAACAGGAAAGCCTAGCTAGGCTGAGCTGCAGGGTGGAAAGCAGTTTGTGTGTCTACCAGTATTTAACTAGGACTTCTTTAGTCAGGGCTGTAAAACCTCTCGTATGTTTAGCTGCCAGTCCAGCCCCTCAGCTACAAGTGAACAGTGCAGTGAAAGCTCCCTGCTTTGAGAAAAGCTGTGAGGTGATAAAGTACAGTAACAGTGACTGAAGGTATCTATCCTATCAAAGTCTCTGTAAGGTAGCAATAGTTTTAAGATGTTTGAAAATCCAGCCTGACCCGGAGATTATGTCTTCCTCTCCTTGCCAGAAATCCCTGGTACAGCTGGAATGCTCTGTACCAAGCTAGATGTGGACTTGAACTTCATTAACTCCAGCAGAGTTGGCAGCGGAAGAGGTTTCCTCCCTCCTCAGTCCAGCATGTGGGAACTGAGAAGAGACATCCGGCTCCCACAAGTCTAATGTTATATTCTTATGGCAATACAGAGCCCTAAATTTTGAGCTTCTTGTACTTGAAATGAAATTTTCTGGGTAGTGTGATATCAATACAGGGCTTCAAATAAAATAATTAAGTGCAAAGGGGACAACAGAAAAAACATTCTGGTAGTCAAAGTGTCAAGGATTAAGTAGGTTATCTAGGCTGAGCAAGAATGAGCAGGATAGGAACTAATTTTGCTCACCAAGATTACATTTCATCTCTGGTTTACATCACAGGAGAAAATCAAGTTTCAGACTACAAACTAATAATCAGAAACCCAGAAAACAACTGCAGCCTGGTTCAGTATTAGACAAGCTACCCAAGCTCCGCACAGAACACCAAAACATGTGGCATTAACAGCTCTCATAACTCATATACGAACCCCCAAGTTCCACTGATCTGCGTTTCCCTGTCAGTCTGGTCTGTACTGATCGACAGGAAGAGGCCAGGTCCCTGATTCAGCCCCCATTTCCTTCCTCCTCCAGGTTAGTGTTTACTCGGAAACAACATGCCACAAGGTCTCATTTAGTTCATCACCACTGTTTTGATACGTGGTTTTGGTCAAAGACCCAGCATTTCCTTGAAATACCGGGAAACAATCTCCTAGCAACTATTTGAAAACCCCAAGCTCTTTCAGTTATTTCAGTAAAACAGTTTTTCTCCTTTTAGAAAAAGTTTCTAAATATCTTTTTGATTTTTTTATTTGGGGCTCACATAGACCTTGAATCTCACTGACTTCACCTTCATCATTAAACTTGCCAATTCTTTATTATGGGAACTTGAAAAGATAAATCACAGCAAAGTCTCTGCAGAAAACGTCTAGGCAGAGATGAAAAGAAAGGAAGGCTTTTTATATTTAATATTATACAGTCTTCTATCCACTTGACCATGAAATTCTTCTTCCAAAAAGGAATGAAAAAACCCCAAACCTGAGGACAAAAATCAAAGAACTATCTTGCAAAACACAGCTATCTACAAACTTTCAGGTCAATTGATTTCAACAGAATGAAGATGTTTATCTTTGTATGATATTTAATCACTTATATAGATTTATTTTTAAATAAAATATTTCTATAGGCTGAGAATGCCTACTTTATTTCAACTAAACAAATCACAGTGCTTCAAACTTCCACTTCCTGTCAGGTTTTGTACCTTTGAAGGTGTCAGAATGCACACAGGTCCACAGAAAACTGCTTTTGGTCAAATGGCTATAAGAAAAAATATTCTTTTAATTTTATGAAAAATGGCATCAAATTTCTATATTCTTTAGTTAAGTAAACCGAGCCACATTTTCAAGTGTTAATGAGAACCTGCACAGTTACTTTGGTTAAGTTTTCATCTCTGATTCTCAAATCATATTGAAAATGGAATCTATTTTTCAAATTTTTAATAAGATACCTCAATTCAAACAAGCAGTCTGATATTCTATTTTACAGTTCTCTGACATACCAAATTACAGCCATAATTTCTCATTGGTCCTTAAGAAATTTCAGTTCCCTCATTGACTCTATTGGTATCTGGGATTAAAACTGTAGTTTATTAAGGAGATTTTAATTGCAATTATTGTATATTGTCAATAGCTCTTAAACCCCAGTCATTCAGCTAGAAACATGTTAAATGTTAGCAGTTCATACAAGAGGCATCCTAGTTCTCTAACACGGAGCTGATTGATGACATAAGTAAAGCCAGTTTCCCTTCCCAGCAGAAGCCATCTTCCCCCCCTCCCCCTTTTGTTAAACAGGAGAAGTACACCCTGCAGTCAGGTCAGCATTTCCTGAAAGGTTCCGAAGAGACTGTCCTTTGAAAGAACTTCAGGCTTCAATCAGAAGCAAAAACATTTCGTGAAGTTATGAAATAATGCATACAATATGATCTTATTCTGTAACATTTTTCCTCATTGTAACACAAAAGTCTGACTTGGTTTGATGTAACTTTGTATCAAAGTTGATGCAAACACAATTTTTTTTTTTAAAGCACAGTTATTTGTTTTTAAAGAAAACAGTTTTCTGCTTATCCTTGTTCCTTATGTGCAAAGCTTTTCAGAAAACAGGAATAGGAAAAAAAGTGTAATCTCATAGGCTACCAGAATACTTGAAGAAAAGAAGTTTCTTTATGTGATGAAGCTTCATGCTACTGAGTCTTTGTTTCTCTCACCTGTCTGCAAATGACAGCATTATTTTTATTTTAACAAAGATTGGCTAGGATGTGTAATGGCACAGCTACGTAAGCTAATGAAATAAAACAAGTTGCTGCTGTGCCTTTACCATTTTCTCCCTTTCCCTCCTTTTAATATAGTTTTCTGTAGAATATTAAAATCATACAATTTTCAGCAGCAACTCATGGCAGCTCAACTCAGTTTAACTCCTCACATCTCCACTACTTTCTTTCCTTGTGTTGTTTGATTATCACGGAACAAGGGTTCAACAAGGGCTATTAGAAATAGCAGTGAAATATCTCACTACAAATAGTTCATTAGTCCCTAAAAGAAAAATAATTCTCCTATGGATGTAAAAGCATCTCCTTTTCCCAACTGCAGTCAAAATAACAGGCAGAGTTTTCCAGGACTGGCATCTTAAGGACAAACGTCAAGAGAATTTAACAGCCTTTTGTCTAAAAGAGGAAGGAAAGTAACTGTTGGTGGAACATGTTAGTTGGAAAACAGCAGCTGAAAGTTCCTACAGGAAAGAATGAAATATGAGCAAATGGTGTCAGCATGTGGATGTGGACCATGTGATAAAAATCAAGTCATACCTGGTTTAAACAAAACTCACATAGAGGGAGAATTTTTAAGCACTAGGTTAGTGCATGCGCAGGGGATTTTGGTGGTTTAATTCTCTCCTCTGGCACGTACCCTTGACAACAAACTTGGATTGACTTTGCATTGAAAACATGACAAAAACTCAGTGAAACTGGAGAGGCTAAGGGAAATCCCTGTGTGCTTAAAGGAAAATATAGGTAAGAAAAGCTGCCTGATAGAGCAGATGACATCAGCCATCTGTAATAGTCTGAGGGGTACCTCAGGAAGGTGAAAAAAGATCTTGTATAGCAGAGAAATATTTTTAATGTTTGTGATTTTGATGATCAATCTATTCCCTAAGCATAAGTTTTTATTTTGTAGTAGATATGCACAAGAAACAATTCTCCTATTTGGGAAATGTTACTTTTCTTCATTACTCCTCTGGATTTTTACCATGATTTTGACTTCCATTGCTTCAAAATTGGTACTTTTCCATCTCCTTTTCAGACAAGCCACATGCTACTACATGTTTAGGTACTGCTTTTAGCTACTTCTGAAAGACGACAGCCATTTCCAATAGCTACTCTTCTTGATTAGTACTTCACCTGATTCTATAAAGTTGCAGTCAAAAAGGACAAAGAAAAGTGTATTATATGTAAATAACTGGAAAGTTCAAAGAATATGATTATCTCATAGACAATCATAGGCAGAACTCTCCCTTGTTTACTGTAAGAGACATGCATGCTGAGAGATCTCATTTATTACATTACGTAAGGTCAGACTCCTGCACTTACCTCCTGAATTAGCTCCTGGACTCCATCTACCCACATTCCTGCTGGGAGCCTAGGGAATTTATCTGGCTAACTGAATCATCTAGTCTGTCAGTTGTCTATGGGTCGTGGGGTGTGGATGCTGAAATGCTGTTAGCAGGGAAATTTTCTCTTCTTGCATTCATTCTGTGAGAACTTTTCCTTTGCTGTGTAAGCTATGTAAACAATAGATAGGGTTTTTGTAAATAGCATTCATATCTGGTATCTTCTGACCTTGTGTACATTATATTAGGAGAAAACATTTCTAAGTGGGTGTCTGAGATTTTGACCAATCACCTTAGGAGAAGTGTAAGCACTGTTCAATTGCTTTATAGAACTAGAATATATAAATGGTATTGTAAATTTAATAAATAATTCATTTCCTCGCTCTGACTCCTGCCTTGCTGCATCTCTGAACCCCTGCTTGGAAGCCCACGGTGGGGCAATTGCTCTCCCAGACCACCTGGTCCACACAATTATTTCACTGAAGAGCCATCATCACACAATGCCAAGTAACTTATTTTACATAATTGCAGTGTGTTCATTACTGCAGAAAACCACAACTCAAGTGAGGTAGCATTCCAGGGAGCGGGAACCGTTCTGATAGCTTTTACACGCTGACTTGCCCCCATAAGACTGATGCAGTGTCCTACTGTTTATTCATTTTATTTCTAACTTCAGTAACTTTTACAGGATTACAAGGCAGCAGGCAACCTGTACAGTGCAATAGCTCAGTGTATCTTCGGCAAGTCCAACACACCCAAGATGCGCTCAGCATGAAAGGAAAAGAATATAATGAAAATCAGATGTTCTCAACCTCCCCTTTGATTTTATACACCTACTTTTGCTTTATTTCAGATATTCTACCTCAAAACGTACAGTTGACTCAGAATATAAAAAGATGCAAGAACCAGGCACCAGTCTGAGTTAACAAGCTGCTTGCCAGCTGAGGAGTCATGCATACATCCATTATTACAAGTCTAAAAATAGCAATCCTTTGAGAAGCTCTTAGAACAGCAAAATGTGGCATGTCGATATAAAAGTAATCTGTGGATAAAAGAAAAAAGATGGTAAGAATCTGTTTCAAACAGATGGTTAAAGAAATAAAGCAATTTAATCCAAACTTCCAGAGGCAAATATTGCCATTATTATCAGTGATGTTAGAGCCAACTGCTCTACGTGGGGTCTCGCTGCATTCTGTTCAGAATGTCCAGGCTCCCAGGCAGTGGGGTCTGCTCCAGATGAAAGGCTATAGTTTGCTATCACTCCTTGAACACTCTTTAGGGTTTTTTTCTACCCACTTTCTATCTCCCCAGAGCAAACCTTTTCAGAACAATTGTGTTCCTTGCTGTTCAACACGTTGCACAGTGGAAGTCAGGTCCAGTTGGACCCCCGGTGAATCTGTTGTGACAGCAAGGCATTAAATACGAGATGGTGGCCCATAGCTTCTTCCTTCTCCCTAACAGATGTGCAGGCCACTCTGAGGCCCTGGCAGACCCAGCTTGGCTGGTCTACTGAAATGACACATTAGTGCTGGCAATCAGCCTGGAAACTTTAAATATGGTACAAACTATGACTCTAGCCCAGAGGAAAAAGGGTAAGAAAATGGTAAATACCTTGAAATTAGAACTCTGTAATCTCATCTAGCCTTTAAAATCAGGAGTCTAAAACTAAATACTGTGCATATATTGCAGCTACACAGTGAGGTTCCTCATTTGTTGACAGATCTGGAATTTCACATGAATCTGTCACACAGGAGCATCTAGAAGGAGTTTGAGGAGCAAATGCAAGGTAAATACCCCTGCCGTGATCTCACAGCACCATTTTGCACTTCCTTCTTTTAAGAAGAGCGCACTCTCAGGATGACTATTTTGATGTGTGCACCATTTGCTGGGTGGAGGCTCTACACACTCCTTGACTTCCAGAGGAGATGCCCCATGAAATTCACTCTCTCCAAGCACATACTCCTTTATTAGAAGAAAACTGCAGTTTAAGGAGTACAGCTACACACAAAACCCTCAGGCTGCAGTTATAGGATGAGCCTTCTATATCCACTAGCACAGGCAGAAAAGGATTCCCAGCCTGAAGGGAGACAAGAGGAGCAGCTGAGAAGGGCTTCCTCAGATGCTGAACTGCACGTGGAAGTCCCTTTAGATATGGGTCTCTGGTGTCCAGCCAATGGGGGCAAAAGTAAAGACAACTAGCTGTAATGGGTCGGAAGACTTTCTTTTAGGCAGCCTCCTTTTCCAGAGTAGTTCAATCTAAGAGTCTTTCTCTGAGCACACACTGCACTAGAGGTTCATGCAATAGAGCATTTGTTAGCAGCATATTTTATGGCCTGCAAAGAAATAAAGTTCAACTGCTCATGCTCCAAAGCACTGGCAAAACACAGCCATGCTTCAGCTCAGATCCGCACTTTGGCACAACACTGAAAAACGGAGGCTATACTCATTAGATAGGTGAGTTCTCAGGCTTGATCCATTTCAGTCTGCAAAGCTGACCAAAAAAAAATCACAAAATTATGAGAAAATACTTCATCACACCTGCAGAAGACAGCCCAGCTGTACAGTTTAAATACTTTCTCCACCAGAAGTGCATGATTTTGAAGACCTCAGCCTGCCCATTTCCTGGCGTAATAAACACCTGATCAATCTCAGCTGGAAACACTGAATCCATCCCTGGGAACACTAAGAAGGCTTTCTAAAGGACACACTGCTTTTTTCACTGGTGTAGCAATGAGGTATCTGGATGAGGTTTCTCACACAACTAAAACAGTGCACAGTCAGACTACTTGAAAGGAGATGCTAAAAGGAGATGGTGCACTGTGAAAGTAGAGCTCAACTTTGCATTTCTTTAGAGAGATACAGCAAGATGTAACCAAAAAAAAAAAGTAATCTCAAAAAAAGGATATTACTGGGATGGTCACTGAAATTTTTTCCTTTGAAAAAAGGGAAGTTCCACAACGAGTTAAGGTAATGATGACATGATACTAGAAGACGAATATTTGTAATGTGTAGTACTAGTTCTACTGTAACTGAAAACCATCAAGACGCACTTACCTGTGCCATAGACAAAATACTCTGCATTCAAAGAAACATAACATCAGGAACACTAACACTACAGTTTATTAATACTTGTCAGATAACATGAGTAAGTCACACAGTTGACTTCAGTAACTACTGAGAAATCAAATGAGAAAGAATGTAAAAATTGTAATTTCCTACTAAAAGCAAGTCAGCTGTAGTGATGGAAAGCAAACCTTTTCACACATCTGATTTTATGCCTCTTTGGTAGATTTCAAAGGTACAGACACAACATGAAAATTATTTTTAGAGCCCTATAGCTGGATACATTTAGTTAACTTCTGCTACTTTTCCCCGCTAGAAGTGGGCATGTTCTCAATAACTTTTCCCTTTTATTCTGGAATGCCAGCATGGTTGGGGATCAGGACACTTTGGGTTTGTCCTATTTCCCAAATTCCTTGGAAGAAAAAAAATGCAGAGTATCTATGTATCACCTAAATGGAAAAACTGAATTATTACCAATGTCATAATGATTTATTATGGAAGTTTTTGTTTCATTTTAAAGAAAAAAAAAAAAAAGATGTTCTTTTCAAGGCATAAAACAGTATTATCTGCTAGATGTCAATCGGTACTGATTCTTTGTAAAGCATTTTGTCAGTCCAAAACATCAGTACAGTAGTAGTAACTGCTATTAATGAACATTGCAAGTAGACCATCTGACCAGAGCCATTAGACCAGTCCATGCTCTAACTTCATTGAAAATTACAATTATAATTTTTTTAGTGCTTAGTTCATCTATTCAATATCAAAATGTCAAATCCCTCTGATTAGCTCAGCACATACACTGTAATTGAACATCTGAAAAGAGCTTCAGAGGTATTTTGCACCTTCATGTCATGTGCACAGGGTCACTAAAGAACAGAAACACAAACTTTAAAATTCATTACCCAGCCTATACCATTTAAGCTCAGCAATCAACTTACAAATGTTGTGTATGCAAGACAGGACATCACTTGCCAAGATGACATTTATACTCAAAGTAAACAAGCAGCACAGTCTAGATTTCCTTATGCATCGGGCTGTTTGCAGGCTCTGATTGCTGATGCTTGATGTCAGATCACACACATACAAGGAAACTATACGGTTGTGAAAACAAAAACCATGGTGCTTAAACCTGAAACCTTCATCCTAGGAACCAGAAAGGACTGGGTTAAATTGCATATTCTGCTGTTCCTCCAGTCTCCTCCATCAGCATTGACATACCTTTGTCAGAGCACAGGACTCACTTTGCTTTGCTAAAGAGATGGGAAAACATGTTTGGAAGAAAGAAGTGAGGGGTAAACAAATGGAGACAAAAGTTGAGGGCATTTGTGGAACCACTTAGAATCACTATGTTGATAAAATAATCTTTTAATGTGAGGAAATTGGCTGTGAGTAGGTTTGCAGCTACAAAGAGCCACAAAACCTCAACATGGTTTGAAGTGATTTTGCTGAAGGGAAGCAGCTGTAGCAGCTGGCCTGGATTGTGAAATGTATTTGGGAAAAAACCCCAACAAAACAACAAAACTCCCCTCATGTTCAAGACGTACGTATCTGCAGAGAACATCAGGAGAGCCTTAGAGAGCTCAACAGGGCCGGGATGAGAACCACACCTCTTCTCAGGAAGGAGTGATGAGTGCAAAGGGAGCCTTACTCAATTTACTCTTTTATTTTCCTGCACAGCCTCTACCAGCAAGGGACTTTCAGCTTTTGTTCTTCCCAAAGGTAGGCTGGATTAGAAAGCTCTTAACACTCCTCTTTCCACCAAGTATATTTATCTGAGCAAGTCCAATGGGCCTGAATCCAGCTACAACAAACTTTCCGGGCACTTCTGACTGTTATGAAATACAGTGACTCAGCCAAGCTACATCAAAAAGAGAACATATTTTATTTGTTTACTGGAACTTAATAAACCAGGGCAGGAAAAAAAACACAACAGTGTCAGAAAAGACACGTCCCCACATATCTTCATCTTAGAAAGTTTAGTCCTTCTCTCTGACCCTAGGCAGGTGTTGCTATATGGATTTCTGCCTCCCCATACACTTTTGACTGTCTGCCTCCCTCCCCAGGCCCATAGCTCTGCACTTCATTCACTCCTAGTCACCTGTTCCGTGATGCAGTTCAATCAAAGGTATCAGTGCATATTTACAACCAGCATTTCCCCACTTATGTTCCCATTGCCATGGTGAGCAGCAACAGAGCCTGAAATATAAGGTCAAAACATAGCCTAGATATCTCCCACAAGCCATATGGAATAACCATTTTCTGAGGAAATTTCTGGCATAAGTCTGCGCTCGCTCTCTGACCAAAAGCACACCTCAGCTCAGCACTCTGGACTCCTAACTGAGCTCCTGGGACAGAGAACAATAAACATCCCTAAAAAGCTTGAACCCAGATTCCTCTGCAGGAACTGAAGAGGAACTTGCTGGTTCCTTATAGGTTATCAGTGTTACTTCTTTGGTCTCTGTCAGCCTCACTGTGTTTCCTTCCACCATGTGGAAGTTCAGGTCCATGGCACATACCTGCACTGCTTGCCAAGCACCCCAACATCACTTCATAGGAATTGATTATTATTTTCCATCTCTCAGAAGCTTTCAGCCTATCCTTGCACAAATAATGTATGACAATATATTTTGCATCTGAATATAATATTTGTGAAGACAAACCAGACCTCTACCCCAGTTACTATTCCACTGAAAATCAAATGTCGGTCTGCATGTCTTGTATTACTCAGAGATAATGCAGTTAGCATCATAATACAGTTATGTAAACCATATCAAATTAATCAAACATCAAGACAGAGGAAAAAATAGGAGAAGTCAAATGAACCCTCGACAGAGACATCAAGTACAGGCTGCCAGGACTGCACATACTGAAATTCCTGAGGAAAGATGAAAATTATTGTGGTAAGTACATCACGACTTAGGCCAGCCTACAAGGGAGGCTGTCCACTTGGTGAAAACCTGGACCAAAGCAGATATTCAGCATAAGAGACTGTGTTCTGGAGACAGGAATGAGGACACAAAGTATGAAGCACCAAAAAGGCAGAAACATATTAACAACATACAATCACTGTCTTGTCTCTGCAGGAGTCAAAAGTCAATTACTGGGACCTACCAGATTTCAGTTAAGATTGACATTTCTGGGCATTAAATAGGATTATTCAATAGATGAGAACACTAAAGTGCAGTATTGACAATAGTGTCAATGTATCAGAGCGGTGATACTGCAGCCCTGTTTGGTATCCCAGGCTTGATGAATTATACACTGGGCAAGACGGAAGATTTTCATTTCTCTGTTACCTCCTGTATCACCTCAGCCTCCTCTGGATTAATTTTAAAACAGCTATTTTGGGAACTTGTGAAAACAAAGGCAACTCCATATCAGTTTTAGCTTGGTAGACTAGCAAAAAATCCAATTCTAGCTGCAGCTTATGTTGAATCAAATGCAGACTCAGGCCTTAATTTTGACATAGGTATCACAACACAGAGACATCAGATGTTTTTTCCTTTGTGAATAGCAATAAACCTTCTCTACTGATAAGTTTTCATGTCATAGCTGCTTTCTGACCTGAAAAACAACAATGCAGTTTAGAAATTCTTCTTCTCTACCTTGAAACAATTTTGACGAATACAAGTAAATGCTTCATTTTAATCTGGATCACCAGCAAGATGAAATATGATGAAAAAGAAATAAAAAAGAGATAAAAATTAAGAAAAAAACACAATATCCAAGGAAAACAAATAAAGATTTAGCCAGAAAACAGGCATAGCTGAATGGAGATTGCCCTATGGAATATAAAAAAACATCAGTAAAGGGTTGTGAATAGTTCTTGCCTGCTTTTCTCACTTCATATCAAAAACACGCTTCAATGCTTTGTTGTTTCAGCCCTAACAGATCTGAAATGTTTGCCTTGAACTACTAGTGACCATACACATCAGTTTGATTAGAAAGACCAAAAGTTTAGTAGGAAGTGTGTACCATAAGCTGAGGAGCAACAGCTCAGAAGTTGTATCATTCAGCAGTAAAGTACACTACAGCCTTCACATAGGGAAATATATCCTCTCTTGAAAAAAGTCCATGGAAGTAAAAATAAAAGGACACTGTAAGGGACAGCAAAAGCTCGCAGTGCACTGAGGTGGCTAGCATGCAGCACATCAGAACTTTCCAAAACACTGCTGTATTTCTAGGTCACCATGTGCAGGTTCCACTATCTTTCCAAAGGCAAAAGAGTCTGGAAACTGGTCTGGAAGATAGTCCTGATCAATTTCTAGATGATAGATACATATGTCATTATGTTATAGGACTGAACAGCAGCATATGCAAGCCAAGTCTCCTTCCTGAAGGTAGGATGATCCCGTGCAAGTTTTCCCTGTCTTCCTCTTCATATTTCCAGCTGTAGCAAAAACAATAATGATGATGCCCACTGTATTATGCATTTAGATAAGATGATGAAAATAAACAGAAGTGGATATGTACTTAAGATGAAATCACTTCCTGTGGCTTCTTCTCTTCACTGACTATCATGCAAACTCAGTCAAGGAAGCTTATCAAGATACTGAACTGAAATGCATCTGGAACTGGATAATCCAGATTCAATCCTAGCAGTGTAAGAGTTAGCATCATCATTAATAAGCTGAATACCACTTCTCCAAAAATCTCAAGCTGTAATATCAGAATCCTCTAGAAGGTAGGGGTTTTTCCTTCTCCACGGGTACGTTATCATAGATATTAATTGGAAAATGTCTGTTTACTTCAAATAGGAGGGGGAAAATGTGCCCGGACTTGAGATGCCCATGGCAGTTGCAGTGAGGAAACAAGAAACTAAAGAAGAATTCTTTTAACATGCCACTGTAAAGGTTCAAGTATCAGTTAGACAGACTTATTTAAGAGTCAGATGATTTTATCACCAATCACCTTAATGATGGTGCATACTCACCTGAGAGGAGCTGTGGACACAATTTGACCCTAATTATTTGAATCCACGGCTTTTTTTCAATTTCTATTTTTTTTGAAATACAATATAAAAGTGAATACACAACTCCTAAAAGAAGCAGCAGCAAAGTCTTACTGAGTAATCATGTAATCATAGAATACCAGGTTGGAAGGGGACCTTAGGACAGTTTTGCAGTGGCACTCCCAAGGCAACGCTCACCTCATCTGTGCCATTCTACCAGCATGAAATCACGCCTACAAGTTTGTAATCTGGCCCAGGGACTCTAAAAAAATTGTTGTTGTCATCTCTATCTGATGTTCATCCAAATAGTAGTCCTCAGCAGTAAGAAATTGGCACAGCACAGCTATTTATGACACCAGCACTCTGTGATCTGCTTCACCCACACCTTCTCTTTTTCCTTGGTAACTCTGGAAAAGAGCTTACCCTTCTCTTGGACTCCATTTGATAGCAAGGGACATTTATTTAGCTCTTCCCAGTGGAAGAAAATTCTCATGGATCTAAGGCACCTGTGCCAGCCAAGGCTTACCTGTTCTCTCTGGTTGTCTGAGCACATTAATCAGCCCAGATGAAGATTATAATGGATGCAAGGACTCCCTGATGACTTTTCCCTCACAGCCAAATCTCTCCTTTGCAGTTTTATGAAAGTTGAAATATTTATGTGGGAATGTACCAATATCAAACTTCCATTTAAGATTTTTTATCTCTAAGATGGAACTTCAGAAATACACTTAAACTAAAGAAATACGCTTAATCTGCTCTGTGAGTACCAGCATTTCTGTAAAACAAACACGGCAGCGATGAAGGATCTCGCAGGACCCAACATCTTTGAAACTCATTCTCATACAGCATAAATACAGTCCCCTGATTCATCCATCCTCTTTACTACTTCCTCTAATTGACTACATTTGAATCATGCATATGAGAAAAAACATCAGGACGGTACCGTTAGCTGCACTACAAGTCGCAGGAGCACAAAATGGCATGGAACATCTAAGCCTTTTAATAATGATGCTGTTCTCCGCTGCAGATCACCTGGCACGCACAGCTCGGCTTTCTGAAAAAATAATGCAGGCACTCCCTGATTAAATTACTCCTGGAGTGGAAAAGACATTGAGCAGCCTGCCTGTTTTGATTGGCTGTGTAGTAACTGAGCTCCATGAATATGGAAATAATTGGAAATCCTAGACCAATATAGAGGAGGACGAGGAATATGTGACCCACATAAAGGGCATGCTGGAACTGCATGAAAGTGAAATCATAGTGTAATATTAAACAAGTGAAAAATACTTGATATCAGTGATACAGGTTAGAAAACAAATGAAGATTACTTCAGTAAAATGCCAGAGGGTTCCAACAGAGATGCAAAGCCTTTTCAAATGCATTTTACAGGCTCCTTTCTACTAGGAAAGAGGCAAAACTGAGATTTTATTTTAAATCCTAATTCATAACTCTAATCTACACCTTTGTGTCTCTTTTGCTCTTGATGTTCAATAGGTTTACAAGATTACTAAGAAGTTGCCGGACAAGATTTTTGACTTGGGCTCTGAAGCTTTGACCTTAGTAGTAGTTAATAGCCCAAAAGATTCTAATCGGAGCATGAGAAATGGACAAATACCCTATGGAAACCAAACAACTTTACCATCAGATGAGCCTGTTTTCACCAACTCAAGCAGACGAACTGCAGGGAAGGTAAGAAAATTATGGCCCTGAACTTACTGGAAAAATTCTGTCACATATGTCTGTAAAATCTCTAAAAAAAAGCTCACATTTTCCTTGGACATGGCTCACTTGCCCACCTGTGCTAACCAGGAAGAACCAGCACTCCAGTGTAAGAGGTGCTTTGGTGAAACTGAAGTGCTCTGCTTCCCACATACTCCTGCAGCTGGAGTATAAAGCACTTCCAGGCGTCCCATATAGCACTGTCTCTTCTGCCACTCCCTGGAATTGCTGGCAAGCAAGGTATGTTACAGCAACCTTCTTCAGCTTCTTCTACCTGGCTGTCATAGCAAAAGGCAGATCCAATAGCAAGGAAGAAAAATGAAGTCTAAACCACACCGGACGAATGCAAACATCCACGCACCTAGAATTCTAAATCTAAATTTTTGTCCCCATCTGAAAACTAGGGCTACCAATTCATGACAATACTTTTAAGAGGTTCTGAGATGTGCTCCCAAAACAGTTTTGTGTGTACCTTACATTTGCAAAGATCTAGTTTCTTAGTGTAGTTAGTTCCTAAGGATTTTAGAGTGAAGCTTTATTTTCCTTTCTCTAATGCTAAGAAATTTTCCTTTCATTCCTTTAACATTACATAAGTGCTTTTCATTTCCTGAACAAGTTTCAGAGAAAGCCGCTATATTTTTGGAATAGCTTATTAATTCATAAATTTATATACGTGGCTCAATTAAGCATGCGAAAACTTCACCACTTACTTTTATCTCACAGAACCACCTTACACTATCCTGTAAATTGAAAGGTCAGTGACATTTTCTATCTCTCTGGCTCAAACAAGTCTCTATATCAATTTCTAAGCTAGTAACCACTACTTTCACAGTAAGTTCATTAATCTAAAATATTTCTGTTTAAATTTGCTAGGATTAGAGGTAACATTATGGTGTGTTACATATTCCCCTCAGATAATTTTTTTACTTAATAGCAGTCTGATGAGAAAAAAACAGTGCAGGTAACCATGATTCACAATACACACCACTGTATATTTTGCTAACAGCTTTTTACAAGTCTTCCCAAAGTTTATTTAAAATCTCTTCCCTGAAATCAAGAGACTCCACCTTCTTGCAAATAAAATAATATGAAGTTTCCTGTAAAAAGGATATTTCAAAACTGTCACCTCTATTTTCAGACTATTTTAACTGAAGAGGAATGCTTTTCTAAAATACTGGCTCCACATTAAAAGTACACATGGGAAAGACTATTTGATGTAAAACTCCTCCTTTCAAAATCAATACAACTCAAAGTTTCCCTCTGTGAAGGAAGTTGGTACTTATGTGATCATTCTAAATGTTAATGAAAATATCAGTTGTAGTATACATGAATGCAAAGAACCCAAATATAGATATACTCTGGTCTGGGCAAGTTGAAATCTAACTGTCCTATCAGGGGTTGGATAACTGGCTGCAAAAGCTAAAAAATAAAAATGAACCCACTGCACCCTTCAAAACTGGAAGCCCCTTGGTTCACTGAGTGATTACCATTGATCCCTGGCACATGTAGCTCTAACTCTGTTATGATCCAGCACTTATGGCCCGCACTTTCATAACTACCTTCTATGAAATCAAATCAATTCACAGGGGGAAATGCTGAAAAAAAAATCTTAAAATTATACAAGTACTAAAATCCCACTTTCAAGACTGAAATGTTCTGCCTTCTAAGCCCTCCCAGATGTAGTTGAAGTACCACCTTGGTAGCAGAAATGGCAGCACAGGTGACATAACATCTCCTTACCTTTCACCATTCACATCCCAGCAAAAGATGTGAGTGCAACACAAACCAGTGACCATCAGTACTGGTCTGGGTAACATGAAATTCTCTGAAGCTCTCTGCCTTAGTGCATGTGCCTGGGAGGCCTTTGGGTATTCAATTACTCCTATGGTTTGAACATTTTGGCCTGTAATTCTTTATTAAGCCAACTTTCAAAAGAAATGATCACTTAGTAAACCAGGTGGAGTTACAGATTGCTCAACTGGTTTGAAAACGAAGTGATTCTGATTTCTAAATATGGCTATACAATAAAAGGTAATCTAGTAGGCAAAACTCTGAGCATAAATGCATGACATTTAAGTCCAGCTTTTGGTTCTGCCACTGGCCCACTGGCAAGATTCCATGTGAGTCTTTTCACCATACACAAAACAGGAACAATAAGAGAATTGCCTCAAAATCTGAGCGACATTATAAGCAGATGATTAATAGATATATTGGGCTGCAGACTTTTGGCTTTGAAAATCTTGATCCAGTTTCTTATCCTGGAAAGGAAGCAGGGATATTCAATTTAAGAACTGTCAACTATTTATAGCCTCAGCAATAAAAAAAAAATTCTATTAAGAAATAGCAAGCCAGAAACCTCTTGCTGTCTCAACCATCTCCAGTAGAAACAATTCCCGGGGGTATCTGCACACTATTCCAAGGTTGCTGGAGTGCATATTGTTCCATGTCTTCTTGCCAGTAAATTGCCAAACCACTGTCAGACACACAATGGAGAGGAAAAAGGAAAAAAAAGTTCTGAGGATTTAACTTCAGTAGAGTTTCTATCACTGTTCTGTTACTGTAGGGGGATGATGTCCCTGTCCAAGTGACTGAGTTACATTTCTCTGTTACAAGGCAATGCAACCTGATCTAGTGGAAGGTGTCCCTGACCATGGCAGGAGGGCTGGAACTAGATGATCCTTAAATAATGTTCAATGCTAATGTACTCTTAAGAACATTCCCATTGGCTTTAAGAGTGCTTGGCATGGAACAGGGTTAGCAGAGTACGGTTTAGCCTAAAACACATAAACCTGTTGATGATGAACCTGAAAACAGAATCCAGAACTGTAACTACTCTAAAACTGAGGAGCTATCTTTGTGCCTTAAAAAAAAAAAAGTCTAGTCTTGTCACCTACTTCAATGGGCTCATCCTTAAACAGTAATACACAGCTCTCTGCTATCTTCTGACAATCAACTTTCTGTGTCCATGAAGAAAGCCAGAGCTCTGCACAACACTGAGTATGTTGATTTACTCATTGGTAGAGAATACAGCTCACCATGAAGACATTTTTGCTGAAAACTAAGTCCTAAAGGGAGGTGAAGACATTTACTCGTGTTTTGACTAACCAGTCAAGTATAAGAAGGTAACACATACACTAATAAAGATATCTGTCAGTCTCTAACAAGGAAATCATTAAGAACAATGATGGTATCTTATCTGGATAGACACAAATTAAATGGTTGGGGGATGAAAGATTAACACTGCACTGTCTGAAAACTTTTGTAGTGCAACTGAATAAAAAATGAGAATTTCTTCAAGAATCAGAAAATGACCTATGAAAATGATGTATGCTGGTGTGGCCAAAGACATGATGTGACAGAGCTTTCTCTCACCAGAGGGTAACTAACTGATGGAGGCTTGTGAGGAGGCTTTTTCCAGTAGACGTGACCTGAAAGGTAAGCTACATACAAACAAGAAAATTTTTTCAGAAGAGGATCAAGTCAGTAGGACAGGATAAAAGAAAATAGAAGCTAGGTATAAATAGATTCGGGATTTTTGCTTTATGTTTTTCGTCTATATCTTGCATAAGTGTTTCTAAGTGCATTGCTGATTTTAACTGTTACAAACAAATAGCGCATTTCCTCTTAACCTGTCTTGACTTGTCCATGGTTTAGACTAATTAGCCTTTCCTTACTAAGGCCATGGCAAGACAGACCAGGTCACAAGGGTAATAAAACAAGCACCCAGTTAACCAGGTAACAGGAACCCAGTTCAGGGCATGCAAGGAGAAATATAGCAAGCCATGAGCTCTGCTACATTGACTAGGTAGAAAGATGACACCACAAACATCAGGAAAAACAAACACCTTCCAGTAACTGTTGGGAAGCAAGAAGGATGGAATCCAGTAAGATATCGCATCAACTCCAAAGATCCCAAAGAACACACCAAGGCACCCACATCACTTATCCTCCTTCCTCATTCATGTTTTCTGGCAAAGTAATGTCCATAGAAATGTCAACACATCATGTTGGGATTCTGATAAGATTGTCTTTGAAAAGCAGGACTGGCTACCTCACAAACCAGAGATCAGAAGGGAAGGAGGGCAGCCCAGTACACTTTCTGCCAGTGATGGTGCATCAGAGATTGTATCTAATTTTTTCAGAAAAAGGTTCAGAAAACATGTTATATAAAGACTGCATTTGTTTATTATACTGCTTAATTTAAAGTTTTTTAAGGAACATTCAACTTGAGATAACTTTAACAATAGAGAATAAGGGAGATTTTTTTTGACAGCAGAAGACAGGATGCAGACATAAAGTGTGTATTTGCATTGTGACAGGATAAGGATTTATAACTCCAAAAATTAAGATGACAGAAAATAATACAATTTGGTGTAATGCTGATTAAAGAAAGTTAAGTATCAATGGGTTTTAAAACATATTTGAATTAATTTGTACATTTGAGTATTGTAAATGCTTATAGTAGTAAATATTTTTGTTCTGTAAAATTAAAAATAGTTCACTGTAACTTTGTAACTCTACCCTCTATCATTCCCCACCCCGTCCCAAGTGAAAAACTTCTCGACAAACTGTTAAAGGACACTTCTCCTGAATGGAGCTAACAGTAGGTGGAATTCAAACAGCAAACAGCTTCAGAGATGTGAGGAGCCAAACAAGAGAGATTTAAAACATTTTGCTAAATCAAAAGTGTTTCTGGACCTGCAGTACAGCATGTCTGCCTTAAAACATGCAGACTCCCCTTGTAAGACATGCTCCAAATATTCAGATGGATTGATTTTAATAATGAAAAAATTATAGAAAGCATGTGCAAAAATCTTGAATTATAAAAACTGTAACCTTGATACAGAAAAAAGTAAAAGAAAAATTAACCTCCCTTGAATGGCAAGCTCTTAAATTACTGAAAAAGAAACATGAACAAGAAGTAGAATTTTCTAATTCCCCATGCACTAATCATAACTCACCAACAGTAGTTTCCCACACAAATCCATTTTCAATGCAGTTGCATTGGACAATGTTGCAGTGACACCTCTCAGCTATTCTGACGCTCATAAATAATGATTCAACCTTTTAAAGCCATATACTTCCTGTAAGAGGCAGCATTAAGTAGACAAGGAAGTAAACAGCTCGATATGAATAACTATTTGTCTATTTTATTTGGACTGCTGTTAAAAAAGAATATAAGAAAAATACATTGTATATGTTTGAAAACAATTCTACTCTAGTTAAACATTACCATAAAAGTCATCCTCTTACAAGGAAAGTGATTCACAGTGGAAACAATTTGAAACTCAGTTTTACAAAGTTTGCATAAGAATTGCCCACCCAGGGCAAGAAATCCACTCACTCCCACGCAATGTGATAAGCATAGAGGGCAAAATCAAAGCAATTACAAAAATGGTCTTTCATGATCTAGAGTACACAAGCTGATAGGAACATGCAGATATGTAATAGATATTGTTGAAATAAAAATACAGGATTTTAAGTGTCACATAGACAAGGAACAGTTTTCTGACTAGTATGAACACGTTTTATCAATAAGAAAAGCAAATAGCAACAGGATAATCTTAGTAACTATAAAGAAAATAAATACTGCATCTACTTCATATTCTAATTTCAGAGATAAGGATAAAAAATTGCCTTACCTCAAATACAGCTTGAAGAGAGACATTAACAGTATGCCTATATCCTTTCTTAGCTCCCTTGATAGCAATCTAAGAAGAAATACAAAATAGCAAATAACTATCTTCCCTGCAGAAAGCATGTGCCCAGGAATAACATGCTTCCCAGTAAAGTGTGCAGAAAAGAAGTAAAAAAGAAATAAAAAATTAAAATTCCAAAAGAAAATCTTTAAAAAATAAAAAGACAAGAACTTTATATTTGAGATTCACAGTATAGTTTATTGCATTTTAAGGGAGTAGAGACATTCAGGAAATAGATAATATAGACTTAACTGTGATATCACCTCAATTCTCACTAAAATATTAATGTGGTACATTTGTCTACAAAAGGAAGATTGTGAATTCATCCACACAGAACTCAGACACTGAAGACCTAAAAAGATTCCTATTCCAGTAGTAGGCACATGGGCTCACATGGTAAAACGTTATTAACTTGCTTTTCCCTCCCAAACTACAGTGCTTGCTAAAGCGACACTCAAATGTTAAATGTGTTGGTCAAGAGTTCAGTCACTGACCTGCAATGAAAGCCTTATGTTCAGCTCCAACATTTTCTGACAGCAAATAAGGGGAAAAAAATGGTTTCACGGAATGAACTGTTAAGAAAGAAAATCCTCACATAAGCTTTCCCCGAGGGGGAAGAAATATCCACAAGCTTTAAATTGGCCAGGCGGATTTAAGAGGAAGCAAAAAAAAAAAAAAAAAAAAAGAAAAAAAAGGCAGCTCTTTCTGTTGCGTCAAAGAGCCCACTGTGCAATAGGAACAGTGAACAGAGTTGTTAAACTGGCAAGCTTTTGCTGAAGACAGCTTTTCAATATGCTCTCAGCATCGTCTCCCAGGGCTGGCTGGAGACAGTCCCACTCCTCTTATATGGGCTCTGCTCCTTCAAGAGGCAATCGCTCTTAAGGACAGTTTCTATAAACATGCCATTCTCCTGGCTTGGCTGCACATGATGAGGGCAATTGCACACATATACATGCCTGCATTCAGGGAGCAGACCTGCATGCACTTGGGGAAAATGCAGGCACACTCAAACTAGCCATCATTACCTCGGCTTAAGAGCAGGATGCTATTGATGACTGACTGCTTGCTAAAACTCCCTTCCTCACTTAGACCATTCAGTGTGCTGTTGGAAAGCAATCCTGAAAGGCACAGTACTTAGAGAGGAAACCTCTAATGCAATTCCACTGGGACATCGTAGCCGCAGCAGTGCTCCCTGATTAAAGGAAATCAGTAGTCACATGCTGCTGCCTAGCTTTGTGTGTAGTGCAGACAGCTGGGAGAGCCACCAGAGACTGCAGCTACGGGATGAGCGAACCGTCCCTCCCGGGAATGACGACTCCATCACTGGAGACGTCTTTAGAGGCTGAACCTGTGTACAAGTGGTGAACGGAGTAAGGACACCGAGCAACCTGGTTAAACATTAGTAAAGCCACATTCATCACCACATACAGGAAACTGCCACACGGAGCTCTGCAGGTGAGGACACCGCCCTGCATCCCTTTTACAAGCTATGGAAACCTAAGCAAAGGCATTCAAAGCACAGTTCAACCTACTCCAACCTGCATCTTGTCCACTGAAATGCCTTCTGGGCTTCACTGCCTACAAAGGGAACCCATGATGGCTTTCCCAAAAAGAGCTTGCAGACAGCAACATTTTTAGAGATGAGTGCCACTCCAAATGACAAGGCGATGAATGCCTGCAACATGTGCACAGAAAGAACTTGCAAGGAAGAACGGCATTGGTAAGGGACAGGAATAGAAAAGGGAAAATACAAACCGTGGAATGCACTTTTCAACGTGACTGCAGAATTAAAAGCGGGGACAAACATATGCAGCTGGTTAATTTAGAATTTCTCTTCTATTTATACATCTTTCAGAGTTGCCACAGGGACATTATGAGCCTGAATATGTGGGAAGGCAGCAGAAGGAAAGGAAGTATATGCAGGAGTTAAATTTTCTCTATTTGTGTTCTTTCTCTTCTTAGCAAACTCCTATATGGAAAAATTATTTCTTTAACAGCTTCTCTTGAAATCCTTCCAGGTGAAAATGAATTTGTCTCCTAAAAAGTGTTTCCATAAATGACAGACTAAGTTTCTGCAAAAAGTACCTTCAACTTAGAAGTGAAATACAGCATTTTCTAAGCTTTTAACCCTGTAAATTATGTGCAAGGTCCTGTTTGTGCACCAAGCAGTGTGCTGCTTTATTGTGTCCAAAGCCCCAGCTGTAGTGCCACTGGAGTCATATGGGCGTAGCTTTGGCCATATGAGGGTAGAGTGATTAATAATTCTGTCTGTGCTGTGTGGAAGATAATTACAATCTGGTTCAGTTTCCCAGATCTAAAAGCTAGGCAGGTATTTTAACACATCTCTCAATAATAATACCTGCTCATAAGATCACCTAAGTGTTTCCTTTTATAAATCCAGACTCCCCACCACTCATCACTGTCAAACTGCAGGATGAAGGAAACTGGTAATATTTGCTCTGTTCTTGAAATGGATTTTTTTTGTTTATCTTAGTATCATAAAGTACATTTATTTGCATGTTGAGCAGGTGGCTGGACCAGATGATGTCCTGATGTCCCTTTCAAACTAAACCATTTTGATTCTGTGAAAATGACGTCAATTATTAAAAGCTGCCTTAGGCTATTACAGATATTAAGTGGACTGTTGCCAACTTCAGTGTTTTGAAGCCATAATTTGGATTCAACTGTCAACTGCAGTTTCAGAGTCAAAGATCTCCATTCTGTCATTTTGGGAGAAGCTACCAGATCTGCTGAAACATGAAACATAAGCATTTGTAACGATATTGCCACCTATGAGGTCGTTAACGGATATCACTTTATGGAGAGGGCTGTATTGGTTCCCACACATCCTCTGCTGTTGCACTCTTGGGTTCCCAATCTCCTTTTGGTTTTCCCTTCTTATCTATCACCCAGTCATCCAATCTCAATTTAGTGTCTTTCAGCTGCAAGGGACAAAGAAGACACCGAGAATTCTCAGTGACTGAAAGCCCAGGCAACTCATGTCAGCTGTAGAAATTCCTCTGCACAAAGCAAAGGACACAGAATTGATTAAAAAAACCTACAAAATAACAAAACCTTTTGCATGATCCCTAGTTTTTGTGTAGAATCCACCACACTGCTAGCTCAATATAGACTGTCTTCTCCAAGACATCACTCAGAAGACGTTAAGATGACCCTTTTCAAGTCTTTTCAGTATTATGCAAAGCTTTAGCTTCCTTGTTACCCACGCCAGACATCAACTGCTGCTGCCCAGGCTTAAGGACTGGCTATCAATTCTAGCCCACACCATTTAGCACAGCAGTTTGCACTGCCACATCGTAGACTGCTTTATCCCATACCTAAAACCCAACCTACCTGCCCCTAGGGCTTGTTGTTAATACACCATTCCTGTGTAAGTGACAGCAGCCTATGGCACCAAGCCAGGAAAGCCAACACAGAACGGATGCTATCTGTTGGGATTATACTGATGCAGAAATGTAGAAGGTGGAGAATGACATTCAAAGCCCTTTGCTGCTGCCAAGTGCAAACCTAACGCCTTCCAAACACTCTCTTGGCTCATGGAGCCTCGCTTTTGTGGTGCAGAAGGAATTTGAAGTGCTACCACCAAGATCTACAATATGGCCTTTGCACACATCATGTATCTGTCCCTGTGCTGCATCAGCTACATTGCCTGAATCCACGGCAAGCATTATCTCTGTTACTCACAGGCCTTCCTCAAGAAATGGAACAATCTTCCCAGGGAAAAATCATCCCTCACAAGGTGGGATGACTCAACTGCCTTGAGGTCAATTCTGCCTCTTTCCTGCTATAGAAGGTCACAAAGCCTCTTCCTGAAAAACAAGGCTCGTGTAGGCATTTCAGCTGAGTCCTGTATTCCTGCAGGAAGGAGGCTGTGTGCACTTGTAATTGTCTGGCTAAAACATTGAGATTCAGCATGTCCTGCACTGTGGAAATCAGCACAATCCGGGCAAGAACTCAGGAATGCCACTTTAAGTGGAGAGGAAGCTTCAGATCCTGACAGGCGTAGCCCAACTCCACCACCACCTACACGCTTGGCTTCTGGAATGGGAGATGAGCATGCAGTGCCTTTGGCACGTCAGTAGTTCAAGTTTAGTACAGAAATGGCTCTAAACTGTTGGCTTGGCTAAAAACTATAGTTTATGTTGCAAGAACCTTCAAATACTAGTCCTATGTCACCTGTTGCAGACACAGTGCCCATATTCTGAAGAACTACAGTGCTCCTCTTCCTCCTATCCACAAATGAAACATTGGTGGTGTTTCCTGCTTGCTCAGTGGAATCACTTGCCCCAATCCCCTGCAAGTCTGACCCTGCTGTCTGTCTTGTATCTATGAGAGGATCAGAGAGCAAACAGTTTTACTTCCTCAGTCCAGGGGCTGGGCAGCCTTAGTATAAGTCCTTTCCTAGGCCTAAACTCTCCCAAGCCTCAACTACCTTTGTCTATGTCCCCTTCAGACTTCTTCTCTTCTGTCAAGTTACGCTGTTAGTATCATACAAAACTGGACTCTCAACTCCTCCTTGCCTGGAAGGGCTGAGTGGACTGGCAAACACATGGAGCATTAGGGATGCAGAAGCAAGAATTCAACAAATCTCTGCAAGAGGCAGCAGCACTTCATTTGAAAAAAGCTCAGATTATTCACAGCTTTAAAAGAAATTTAAAAAAAAAGTCCTATGTCCAGAGAACACACAGGCACATACACAAGGAAAAAAAAAGATAAAAGGGTGTTTCTAATTTACTGGAAATATTCCCCCTTGCCTAGTGGATTAAATACAGCAACATCTTGCTTTCAGGACACCTTGTGAAACTGGTTCAAAAACTGCCATCTCTCTGCTTAGCTGATATCTTAGGGGTGATTCTGCACCAGCAATTTTTCAGGCCACTCCTCACACATCCATTAATTTTCAAAAGTAAATTTTGGTAATCCCCTGCCATCCATTTCACTCCTGCAGCATCCTGATTCTGGTCTCACAAGCAGCATATGGGGAACTCCAACCAGTTCATCAGCTCTTGCTGGGCAGTTTCCAAAGAGACAGAATACACAACTTTATTACCATATTGAACCCCACAATGTAAAGCTATTATATTATTATTATTTTTCAATCAAATTTGGCTGCATAAATCTGCACGGGCGCACAGGGAAGAGCTCTGGGTAGACCTACACACCGGCCAGTGATTAACATTGCTGCACTTAAGGACCTGTACCATCCTACAGCAGTCTGTAGTTTGATAGCAAGAGCAGGAGAAGAGGAGGCACCTGCTTTATGAGGGACTGACTTTCTGCTTTGTCACCTCTCTGAATGGCCACAGCCACCTCAGCAGGAAAACAAGGACCTTGCCTTTTATCTGTAACAGAGGTTACAAGTCTGTTAGAACTATTTGCTGAAGGGATTATTGCAGTAACTCTTAGATGTGTAGATTTATAGATCTGACCAGTGGAAGTCCCCAAGTGCAAAGTCTGTATGATCTGTTGCAACATCAGATAGGAAGAGCCTACTTGAAAGGAGCAAACAAGAAAGTGACAAGGAAAGAAATGGAGAATTTCTACTAAGTAACATAAAGGGTTAGGTTTGTAATCAAGCATCCTAACACTAAAAACTAATGTAAGAAGTTCGTTCCAAGCTGCTGAAAGGTATGTGCACATCTGTGGTGAAAGGTCCTGCTTTTCCTTGGCATTTGCCAGTGGAGACTTTGCTAGTGGATTGTAAGAACTTTAGAGCAGCAGTAGCCCAGGCAGCAATGCCTTGGGCTTTTAAAGTGGGCCTTGACTTGCAGCAAGAGCGGCTTTAGCAAGGCAGCGCTCCGCTGCAGCACAGCAGGGATCTAACCCGCCCGGGCCCAGCGCACGGCCGATCGCTCGCTCGCCCGCTTCGGGCCGCGCCGTGCCGGGGGGGGCGGACGCGCGGGAGAGCCCGGCTCGGGGAGCGCCGCGGCGCATGCGCGCCACCCGGCGGCCGGGGCGGAGCCAGGCTGCGGCGGGTGCAAGATGTCGGCGCAGGGCGACTGTGAGTTCCTGGTGAAGCGGGCCCGGGAGCTGGTGCCGGGGGACCTGTGGGCGGCCAAAGCCTGGCTCATCACGGCGCGGAGCCTCTACCCCGCCGACTTCAACATACAAGTGAGCGCCGCCGCTGTCGCACACGCTCGGTACCGGGGCCTCGCGGCCTTCCCCCGCGCCGCCCGGCTGCGGCCCTGCCTGACTGACAGGCGGCTCGGCCAATGGGGGCGGGGGGCGGCGCCGCGGGGACTTCGCGGTTAAAAAACAAAACAAAACCCCCCGCTACTGCTACTGTTATTTGAAATAGCTCTCCTGGTTATGGCTTTTGTAGCAGCTTGGGGGCTTTGCGTTGCATTTGTCTTGGTACAAACTCTGGTCAAAGAACTCTTTGAATTCCAAGTTTTCAGTTTGTGTAAAAGTTAAGCCAGCGTGTTCACAGAACCATGGAATGTTAAGGGTTGGAAGTGACTTTAGAGATCATCTAGTCCAACCCCCCTGCCTTGGGCAGGGCCACCTCCCACTAGACTAGGTTACTCCAAGCTCCGAACCTGGCCTTGAACACTTACAGAGATGAGGCATACATAGCTTCTCTGGGCAACCTGTTCCAATGTCTCACCACTCTCACACTAGAGAATTTTTTCATAATATATCATCTAAAGTTCCCTCTTTCAGCTTGTACCCATTGCTATTTGTCCTATCACTTCCTGATAAAGAGTCCTTCTCTGACTCCTCTGTTGCCTTCCTTTAGATACTAGAAGGTTGTTAGTGTTAATAATGTTCATATTAAGTATATTACCATGCAGAATTTTATGCCTAAATTAATGTGTGGTTAGGTAGTCTAAACGCACCTTCTAATTTCTCCAGCAAATGTTGCAGTCCTTTAGTTTTCAGTTATGCAAACTGCTGTGGCAAATTGAGGGCAGGTGTTTAGAGTGGAAGGACTAATGTGATGGATAAATGTATTTGGGGAAGCTGATGTTCTGTTCTTGTGTCCTGCAGTATGAGATGTACACTATTGAGAGGAATGCTGAAAGGACAGCGTCTGCAGGCAGGCTGCTCTACGACATGTGAGTAATCAGAGCTGGAACTCTGCCTTTATCCCAGGTGCTCCTTTCACAGAATCAGTTTGGGTAAGACCTCTGACATGATTGGGTCCAACCTATGACTAAACACCACCTTGTCAACCAGACCATGGCACCAAGTGCCACGTCCAGTCTTTCCTTAAACACCTCCAGGGACAGTGACTCCACCACCTCCCTGGGCAGCCCACTCCAATGTCTAACCACCCTTCCTGTGAAGAAATTCCTCCTGATGTCCAACCTAAACCTCCACTGGTGCATCTTAAGACCATGTCCTCTTGTCCTGTCACTGGTTACCTGGGAGAAGAGACCAACTCCCATCTGGCTACGCCCTCCTTTCAGGGACTTGGAGAGAGTGATAAAGTCACTCCTGAGACTCCTTTTCTCCAGGCTAAACACCCCCAGCTCCCTCAGCCACTCCTCATGGGATTTGTCCTCCAGCCCCTTCACCAGCTGCACTGCCCTTCTCTGGACAAATGAATGTTGGGATTTCCAAAAGCATGAACTAAATGGTCTTGCAAATCCTTGTGGATAAATTAAGCACAAAAGGTCTAATTAATTAAAAATAAACAGTAAATAACAGTAAATGGTTTCATTTTCTGTTTTGCCCAAACACATACTTTTATGGGAAGGTCTTGTCTTTGAGACAGATTTTGGCATCACTGTGCATTCCTTGCCTCAAACTTTATTACAGGTTTGTGAATTTTCCAGACCAACCTGCTGTATGGAGGGAGATCAGCGTTATTACATCAGCATTAAGGAATGACTCCCAGGACAAGCAGACACAGTTTTTAAGAGGTAAGGATCCTATCCTGAAGGAATCTAAAGATAAGCCCTCTGATCATTTATCTAGTTTGGCAAGTAAATGTCAGTTTTTCTAATCTTGCCTGTGAACTGCAGGGTTTGTTTTCTTCCCTCAATTCAGCCTTATAGACTTCATTTGGTGTGTTAAGCTTAGGAAAAACAAAGGGACATGACAAGCTGATTCCCATTGATTTGTCTCTGATATGGGTAGACTTACCAGTTGTGCCAGAACAAGAAGCACATAGAAGAGCAATTAGATAGGGAATAAGTGGAATGGGACTCTAAAATCATCATCCTATAGATTGCAGGGAACAGTGATCGTAAAAATGGGGTGAATTCTTATTTATGTAGTGAGGGATATAAAAATGAGTGGTGTCCAGAAGGACTTGGCATTCACTGCTGGCAACCACAAGCAGTTTTGAAAGCAAGATTTACAGCTAACAAACTATAATCTGCTCTTTGAATAAATGCTTCAGAAGATCTAAGGATATTCCAGTTAAGAAAACATTTGATTTTTCATGGGGTGTGTTTATTTTTCAGAGTGAATACATAAAACATACAGAGAGAATATGTGAGTTTCTTTTTAGTGTCTCGCTGGACGTTCAAATTGAAAAAACCCTACATTTTAATAATGAAAGTATCAATTGTAGAAGTAGAATGTAAGTAAAAAAATAAACAGTTTTGAAAAAGCATCTTGAAATGTCAAATACTTAAGTATTAGGATTTTGAGTATTCCACTTACCTAACAGTCTTACTTGGCAATTCAAATTCCTTGCACCCAAATAAACACACATAAATAATTTTAGTCTTTTCTGAAAGAAATAGACATTTTTTCTCAGATGTGTATTAAAAGCAGAAAAAAGCATAAAGAAATCCCTTTTCATTCAGCATAGCAGGGTGATGTTGATGGTCTTTTACGCTTTGGCAGTCATCTTTACAATTCAGACACAAGAAGTTAAACGTTTTCTTTTTTTTAAGGATTATTTGAGACTCTTCCTGGTCGGGTCCAGTGTGAAATGCTCCTGAAGGCAACAGAGCAGTGCTTTAACACATTGGAAAGGGCAGAAATGCTCCTTCTACTTCTGCGGCGTTTCCCCGAGACTGTGGTGCAACATGGGGTAAGAGGAGAGAAGAGAAGCTCATAGTAGCTATTCAGGATATTGGCACTCAGTTTTTTGAGATTTTGCTTAAATCTGTTTTCCTTTGCCTAGTGAGAGGGTGGATCTTTTTGTTCATGTTTAATTGTGGCTAATAGTTTGGACTGCTCTATGTTGAGCTGGTCTACCAGGAAGGGATTGGGCAGAAAACAAATGAAAGCAAATAAAACAATCCTTTGTTTTGTAAATGGAAGAATATCAGTCATATATCACTTTCACCTGTCTGTGAATGTCTTTACTGACACAGTTGCATGCACAGTTTTTCTCTTGGTCTTCTTTTGCTGTCTTCTGTCATTGCTTTTCACCTGCTATTAAGTGTGGATAGTTTAATTATACATTTGGAGACTTGCACATGCTGTTGCCATAGAGAGAATTGCTACTGAGTTGCTGTTCAACCCCATTGAATTGCAGTTCAAAATGTTTCTAAAACCACTGGTCCAGTGTTTGCTTTTCAACTCTGCTCACACAGGTAGGCCTTGGAGAAACATTATTAGATGCTGAAAGTATTGAAGACCAAGAATCTCCTGTGAACTGTTTTAGAAAATTGTTTGGTAAGAAAATACTAATGTTCTTGTTATACTATGCGACTTTTTAGTATGGCAAGGTCCTGAGGTCAGTAAACTTCTTTCATGATACTGTGATTAGAAAACTGCTTTAGTCAGAAGAGGCTCAGGCCTTGTTAATCCAGGCTGACCATATGGTAGAAATTGGTCCTAGAGCCATTCATGTGAGGTTCTTTGTGGTGTATGGTCAGCCAGAGATGAAAGCTCCCACTGATGATTGAGAAACCTTACCTAGGACAAGCAGAACAAAAAAACCCCAGAAACCTAAAGGATTTTTCTGTTTGTTTTATATTTTAGTTTGTGATGTTCTTCCTCTGATAATTAACAACCCCGATGTACGACTTCCTGCCAGCTTGTTATATAAATATCTGAATAAAGCAGCAGAATTTTACATTAATTACGTAACTAGATCTACACAGACAGAAAGTCAATATCAAGGTAAGAATATTTCTACAAAATCGAGCTTTCTTAGAATGTGTCTTAATATCACTGATGTCCAAAAAAAATGTGTTGTTTTTATGTAATGTATCCCATAGACAAGGATTAATAGTAGTATTTAGTATTTCTTAGTTCTTTGATTCCAAAATACCTCATGGTCCTTCAGCTACTTAGTTGTGATGCTCATGATGCTTCAGCATATGAGAGATGGGACAGAATGTCCAAGGTGTCCTTATCCAGCCTATCAGCTCTCTTGTACAAAGAGGCAGAAACGCCTGCTGCTCCCTGTTAGCCTTCTGTGTAAAGAATGGTTACCCCGAAAGCTCCAACATAACTTTAACGTCTTCGTGTTGAAAATGAATCCGTTTGTTTGATTTCTTTATGAAGAGAAAAATGTGCTGGTTTTCCTAGGTTCACAAGATTCCTCTGATATTATGTCTCCAAGCAAGCGCAGCTCTCAGAAATATGTAATAGATGGTCTCACAGAGAAGTCGTCCCAGATTACAGATCCTTGGGAGAGGCTATTTAAAATATTGTCTGTGGTGGGAATGAGGTGTGAGTGGCAAATGGATAAGGGAAGAAGGTAAGAAAGTTGTACTTTTCTGGGTATTTCCCCTCAAGGAGAATTTGGCTTTTTAATTCTTAATAAGAACAATTCTCATTGGTGAACAATTTCAATGCAAGAACATTTTGTGTAAGTTCACAGCAGCTTTTCTTTAAAGACTGTACAATGGAAAGTGGCTCCAGAGAGCACTTCCAAATTAGTCTCTAAAATCAATTTTTGATGATGAAAGTCATGCATGAGCACTATAGTTCTGTGGGGTAGCCTTCCCTATGTGCCTCAGAAAAGAGAAACGTGGTAAATGTTTTGTGAAATTTCACTAGCATGTACTCCCAGCCTCCACTGACTTGATGCTGGGGTATATCCTCCGCAGAAATATTGAGATTGTCATATTCACTATGCATTCTTTTCTTTAGTTGCAGAATCTGTGTAACATCCTGAATTCTTTTTGTCTCTCTTCCCCTCAGAAGTTTTGGTGATATTTTGCATCGAATGAAAGATCTCTGTAGATACATCAGTAACTTTGATAGTGAAGCCCACATTAAATATAAGAATCAAGTAGTGTATTCCACGATGTTGGTCTTCTTTAAAAATGCTTTTCAGTATGTCAGCAACATCCAGCCATCACTCTTTCAAGGTTAGTTTCTAATGTTTCAACTTCTGTAATGAGTTCTTTGTGATTTCATTGCTAATATCTTAAAGATCTTTTCTCATTAGTCTTTTGAAACTGTCATCTCACAAAGCAACATTTACATGTTGTTATAACTTGTTACAATTCTCTCAAGCCATTAATTTTACCGACAGTAGTTCATAACAGCTGTGTAGTGGATCAGACCAAAGATCAATCGAGCTTAGCATTGCAGTTTCAACCTTGGCCAGCAGCAGTTGATTGTCTAGCAAAGAGAAGAGTAACAGACCAGATGTTACGAGAAACATCCCTAGGGTTGATTCCTACTCTTCCATCAGCATCATGTTTGTTTCATTTTCTCCTCTGATTTTATTTCTTTGGAGCTGACATTTTCCTGCTTTCCTTCAGTCAAAAGAAAATAAGTGGAGGTATTTTTGCATTGGGAACACACAACAGATTTGTAATTAAGCAAATAACAGCTGAATAGGAAAAGATTTCCTGACATTCAGAAGCTTCCAACTTGGTTTTCTTTATATAGTTTAAGCATAATCTTTGATGTGTGTTTTGCACATTATGCCTAATTTGTAATTAATTTGTAAATTGAATGTTTAACATATGTGTGTTACCTGCGCATTTTCCTACCCACTCACCTCTGCATTTGGGACATACCAGAGTGCTTGGAACACCTTGGATTGCTTCTTTTGGGATTGATTGGACTTTTCAGGGGTGACCCAGAAGTGAGGAAAGTTTTTTAAGCTCCGTTTTGTTTAGAAGTTACTGAAATAAACAGCATCACAAAGAGGAATTTTCAACTCTTAATAATGTGATAGGAAATTCCTTGCAACAATAACAATTGTCACCATAGGTAATTAGTACTTACTAACACTACAATTATTGATTCATGTTAAAATTATAATTTTAATTCTATGTGTTGTGATCATAAGTTTCATCACATTTTTTTGCATGGAGCAAATGATCATTTGAGTAAGGAAGTAGTCAATACAAATGATAGGTTTTAAACAACTGTACAGAGTGTTTTAAACAACTGTACAGTTGAACAATGTCAGTAGATAGCTGAGCTTAGAGGACAAATAACATGGCAACTGGTATGCAAAAAACATAGAGTCACTTCAACAAATACAGGAACTAATTAACTAATGAGTAGAGTTTTTTGTCCTGTCCAGAGGAAGGAAGGGTTATGGTGGGGCAGGGGCATACTTCAGGTGTGCATGTAGTTTTAGCTGCTTGATTCCAAGTTAAAGAAGAAAGGAAGTAAAGAACTAGTGAAAATGTTCCTTTCTAAGTTGTACGATTGACTATTTCAAAACTCATGTTTTCTGACTGAACCACCAAAAAAAGAATGTATACTGAGGTCACACAGTGCAGTTCCTTTGGTGCAGCTTTTCTGGTACACTCTGTCATTTTCTGGTATCAGGAAAGTATTTCCAAGACATCTTTTACTCATTTCTGTTTTAACACTGAAGTCCGGTGCTATTCAGTGCCTTTCATATCTTCTCTATCATTAGAATTTTTCCTCCTTCTCCCTGGAGAGCTTACTGTAGAAATGTAGAATCCTACATATTTTGGAAGCATGGTCGTAGAGAAAAACGCTGTCTCCTCTTTAATGTGGGAGGATTAGATGTGTGACTCTCTTCTCATGTGCATGGATATGCAAGAAGCCTCTCGAGGGAAAACTTTTCAATGCATTTCTCTTACATAATTCATATCTGCTTTGCTGGAGACTTGAGAAATGAATGAGGCAATTCACACCTCTCATAACTTTGAGGCTGCCTGCAGGCTTGGCAGGAGTTGCTATTTGGGCTGATGCTTTTGGGGGTTTATTTATAACACTCTCTGCTAGAAAACAATTAAAAACTCTGTAAGCTTAGGTTCTAGAGCTCAGACAGAAAAACACAATTCTGCTCTTTGTATGGCTGTGTAAGTTTCAGTACCGTAAGAGAAGGTCTGCAGCCCCAGTCAAGGGTGAGAATGGATTTTCTTGTGTTTTAGGACTGGAGGTTTTGGAATAAAGACTACAGTGCACTTCCGGTGCTGGGAAGAGAACACTTGTTTGGAAAGCAAAGCACTTAGCTGACATTAATTTAAATCAGTATGAGTAAAAGAAAAACCCAACGTTTTTCTTCTCAGGTGTTAGAACTAGGCAGCTCTTGAGGTTCTAGTGGTGAAACTCTTGCACCATCCCAGTTGTGGTACTTTGTATCCATGAGAAGCAGATATGAATCTTCTGCATTACGTCTTGGCTCTATTTTCAGTTCATACAGGTTAGGTTCCGACACAGTGGAATACATGATGGTACAGGAGAGGTGATTCCAATGTGTTGTAGCCTTTGTGTAGGTGAGATTTCAATGGTGGTATTCATTGACCTGTATTTGTTAAGTAGAGTAGATTGGCTGTTTCTTCTAACAGGATCTGTTGTAGTGGTCTCCTTACACATCACTTTGGAGTAGATGGGAAAAGCTTAGAAATTCTTTTATATCAAGAAATAAAATGAATTGTCCTTCTACTAAACTCTCAAATTTGTTCTTTGCAGTTATGGATGAGGCCTTAGACTCACATATCGTTCTGCAAATAGAAGAAATGCACAAACTGAAAATACTTGTTTGCACTACTGTCTTACCTGGCAGAGATTTCAGAAGAAGAAAATAGATTAGAGGATTCCTCTTTCCTTTATATTTCTCTTTGATGGAGCTTTGCACATCTATATGCAACTTGATTGTGCAAAAGGAGAAAATGTTTTTGGAAGGAAAGCTGTCTCAGTAGTATCAATGTTGTTTGAGATTAAGAAGTATTGTTCCT
Source organism: Callaeas wilsoni (assembly GCA_013398955.1). Taxonomy (NCBI): domain Eukaryota; kingdom Metazoa; phylum Chordata; class Aves; order Passeriformes; family Callaeidae; genus Callaeas; species Callaeas wilsoni. Next base: position 25,473 of record VWPU01004703.1, on the reverse strand, counting down.
ATTTTATGTCTAATGAAACTTAACCACTGGGGTCTGAAATAACAGGTACCAGATCCCACTGGATGTTCTGTGACACCAGGGAAAGTAGAAATTGTTTTCTGTGTTTCAAAATGAAGCTTTTCTATCTTTTGGGAGTGAAGATGAGCTCTGGCAGTCAACTAAAGGTTTAATTCTGTTTACTGAAATCAGTGGGGGCAAAGCTGACACTGAGTGATCCTCCTAGGGAAATCTTGTCATAAAATACACATCCCTCTTTGTGGGGTCAGTGCCTGTCAGCATATTGCTTTGGTTTCTCATGAGAAATGTTTGAGAATACTGCTGTGCTTTGCCACATTTGTGGCTGTTAACTTCAGAGCCATTTGTGCCATTCATCTGTTGAATAATTGTACTTATATAAGAGCAAATAATGCTTGATCAGAGAACACCTGCTGCCTGAGTGTATCTTGTGACTGCTCCACAAGAAAGAGATTTAAAAAATATTCTGAAGCTCTCAATCAAACTCTGGTGATGTCTCTGGTGAATGTGCTCTGACCTTAACTGTGTGGCTGCTTTGAGGAAACCACAGCTTTACCAGCATAGTTTAAGCAATTTAAGTGACTTAATTTCAGATTGTTTTCTGTAGCATTATAGTCATTACTTGTGAAGGAAAAAAACCCAGCTTGCTGTAGGCATAAGACCTTTCAGATCAATTTAGAGAAATTGTGAATTAATTTATCTTTAAATCCAGGTCCAAATGCTCCAAACCAAACTCCACTGGTTCTTCTCGAGGATGTACCCAACATCTATGGTGATACAGATATTGATCGTAACAAACACATACACAAAAAGAGGAAACTTGCTGAAGGAAGAGAAAAAACAATGGTAACTTTTGTAAACTTTTTAATTCATAACAAGAGTGGCATTGCTACTGGAATTTAGACAACAGTGGTTTTGACATAGATGTGTAAGACATTTTTAGAACTACCCTGAATTAACTGTTTGTGACTACAATTTTCAAACATTTTTTTTTCTAAAGCCGGCAAGAGTAAAACCATTTTTGCAGCAATTGCTGTAGACACACATACTGCTGTGAATGCTTTAACTTGAAGGAGTTCAGCAGAGGCTCTTAAAATGGTAGCTATAGCAGTCAGATGTTCTACAGGTAAACTTCCAAAGTAATTGACTTTTTATGATTGGAATTGTCGGTATATCTGTTGCTTTAATGGTAGAAGACTACTGTTTATAGAATTTCTCTGCCGGTAGAAGTACACACACAAGGATTGTTTTTGCATTGTGCAAAACTGTAGGCTTAAACTAAGTGCTAAAGTGTAAAGTGTGTATGTACTTCTACAGATAATCTGGCTGAAGCTCAGTGGTGGTACACCACATTTAACAGAATAAATTTATTTAGGATACTGTTCATCACACTATGCCACTGAGTTCTTGGTAGCAAACCAGATTGGTCTAACCGTAAAACAAGCTAAGTAAAAAATCCCTTAAAGCCACTTAAACTAGGACCTGGGCACCTCTATACATAATTGTCTTGTGTTCAGTGGAACTTCTGTGGCTTTAGAGTCCTTTGAAATAAGTAAAAATTAAGAAGTTAATCTTTTTGTTCTATACTGACTTCTAAGCAGAGCTCAGATGATGAGGATCCTTCTGGGAAGGCAAGAAGTCGCCACATTACAGTAAACAAGGCTGATCTTGCAAACTCCATTGAAGTATTAGAGAGTTTCAAACTGGCAAGAGAGAGCTGGGAGCTGCTCTATTCTCTGGAATCACTTGACAAAGGTAAGGTAACTGCAATTAGAATTGCATTTAGACTTCATTGCTCTGCAGAGAAATAATTTCTTTATTGTTAAAATTGAATTCCTGCCATTATGAATCCTTAAAATTGAAATTGCTTTGGGTCCTGAGTACTTCTGACAGAAGTTCCAGTAAGAAGTTTTATCAGTTGTTGTGTTTCTGAATATTTTGTTCCTGTATTGCATTTCATTCGTGACGTGTCTTTGCTTATTCACCCGCACTTCTCTTGGAGCAGTTGGTCAGCAGTGGGGCTGGTAGTGCTCAGTGAGGGTGTGCCGCTCGTGGCTGCTTTAGTTCATGATTAAGAACATGTGTTTTTACTGTGCCTCCCTTTCTGATAATACCTGCTGTGATAATCTTGAAAAAGATTTCTCATCTAAAAAGCAGGCAAACAGTACCACCTAGCTGCTTTTAGGTTTGTTCACACTGTGAAGAGAAGTGTAATCAAAAAGTGAGTGTATAGGAAGAGAGTGTTCTATATGTGAAGGATTTTATACTCTTACTGTTTTGGTGCCATTTTTTCCATTTTTAAATTCAGCTTTTTAATATATATATTACTGGTTTTTAACCCAAAGCTGTGAAATGTTTCGTATTCTCTTTTTCTTCTCTAACCACTTAATGCAGAGTTCACCAGAATTTGTTTGTCATGGAAGACAGAAACCTGGCTTTGGTTAAGAATCTTTCTTACAGACATGATCATCTACCAGGTAAAAAAAATATGGTATAAACTAGGAAAAACACCACTATTGTGTTACTCTTCCTTCTAGTAAATAGCAATTTGCTTCCTTCTTGTAAACAGTAGTTCTGATTAGCCAGTTTGACTGCTTATAGTGTCTACTGATTTTATGCCTTAAAGTATGACTCTTTTGGGGGTGGAACTACACCATTTGCACCACAAGATAGGTATGCTACTTTGATTATTCCTATCCCATTAGCTGTTGTTTGAGTCCAGCTAGTTTTGGCATATGGAAAAGACATCTATGTTGGCATTTTGACCAGTGAATATATACATAATGTTTTGGAAGATAAGTGCGTTGTATTGGTCTGTCAATGCATTATATTGGAACACAATCAGAGAGAAGAATTTTCAAACAGTAAAAGGTTTTAGTGTGTCTCAGTTAACATCTATGCTTCTCCACAGAAATTAGGCTGACTGTGCTCATTCCAATACCATCTACAGAAGAAAGCTTGTTCTTTATTTTTCCTTTGTGGATCTTTTATTTTTGCCTCTACTTGTGCTTGAACAAGAGCTATTTCAAACTTTATTAGTCTAAATAAAGTTATGATTAACTCAAGAATATAATTACTTGATTCACTTACAAATGTGATTCTGTAAACTGGCTTTTTAAAGCAGAATTTTGTTTGTTTTCTGACTGCCTTGCAAGTGATTGACCCACAGTATTGTACACAACTCATTACTGGAGAGTATTAGTCTAGATTAAAATTTTGAAGGCTTGTTACTTGGACACACTCTGTTTTGAAAGCTTCCTGTAAGAGAATTTTTTTTCTATTTCTCTACCTATTGTGTAGAAAAGACCTTAACAGGGTTTTTTTTTTAATATTCTTTTTCAAAGGGGCAGTACAAAAAAGCAATTAGCAGCCTACATCACTTGGCAGCTCTTCAGGGCTCTCATTCTCCCCAGCAAATTACAGGACAAGGATCTTTAGAAAATCAGAGAGCACTAATCCAGTTAGCATCATGCCACTTTGCCCTTGGAGAATATCGGGTACGTATAGCATTCCACACACCGCGCCATCGTCAGCTGGCCCTGTGGTTTCCATTTCTCTTTTTCCTTAGAATTTTCCTTTTAGCCTGCTTTCAGCAGGATATTGAACATAAGCCAGGGTCTACTGAAAAATCCATGCTTTACTGGGAAAATTATACTTCCTGCCACATTAACTGACTGTCCATTAGCAACTCTTTATATATATGTGTGTGGTCTGTTTGATAATGAAGATTTGGGGGGTTAGTTACTATTTTTCATGGTTACAAGTGTTTGAGTTGTCTCTAAATGTAACCTTAATTTGAATTCCTTAACTTTACTGAATTAGTTCTTTTAATTGAGGGGAAATTCTTTTAGGTACAGGCTTCATGTGGCAGGGGAAAGAAAAAGTGAAGGAACTTCTGTGATCATCTTAGAAGAGAGTTAGTTATTAACTGACAGTGTAAGAGACACCAGAACAATATTGTCTGGCCTGACCTCTGAACTTGCTTTACTTTTGCAATACATGTTTTATTTCTAATATTGCAGGAGTGCATGGTGCTCTGAGGTCAGTCAGTGTCAGCACTGACAATAAAGCCTCTGTCTCTTAGGATCTAACGTCATCCTAGTACTGGTGGACAAGTGTTTTTGTCCCTTCCACTTCAGTACTTTTTCACTGGAAATGGGATCATATATCCCCCCAGACCTCTTACTACGAAATAGCATTAAAAATTCATTGAATTTCCATCATGCTGTCAGATTGCCATTTTCCTTTCTATTTTTACCCTGAACAGAACAAATTTTACAAAACTATTCTAAGAATTCATTTGAAAACTTAATTGTTCAAAACAAAATAATTTTTGATTGCAGTTATATCGATCCTACCCTCTTGAAGTGAAGAATGCCCATACATATTTTTTCACAATTAAAATGATATATGCAGGCTCTCAGAGATTGTTTAGTGACAGCTAAGTCTTTTTGCTTAGCCAGACTATACTGTATATTAAGTCAACTCAAGTTCTAGCAAAGAATTTTGTGACTGTTTTTTTTTCCTTTTGTGATGTCTGAAATTTTTAATCATTATTAACATACTTGAATTTTTAACTTTAAGTTTAGCATTATCATGTCCCTTCTTTTTATAGCAAACATGCGAAAAAGTGCTTGACCTCATGTGCTGTATTTTACTTCCAATACAAGAAGGAGGTAAAGTACAAGAGGAGCAACCTAAAGTCAAGTCAAAATTCAGGAAAGGTATGGAGTTGCTATTACCCTAAACTCAGTGCCAGCTGAATTTTAGTTCATGTGTTCTGGTTGAGTATGTAAATTATCCTCATTTTGTTTTATGAAAAGGGAGGAAGTTTTTTATTCCCTCTTGGTTTTGTATTGTGGTTTTCTTGCTTGCACCTACTAGAGTATATTGGTGGCAAAGTCCTACCACAGGAAAAGAGAAATGAAAAAAAAATTTAAATGTTTAACGTCACGTTTTGAATAATTTGTAATTTACATTCAAAGCTTTCCTCCCTACCTGAGATGTGGCAGTTTTGGATTTGTTTTGCTCCATTTTGATTTCTTTCAACCTATCTGTCATGAGACCCCTAAAGAACTGTTCTGTTGCAGGGTCTGATTTGAAGCTTTGGCCGTGTACCAGTAGAGCTATCATGCCTTACTGCCTTCATCTGTTGTTAGCTTGTTTCAAGGTAAGATAGGTCCAACTGACCCTTTCTTGTTGTTAAGGCCTAGTTTATGTACCCTGAAACTGCATGGCTGTATCCCAGTGCTGTGACTGAACGGCTGTGCTCAATCCTTCTTACCTAAATGGGTTGGTGGAGGGTCTTTTTTTGGGGAGGGGAGTGGAGTGTTGAGGGAGGATGGTTTGTTTTCTCTTTTTTTCTCTGATTGTTTTAGTTTTGAGCAGAGAAGATAGAACAGATCTCAAAATTTTTGTCTCTATTCAGACTTCTCTTATAGGTTGGTGGAGATTTGGTATTTTAAGTGGAAATTTCCAACCTACTTTAGAAGTGTATTTCATTCTGCCTTAATATATACTTTTAAAGAACTTCTGTATTTGCGCAGATCTAGGTGAGATAAATCCTATACGTTTTTGAAAGGAACGTGGATTTGCTGATGGTCTGAATGTAATTTTTTCCCCTGAAGCTCAGAGCTTTCACAGACAGCAGAGATGATATGGCGCTGGGCCATGTAGTTGTTCTGCTTCAGCATGAATGGCCGAGGGGTGAGAACTTGTTCCTGAAAGCCATCAACAAAATCTGCCAGCAAGGAAACTTCCAGTATGAGAATTTTTTCAACTATGTCACAAGTATCCTTTTTCTAACCAAGAATGTCTTTCACATCCTGTGCTGTAGTGTTGAAAAAGCTGTTCGTTTCATCAGCAGCTCTTTCCCTAAATCGAATTCTGTATTTTTTTTCATACCATGAAAGCCTCTTGTAGTAGGCTCAGTACACAATGGACTGTAAATATGCCTCCTGTCACCTGCCCTGGCACTTGAGAGTACCCTTAAGTACACTGCCATTGCATTTCCATTCAGAAAAACAGCAGCAGCTCAGGCTGCTCATGCAAGTGACAGCAATCTCTATTTTAGGAAATACAAGGCATTATATACAAGGCTGTTAACAAAAAAGTCAAAGCAGTACGTGTGCTTCAGAATTGAATGATTTTGGCTCTTGTTTGTGAAATGCTTTCTGCAGGTAACGTTTGGGTTGAGTAAGATAATGAGCTATGTCAAAGTTCCTGCACAGCACGTCTCATTTATCTATTTAGATATCTGACATAAATTTTGATCATCACACACACAAATGGACAGTTTAATGTTTAACCTGAATTGACATCCAGCCAAGGGCCTCAGGAAGCAAGGGGGTCTAGCTCCTAATAGTCTGAGACAACAAAATAAGCTCTGGTGTTAAAGGAAAGGAAAAGAACCCCAACAAAGCAAGCGGCTAAATAAGGGACCAAAGTAGAAAACTCCAAAGGGTGATGATGTGCCACCGTGGTGGCACTTGCTTCAGGTCCAGCCTCAGTTTGCACTGCTTTCATAACCTGCAGCGCAGAAAAAGGAAGTGAAACCCAGGGAATTTTGAGATCAGCTTTCTTTACCTCTGACTACATACGAAGAAACAAAGAAAGAAAAACTAATGGATGTGCTCTTCACTTTAAAAAGCCATTTCTCATCAGTGTGTGGAGGATTAGGGATACATGCTGTGATCTTCTCTATCACTTTTAATAACGAGGTACTTCAATAGCTTTTCAGTTGGACTCCCCTTTCAGCAATGTGGCTTTAGATATGATGCATAAGAAAGAATGTTCTCAGTCATTGTTTCCCTACTCAAATCTTTAACGTTTTCTTCAGATATTGATATGTTGGAGGAATTTGCTTATTTAAGAACACAGGAAGGAGGGAAAATTCATCTGGAACTGCTGCCAAATCAAGCAATGTTGATCAAGTAAGGATAAAAAAGCATTTACTGTTTTCTTTGGCAAAAAAAAAAGGGAGTATGTTCTGGTTGTCTTTGCTTTCATGTTATCTTCTGGGTAGTTTGTCATGTCTTTGAGCTTAAATTCAAGGAGTTCAAACAAGGCCGTGAGTTTCTTTTTCTGACTCTCCTGCTGATCTGTGTATTCTTTTGGGGGGTTCTTCAGCTTTAAACTCCTGCTTTTACAGGACTTTATTTCTGAGTGTGGCATTTGCTTTAGAGTGATTGATATTAAAGTGATTACAGTTGTGCTCTTTCAAGTAGACACTTGCACTTTGCAGGAATTCTTCAAATAATTAGGCATGAGTGCAAGGTGTTGTTACTAATTTTGCTGAAGAGTAATGCTGAGCAGAAAGCGCTATCTTGCTTATTTTTATAAACAAAATTTACAAAAGACCACTGAATGATGAAAAACTTTGGTATAAAATATAAATTAAATTACACTCCAGCTACACTCCAGTAACCTTTCTGTTAGAATTAGCAGGTCATCCTATTCTGCTTAACTTATTATGAGATGCTGAAGTAAATTAATAATTTGGATTAACTTCCTAGGTGTTCTTATTTGTTCAGTCTTGTCTCAAAACTATCTGCTGCAGGGCTGTAATGGCAGAATGTTTTGGAATATCTTGGTTGGTTGTGAGAACTTGTAGTATTTTGCTTCGTAAGAGGGGGACTGCTTAAGGTTTTTTGAAATTCCACTTTGAGTCAGTGTATTTGGGCTATTGACTAACTAGAAACGTGCTGAAGTTTTCAAAATGGGAGCCTAACATCAGATAGCGGGATCCAAATTTTAACTAGTAAATAGATTTTCCAAAGTTCTAGGTAATCAACACAAAAATTAGATACTAGGTGTAATTAAAGGAAAAGTAGATATTCAAATGCTTAATTATGTGATGGAGAATTTTCTCTTTTAAGCTCTGGATTTTCAAACTTCTACCCTTGCCATATCTCTCTGCTTGTAACCAGCTGTATGAAAACAAGCTTCAGGGCACGCTGCACCACATATGGTGTTAAGTAATAAGCTTTGCCAGCAAGAGGGCTTAGCACTGAAGACTCCATCTGGTGACTTCTTACCTGCTGTCTCCATTTCACTGCAGTAGTTCAGCGCTGTTTCTCTTGGCTCTGTTTGATTGGCGTGGCAGCAGTTACTTTCTGTTCTGACCTCCCCAGTCCAGGAAGGAGGGAGCGAGAAGTGTTTCTAGCAGGACAGAATCTCTCTTTGACCTCCTTTTGATCAGCGATGTTTCCTGAGTGACGGAAAGGCTTGTAGAAGAGAGGTCCATTTCTTTGTGCTTACTGAGCCAAAACAGTCAAATATCCTGCCCAGCTGGAAAAGCTCTGTACAGCGTCTTTTATGTGGCCGTGTAGGGCTGGAAGCACTTCATCAGAGAGCCGATGGAAGGGATGGTTCAGGGTGTAGGCCACTGGTCGGAGATGACGTCTACTCCCCTGGTACCACAGATATTTTTTTAGCTGGATTGGCTGTGAGGCCCAGGGATGGTGTCACCCAACAGTGTTGACCTGGTTAGCTCGCAGCCTCTCCCAGCTGGGGTTTTTGATAAAGTGTGCCAGTGTAGTCCTGTTTCCTGGGACAATGGTTGGTAGGCTCAGTATCTGCAGACTGCTTACATCTTTCAAAACTATCCCCAGTTCTGGTTGGATGAGCTGCTGCACCATCCTGCCATGAATTAGCAGAGGCAGCTCAGACGCTGTTCATTCGTGCTCAGAAAGACTCTGAGTTTGCCACAACAGGCCAAAGCAGTTGTTCCTTTGTCTGATCTTTTCTCAGCAATCCTGCATCATAATGGATGGGAAATGTATTGCAGATATTATATATCTTTTACAAGGACTGCTTTTTGTTTGATGACTTACAGGGCCTTTTCTCCCCAGGCAAATTCCACATTCTTCTTCCAGTACTTTTTTCTAAGTACTTTATACTTAATAGGAAATTATATTCATTTTTCTGAACTCAGTAAAGCAAACTGCAGTGTGATTTTTCAAAAGATGAAGTGAGATCTTGGTAGTCTGCAGACCTATAATTGAGTTTGGCAAAGTATATATACAGTTTGTAACCTTTCCCTTTGCTTGCATTCACTGTGGGAGTGAGAAGGTCCATGGTTTTGGTTTTAACTGGTGACACAGCCAGCTCATTCTGTTTGTGGTGTTAACGAGATTTGTTCAATGAGCTTTAAATCCAGCACCACTAAGTGCTTTTGAACTCCCTTCTAGAAAAGCCAAGTTTCACAGTTTATCTGATACACATGTCAGTAGGGGTAGTGTTAGCTGGTGAGGCTAAAGAGGAAAAAACCAATATGCAGGAAATGGCTGCTTAATATCTTGCTCCTGTTTTTGATAAATCTTACTCTAATTAATCTAATCGTAGCCTGCCTAATTGCATAAACTTGATCTGAAAGCTGTGTCCTTCCTTTTACTCATATTCCCATCACATCTCTCCCTGGGGACAGAGAAGGTTGCTTTGAAGTGAAACAAAGTATCTTGAAAGTGTAATTTTTACTCTGTGCACATGGGTGTGCTTAGTTCTGACTGCAGATCTTGCAAGCAGTAGCGAAGACACAATTGCACAGAATCCCTTTTGCAAACATCTGCCACTCTGGGACCGATAACATCTTGCTGGTCCTTTGTATTTTCTGTTTCCCATGTCCATTTCTGTAAGTACTGGACTTATTCATGCCAAGAACTCTTGAAAAATTATCTCATTTGATTGAATAATTTTTGTGGCTTATTTTATTTCAGGTTATTATAGCTGTATTAGAGTGTTAAATGTCCCATCTTTATTTGACTTTTATAAGCTCCATATCTATTAATAAACTGTAGATACTAACACAAATGCCCACCTGTGAGATCTGAAGGTAGGCACCTAACTCGGTATTACAGGAATCTAAGTGCAAGTTCTGCTTCTCTGCTCCCTTCGTAGCATCTCTGGAGGTGAACGGTGCACTCGCTACTCAGGTGCCTAATAAGATTTAGGTGACATTATAAGAGACTTGAATTAAGAAACTAGACCTGTCTCCTATATACCAAATGTCTCATGTCTCTTCTCCTTAGGTGGTGTATTGCTCTAGGCTGGACCTGTCAGGTTATCATCTTGTTCTAGATAGCACACAGAGATAAGAATTTAATTTCCTGGAGAAGACAAACTGTCTTTCAGCTGAGACAGCTTCTAGTGGTTAGTTCATGTGGCCCTGGTCATAAATAGGAGGTTGCTCTGAGCGGGCATTTGTGCTCTGGCATTGTGCCGTGCTCTAACAGCTGGTTTTGGATGCAGTTAGAATTTGTGAAGGTGAAAAAGGCCATCTGTGGGCTAACGAAAAGATACTTGGGCAACCTTTAACAAACACCGCCATGTACTCAACCTGGCCGATACCCGCTGTGCATGCACTCAGCTTGGGCTCAGCAGCAAATCCCTTAACTCCAAGCTGTGGGCTCTCCCAGTTTGCTGACATGCTCTTGCCAGCTCTGGAGGGAAGCTGTGGTATCTACAGTGCTCCTCGGATTAAATCTTTTCTGACTGACATGCTTCCTTGGAAGAGCTGTGTCAGTTCATTGTAGTACAACTGTGTATTGGTTTTGCGCCTGCTGCTGTCCTTTCTCCTGGTTTAACTGTCCAAAAAAAGTGTATATATTTAGACCACAACTGTAGAACAGCCTTGCAATGAAATCTGGGGATATTTGCATGTTTGATGCTGTTAAGAGTCCCGCACCCCTTTGGCTGCTCGGTGGTCATACTGCTGTGTGAGCTCACCCTAGTTTTCTGTTACTCCTTTTCTGGAGAGTTGTTTTGCACCGGAGGGGAAGTTGGTGTGTGGGTGTTTGAATGCTGCTATTTGCTGTTTTTTAAAGGACTTCTAGCCCTCCCATGGGGTTACTGCAGCAGGAATTCATACCTGTGCTACAGCCCAGCATACAGACTGCTGACAGGTACCAAGTGGAAAAACCCCACTCATAGTGTGCTGTGTTTTGTCAACATGTTTTACTGCCCATGGTTTTCAGCAATTTGTTACTCAATATTTATCTTTTTTTTTATTTCTTCATTTGTGCCTACATTGCCTGGCAAACCATGTTGTTCTATTATAACATTTATTTTTCTTTTTCCCATAAGTTGCCAGTATCTGTGTCCTTTCAATTTAGTAATCACTATTGAATTTAAACAATAATGTAGAAATCCTCAAAAGTTTTACTGATGTTCAGTCATATATTAGCAAGAGCATAACCCTTTATTTTCAAGATACTGGTTCCTGGATCCATTTGTAGCAACTTTTCTTCACTTAGGTTGTTCTGAATTCTGTTTTGTGTTTTCCAGCTGTAATATAACACACATCTTCCAAAGTGCTGCTGGCTCGCTCAGTAGCTGTAGGTTGCATATTCTTTAGGCTGTAACTGACCATAGCACTCGGCTGCCAACAATGTTTAAGACAACAAAGACTGGAAACAGGACTTATCCCATAACCTCTTAATATACTGGAGTGTTTTCAGTGCAGGTTTGCTTCACTTAGCATAGCTCATCAAGGAATTGCCCAGTAGGCTCCAGCCTAGTCTTCTCTTTGCCTTTTCCATGTGTTGCAAAGCTCTCTACTGTTCTGGTAGAGAAGTCTCTTCTCAAATGCCAGAGTTCTTTATTTACATGAAAGTTGGGTGGTATTATTGGTGAGGGTAGTTCTGAGATGTTTCCCTTTCTTGTTTCCAGCATCTCTGGATGGGCACAGAAGCCCTCACCCTTTATTTTTTATTTTCTTTCTGTCTTTCAGTGAGCTTGCTGGGTTCAGACCAGCTCTTGCCTTCTCACCCATGACTCAGGACTCGTCTCAGCATTAGCATTATGCTTTTCTCTCTAAATTAATTTACGCTGGTTCCTTCAGTAGTGTTAAGGCTCTCATTTCAGGGCATATCTTTTTCTCCCCTTCCCAAGCAGGGCTTGCAGGTAGATGTTACAAAGTCTTGATGTTACTTACCCAGTTCTGGACCAGTGCAAGTACAGTGCTTTGGTGCTGCGGAACATTGTTTTAAGGACAAGATTTAGGTGTTGAGGCCAGCGTGAGGACAAAGAACTGTTCATAAAAATGGCCTTTAACAGGGCAATATCCCATAAGTTTCCCCAGCCAGCACTGCTTTAGCTTGCTCGGTAGCTGAACCTTTGTTCTGTTTGAAAATAAGTCCTGAACTTGTGCTCAGAATAAGTGTAACTCCTTGCCTGGTGTCTAGTATCTTCATAAGAGCTGGCTTCTACTGATGCAGACTCACAGCCTGGCTTGATTGGGGTTTTGTGAAGTGTTCACTGTGCCTTTCATTAGTCACAGCATTATCAGTGCCCACAGGATTATAAAGCTCCTTCCTGCACTTTGATATTGGTAGAAGATGCCCTCTGCTCTTTATGGTGGCACCTGTGCTCCAGAGAAAGCAAGTTCATCTTTTTACTCTTCTTTCAGCCCCAACCATTTATAGAAGTGATTACAGGAAAGAAGTGGCCTGGGCAGCAGAGGTAGAGAGGAAAAAAAATTCCTTTCCCCAGGCAAGGAGAACTCTCTGTACTTGCCAGGTTAAGAGAATAAATATTCCTGTTATCCAGAAGATTGACATTATTTCCCCCTTCAGCAGTCATAGTCAAAGCAGTGAGAACATAGACTTCTGTGCAGCTTCTAACTGTTGAAAGATGTGTAAGCTACTAAATACATGATTTTAAAAAAATACCATAGCACAGGCTCTTTGACTCTCATTAAATAAACTCAGATATGGATCATAAACCTACAGTAAGTGACATGCAGTACCTTTTAAATGAACATAGTTCACTAGATAACCATGATTTTATTTTGTCTGTCTCTCTTTCCTTCATGGCTTAAGGCACCACACAGTTACCCGGGGTATAACTAAAGGAGTGAAGGAAGACTTCCGCCTGGCCATGGAGCGCCAGGTCTCGCGCTGTGGGGAAAACCTCATGGTGGTCTTGCATAGGTTCTGCATTAATGAGAAAATACTGCTGCTGCAGACTCTTGCTTGAATGGACTGGATCCTGATGCACTGTGTTTTATGCAGAGAGGGGAAGGCTCTTCTTTGTATGAACAAGCAGCATAGCAGTGGAAAATCTCTTGTTCACAGGGTCAAGAACTTTCCTATAAGTTACAGGTTCTGCAATACACAAACACTACTCAGTGTTTGTTCACTGCTTGGTTTTCTTATGTGAGTAGATCAAACTTTATAAATAAAACTTTGTTTAAGAAGTCTTTGTAATATCCTATTTGTTTTGGGGTTTTTTCCCATAGCATTATACTAAGGTGTGTGTCATAGTTCTTTCCATCTTTATACATACACAGAGAACATAGCAAGGTATTTCAAGTTTTTTATTAGCACTAGTTTGGAAATCACAGCATGAGTGAATTTCCTGACTTTCCAAAAACTATTATCTTACATTGAATTGGTCTGTTAGGTCTTCCTTCTCAGCAGAATTCTACCTGTATTGCTGGTTTTCAGATTCAGGGTCCTTAAGTAAATTCATGGAGAAAGAGGATTGTTTTGATTATCCAAGTGATTATACAAAGTCAGTAGGAAATGGCCTTTCTGCACTCCTAGAGTGTAGCACATGAAACTCAGACCTCGTCCATGCAAGAGGTGTGTTACACAAAGGCCCAGAACATGCACAGATGGGCTGCTAAACCTGTAGGAGCAGCCTGCTGATTAATAAGCCAACAGAAGAGATTTTAGGCTTCAGCAGGATCCTAAACCTAAGGGTTTGGTCGACGACCAGATGGGAGGAATACAATGAAGCATGATCAGCTGAGAGCACCACCAGGCTGTGACACAGAGGTGCCCCTGAGCTTTCCCAGATAGTCGCTGGCCAAGTTAAATGTGTGCCAGTAGCCAGAGGGGCACAGGCATGCAAGAGGTGCCAAGGATACATACAAACCCCAGACCACCTGAGTTAGGGGGTTCTGTGGCACATGCAGGGACTGCTACCACAGGCTCTTTCTGATAACCCCTTGCAGTCACCACCCGAATCCCTTGCAGTTCCTTTCATGAACACCATCAGGGTGTCTTAGACTGCCCAACTGTTAGGCTATGTTCAGCTTCTCTATATGAAGAAGGGAAATTAGTAAGATATTTACAAAAGACAGAAAAGAGAGCAACTGTAGTAGGCTAGTAAGTTTTTGATAAATAGGAAAATACTGTCCCTTAAGTCACATAAAAGTCTTGATGATGGCTTCCATGGCACTGTAAACTTGAACTAGTATCCCTTTTTAGTAATACAGCCTGAGTGGCAATATTTCAGGCTAATCCACCATATTTCAGGCTAATCCACTTGCCTCATCAGAATCTAGGCCTGCTAGACCTTGACCACCTCTATCAGATTTTCCAGAATATCCTTCTCCTGTAAAGTATATATGATATTATGACCCAAAGAGTTGTTGCAGTGAGGTTTTGAGTCAGATGCTCTGCGTGGGATTGACTGTCTTGCATCTTCCACTTAAAAGGGAAGTAGTTTGCAAACACTTGGTGTCCAATGTAGACCAGGATTGAGTTCATTCCTGCAAGGAAGCACAGGTCATACCATCTGAAAGAGGAGGTGTGGGCTTGCTTCAGAGCAAGGAGGCAGAAGTGTGCCAGGCTCATAGAAGACAGTGGCACCAAGACAAAAACAGCTAATGTCATTTGCCCCAAAGATGTTACACACTGTTTTCAAATACAGTCTGAGGGGTTCTCTCCCCCAAAACATTTATTGAAAGGAAATACAAATAACCTCTGTGCTAAATTGAAAATACAACCGAATCAGTATGCTGCAATTATATTAATAAGGAGAATAATAACAGTTACTGTTTTCAGGGTGGACGAGTGCCAACCAATCTGGTCAGATCTGCTGCCTTTACAAACAAATGCTGACTGCCCTTCAAAACTCTGGGGTTTCTGGTAGGAGGTACGATACCCTGCTGTCACCCTGACTATTTTCCTGTCCAGACACCAGAGACCAAAGCTGCTGAAAGGCCCCCTCTCCTGTGGCTTTGCATTCTCTACTCGTGTTTGTTGTGCGCCCAGTGTGGTTAAAACCACAGTGGGATACTTTGGGAAACACGCTTATCTAAAATCACAGAGGCACAACCTACACAGCTGCCCAGGGGATTTCATCTTCCACATCTTCAGAAGTGGTATTACTCTGTTGACAGGCCTTTGAGTTTCCCATGAGGTTACACAAGTCTCAGCAGTCCCTTCCAAAACCAGCTTTGAACAGCTGTGGTATTTTGCTTGGTACTAGGCAGCTGTTCACTTGAACCTTGACTTGATACCAAACTCAGAACAGTCATTAGGCAGTAGCAGTTTTCAGCCCTCATTTAAAGAACTGATTGTCCCTCTCTCCTAAATATCTGGTCTCAAGTGTCCTAGTTCTATGCAAAGGTTCCGCTCAATTTAATCATTCTGAAATCCTTCAGGTTACCTCAGTCTAAATGCCTACTCTCTTACAGACAAGGGAAGTGCAGAAAACAAAAGGATAGTATCAGTGCAGAAAGAATCATAAGGAATATGTTTCCTGACGTGATTTTACTGACCTGGGTATAAAAATGGAGCACCTGACCACCATTTCTTGACATCCACAAGGTAATATATCAGCAATAAGAGGATGAAGGCAAAGCAGCTCATAGTTGTCACATATGATATTGACCTACAAACATTTTCAGTAGAAAGAGTACTATTTAGAGAACTATGTGATACAGATCTTAATGTACAGAAGGTAAAACATTCTCTGAGCTGAAACAGTACTTTAACAAAATCATACGAAGTGTTCTATCTCTTTGCTTACCATAAGTTCTTGTTTATGGGAATAAACCCTTCTTCTTTAGAACATTTTGTCAAGATAGCAGAAATAATTCCCTGAAATAGAAAGTCGGTAAAGTTTATATAACCACTGCAACATGTTTCAGAAATATTTGCATTGCATTAAAATACATGTCTTTTAAAGAGGTACATAACTATCAGACTTACCATTACTATGCCCCATATGAGAAACCGACTCATAATTTGTTTGGGCTGGTCTTTGTAGAATAAGGTAATTTTTCCTGCCTTATAAAAAAAATACAAAAAAGTAATTAATGCCCATTAATGTAACTACATTTCAAGAGCCAGATATATTTGCCACCAGCTACCTGTGCTAAAACAGAGACCACAAATGGGATTTCTATCAGCCAAGTGGCTGAAAGGCTCAGAATGAGGACTCTTTGTAAAGAATGGACACACAAGGGGAAAATATGTAAATGCAATCCAATTAGCGGTAGAGGTGCACCTTTTCTCCCTTTCTTACTATGTTAACACTGAGGAAGAGGACAAGCATCTTTATTAGGTCAACACCATGTAACGTTAGCTCCCTCTCCCTCAGTAAGGATTGCATGAAGGAACAACACCAGAGCCAGCCCCAAGAGCTTCTCCACAGTGTCCCATTGCACCCTGACCTGCCCAGAGCACGTGCTCCTTTTCATACACCACTAAGCAAAGTGTCCTGATAATTCACTCCTCCGTGTCACACTTCCGTTCCAAGCTCTGCCCCACAGATATTCCCAATCAATTTTTACCCAGTGCTACATGTGGTAACATTTCTTTCCCAGCACAAGAGTTCCAGTTTGGTTCACAGCTGCTGCACAGTCAGAAAAGCCAGCAGTGCATCAAAACTGCATCAAAAAGTGCTGTATTTTAAACAGTCGTGAGCTGTGAGCTTTTGGTGTTGGTACCACCCATGTGAACCCTGCATGTCCCTTGTCAGGGAAGGTAAGCACACAGCACCTGTGCAAGATGGCTGTCGCTGTGTACCAAGCAGAAAATCAGCAAGGGGGAACAAGTACAGCTGCAACTTTCGAAACCTTTACAATGAAGCTGTGAAGTTCGTGTGTCTCTTAGCCTTTTTTTCCAACATGCAGAGCCAGCCTACTCCCAGCATAAGCTCAGCCTTAAAACAAAGGAAGTTCACAGGTGGCTGTTTTGCAAGCTTCTTGTGTCCATCCCTTACAAAAACTGAGAAGTCTCAGTGTATCTAATGCGAGCTACTGTCATGTTAGCTTCCACTTCTCTGGCACTCACCTCAGGGTAAGTCATCATGAAAGCATTGCTCTGAAAAAGGTTTTGTTAGAACCAGCCTCAGCCTTAAGTAAAGAAACCCAGCTGCCCCCCCCCACTTCCAAGGTTTCTTCCAGTCTTCCCATTGTAGCATGCAGCCAGAAAGAAAAAGAGGTACCTGCAGTCCCAAAAATGCCATGACAATGCTATTTATGGTCCCCAGGATACCTTCAGGATCATATGGCATCGTTGATTGGTAAGTCACCTTAGAGAGAAAACAGCTGTTACAGAGCACTCAAGTCACCAAACTCCTTTCTCTTAAATCCCCCTGCACATATCATTCCCAAGACTCTCCTGACATACTGCAAACCAAAAACTACTTACACCTGAAGAGGGATGCTGATACATATGCTTTTCTCCAAGAAGCAAACGGTCAATGTAACCAGCTGCTCCTCCAGTGCAGTTGGGATACTTTCCAAAGTCCCCAATGCCCCCAGGACCAAGATAGCCCCTAGGACAGAGGCAAAGAGGTTGTAGCACAAAGTGTTGGTACACTCCAGCTGCACAGCAGTTGGCCCACTGACCCAGCACACTAAATGCTCCATGTTTTCCCAGGCTAGAGGTACACATTGATGGCATTGCAGTGATCATATATTGCTGTACGCAGACCTCAGGGAGATTTTAATCCTCTTCTTTAAATGGAAAGGAAGAATGACATCACCTGTATAACACCTGGTACTTTAGTACCAAAGTAAAGACAGTTTTTTCACATGATGGATGCTTCCTTTAACCCTGCTGGCCTAAAAGCTCTTTCCTTCATTCTTTCCCTATGGCTAATAAAATGTACCTTCTACTCAGTAGAAGAGAAACAACCTGATATGCCACAGAAAGTTGTCCGAGTGCATGGTCTTACCTGGGACAATCTGGCACTGGTAACAAGAAGGTCAGGCAGAGCCAAATTGTTTCTAACACCAGAATGAAAATCCACTGTGGCCAGTAGGGGAGAATATCCTGCAGGGCAGGAAATCGTCCTTCCTGCATGAGATGGAGGGAGAGGGTGTTAGCTGGCAAGTAAAAACCATGCTCTTGGGCACGACCTGTACTTCCTGGCAGCCAGTCTTGTATCCTGAGATACAAGAGGGAGACGTTGTCATTACAAAACTGGGTTCTACCAATAGACCTTTTATTTTCACAAGCAATTTCCAGACACTTAGTTACTTGGGGCAGGGGAGAGAAACAAACCAAAACAAAAGCCTTTAATGTTTTTTAACTTGGAAAATGTCAAAAGGAATTTTGATTCATGAGTAGAACAAAAGCCTTTTGGGAAAACAGACTCTAGAAAGGCAAAAAAGCAGTATTACTTTCTCCTGCTGTGAATAAACCTTGCCAAAATTAACTGGACAAAGCACAGACTGCAGGATTCAGTATAGAGATGCCTGTCCTTGGGCTTCTTTGGCAGTGGAAAAGTCATCAAAAGTGTCTTGGAATGCTTGTTTCTAAGCACTGTCTGAATGGATTGGTGAAATCCTCAAATACAGTAAAGCTAGATGTGACAAAATGCAGACTGGGACTCCAAAGGGTGCACATAACCCAACATTGACCCCCGCCAGGTAGCACTGCACTACACATCAAGGAAGATGTTACATGTTTTCTCGTAATTTCTCATGTCATCTTTGTGCCCAAACAAGAGCAAGGGTTCCCAAACCCTGCTCTACTTCAGTTGTCACCTCCCCACATGACTCACCCAGGTCCCACTATCAGCTCTTGTAAACAGGAGTTCGAGAGTAGCAACCACCAGGTATGTGAATCCCAGCCTCTGGAGCACCCCTGGAATACGCAGATTATCCCAGGACACTGGAAGACATGCAAGCAATGTGAAAGAGAAGCAGACACAGGCTCTGTTGTAAATACAAAAGTGACCCTTCTCCAGGGAGAGCTGAGATCCACTGCATCTGTGGGTACAAGGGACACCTCCAGTCTGCCATCCCAGTCTTCTGTACATCATAATCCTGGGAAAGTCACTAAGACAATCAACAGTGGTTGGCTCAAGAGTCTAACAGAGAATTACATTAGTGCAGAACTGAACAGCATTCCACAAGCTACCATCAAATTGTTGACACGGTATTTGCAACAGCCCAGCCAAGGAGGCAGGAACAAGTTACAGAAATGCAAGGAAGAGAGGAAGTTCCACTCACAAGGTCCAAGGCAGTAATTGGGATTCACAACTATGATTCCCAGCAGGATTAGCACAAAACTCCTCCAGAGGATTTTTCTAAGCATCTTCCACTTGGAACTTCCCCATCTCAGCGTGGAGCCCAGTGCCAATGCTATTGATGTCCCCATGATGAACACAAACCTGAATAACAGCAGATGGGAAATGGAGCTGACAGATGTCTCATAACATGTATGAGTAACAGCAAACACTAAAGCTGACAGAGCAGCCTGCATTGGCCCAACAGAGATGCATGCACTGAGTGAAACTGGGCCATTTTATTTCCTCTGATTGCTAGGAATTTTCAGGCTACTGAGCTTGCACTATGGGACACTTCTACCTTTTTCAGTGGTCAGTTGAGGTAGGATTGTAATTGCAGTCTGCTCTTTTTCCAGCAATTCATATGCTACCAAAAAGTTCCATTACCCAAAATTAAATTAGTATCTTCAGAGCAGTCAAACACCAGCTTCAAATCTATGATTCAAATTCAGAACTGACCCACTCCTCTCCTCTAGATTAGGTTCACAGTCCAAGTCCAGCTCTGTCCTCCAAGAGAAACCACAGCCAGAGTAGAGAAGCATGTTAGGGGCAGATGAGATAATTGCTTCCCTGTAAGACCATTCTCTGGTTATAGAAATATTAGCTTAATCCAAAATTTACTTGGCTATTTTATCTATGGATACACACCAGTCCAGCTCTGAATCTTGCCAGACTGGCAGCTTTTAACACAGTGGCATGGCATTAAGCTTCTCAGGGATACTACACTTCCACTGGCAGGGTAACCCTGGGCCTTGTATGTGGGAAGAAGGAGGATGTGGGGCACCAAAACCATTTAACTCTTCTACTAGTTCATAAGCGTTATGTTATTTGTAGGGGCAGATTCCTATTAAATGTTTAACATAAGTTCATCCCTCCAAATACATTTCCACATGGAGGCAAGGTGCACACAATGTTCCACTTGCAATGTTTAATACAAAGAATCACTTGATACAAAAACTGTTCTTCAGGAAAACTTACCATGGAAACACCAGATCTGCCACTGTTAATCCTACAGAGAAATTCGAAGGAGCACATTATTTACCTTGAAGCCTCCTTAAAATTAACAATATTACTGTTGATTTTCTAGAGGAATTGCAGGCTGCTAGCAATTATTCATGTCTCAAAATCTAAAACATGTTATAAACAAAACCTACAAAGAAGTAATCATCTTGCCTCACTGCATTTACCACTCTTCAGGAATAAGGTCAGAACTGATTGCTGTGTCTTGGGAAAGATTTCAGGGATAGGATCCTTGCTATTCTCCACTAGGGCATTACAATCCTTGACTTCATCCCTATCAGCTTACCAATGAAGGCATTATGTTTTTACAGCACTGAGCAACATCAGCTTGACTGTGGTCATTAAACAACACAGAAAAGTTAAAGATATGACCCTGTATCGCAAATGAAAAGGTTACACACAGACTGTGATGTGAAACCATCCTGTCACTGCATGACGAGGAGGACCATACACTGCTTTGCTCGTTAACCTAACAGGCAGATCCCCTGCTGAGGCAAACTCGCACAGCATCCCAGCCTTCAGCTGAGCAACAGCTCGCTGCAGCAGCTGGAACACCAACCATTTCTAGACACTGCTACAGTTAAAACCCAGAGTAACTGTCTCAGCTGTACTTTACCATTCCAACTCTCATGTTTGAAGAACCAGTATTTTCCTCCTCCATAGTTAACAAACACCATAATAACAAGAGAGAGCCTAAAAAGACAACAAAACCACAAAGTATCACGTGTTGATGAAATGCATATATATGAACACAAAGTTAACGATTACTACTCCCATTAATGCATTTCTAACTCTGAGATCTCATTTATTTTATTTTTAAAGCAAGATTTCCAGCTTTACCAACCAGGAAGCCGCGTTTCAAAAATCAAGGGTGGTGGCGAACCAAAGCCAAGCTCCTTTGCATAGCATTTTCACACTGAACACGTCGTTTTTTTCCACCCTCTGCCACAACTTTAATGTTTCTTCAAATTAGATCAATTACAAAGTGTTTCGGAAAATCTGAGAATTAAAATCTTGATTAACTTCCAAGTAGAACAGACCACCTTGAACTGTCTATCTGCTATATATTGTCATGCACTGTCAAACTGCCACTGGAAAAATCTCATTGCCCTTGGAAGAGCTGCTTTTGAGCAAGCTCTTATGCTCACCCTCGGAAGGTGTCAAGGGAACGCAGCCGCTGCCGAGAGCCTGTGCTCCACGATTGCGGGGTAGGATCACAGTTAATGGAGTCTGTTGTGTTTGGGGATCCAAGCTCCTACGGGAACAAACCACACACATGAAGAGCAAGTCAGCAGCTGCACCAGCTGACTAGGGAACAAAGGATAGTAAACTACAAACTTTGATACACACTCTGTCTTTATTCTCTCTGTCTTCCTTTTGTCTACTTCTAACCTCTCCTGGCTTCACCACATTGCAATAATGTTTGCCAATGCTCCAGACTCTACCTTTGACTAGGTAGAAACAATGCAGTGAAATGAGCCTGTGCTTGAGACTCATCAGAGCTGGGTCCCCTCCAGATCAGCCAGAGACTTGCCAACACTCTGAGTACTGCTTTACAACAGAGCTGAGCAGATCCAGTTGCCAGCTCTCAAACAGGACCCACCCTGACCCATCAGCACTTGTCTGATACCGTAGAGAGACTGTTTTGAGAGCTGAACCAGTGGAAAATGAATCCTTTTAAACATAGGAGTGGCTTCTTTGCAACTCAGTTCCCTAAACCACTCTGATCAGACCCAGTGACAGCATAAAGAAGGAGACATCACTATATCCCAGTGATAGAGATGAACTACAAGAATTGCTGTAGAGCTCTGATTCCAAGTCTTTTGATTCTAGACAGGTTTGGACTTCTTAGATATGAAGCCTAGACTGTGATGAACTATCTGCATTCTAGTACAAAATGAGGATCACACAAAAATGCCAGTTCTAGGGGTGCCAGAGAAATTCTGGCTTCATTTTTTTTGCTAAAATTCCTGCTGTGCTGGAAGCAGCCATGAAGGCAATGATTTCCCTTACACTGACTATGTCAGAAGGGGACAGTATTTTCATTAACACATTTTTTTCAAGGGAACTAAAGAGGGCACAAAGGTGTATGTTCAAAAGTTGCAAGAGCTTTACAGGAATCCACTACACTTGCATGGACACCCAGTCTAGCACTCTCCATTGACATAAAATTGCCTATCTGACATCAATAAAAGATTTGCTAAGGGAAAGATGACACAAAAGGGGAAGATGATTAGTAATAAACAAGTCCCCAGATGTCCAGATAGTGTGTGAAAACACTACAGAATGCAAAGTAAAGATACTGTGGTCACTCACAGAGTTAATCATACGATCAGTTGCTCTGGGATTCAGTTTCTTGTAAACCCAGTTTCTGACTGGATCAATTCTGAAAATAAGTAACAGTTTAAAACACAAAATAAAGCCAAAAGTATTTTATAGTTAATTGCACCTTAGTAGAAACTATTTAGCACCATAAATCAGAAGTTTGGACAGTTCCTATTTCTGTTTTTAGAGCTCACATAGGTAATACAGAGATTCAGCCAGTACCTAGGATCTCAGTTAAGTCCAGCTGTGTAAATACACTGACACAAGCTCATGTTTGGGGGTTTTATTCTTGGGTTGCTTACAGGCAAGGATGACCCATGCCATTCAGTAAAGGGTAGAAGGTTGCATTTGTTACACGCACTTTGGTCCCACTGCCTTGGGTTACTGATCCAGAGCTAGACAGGGAACAAGGGACACAAGGGCGCAGCAGGGTGTGTGTGAGCTTCCAGTGAACATCATCTGCTCTGCACACAAACTACCAAGGCTGCAAGATATCCCTCGAGTGAAATCGCATCACTCTGCATTTCTTGCCACATGTGCCACAACGTGCACATGGCACCTGGGACCAGGATCTGATCTGCAAGCTGGGCTACAAGTGGGACTCCAAAGCATTACCACACTCAGATGCGCGGTCTTAAACGGGAATGTGCAAGGAGGAACTACTGTTCACTTACTTCATTAGAAGGCGCCCAGCAATCAGGATAGCAAGGATCCCCATGTAAACCAGGAAAGCAAAGAGAATAGCTACATGAAAAGAGAAGAACACAACTCTATAAATGATCTAACGAAACCGTTCAGCGACCTGGGCTTGGCCAAGCGTGACACGAACACGACACAAAGCCCAACTCACCGATCATCTTATCATCTTCTCCATGCAATATACATCCCCAGAGGAAAACAAAATCCCACAGCAAAACCCCCAAACTACCCAACACAAAAGCAGGCTAGTTTCAAAGCGCGGCTCAGTGACTCCACATCTCGGCATAAAAAAAGCAAAATAAGGCAGCACTGCATCACAACACACTAGTGAGGGAAGAGCTGATGTGCTGCAACATGTTCTGAAGAAGAAACTAGAGGTTTAAAAACAGCCTCAACATGAAGAAGATAGGGGAAAAGGCAATACACCAAGTTAGTTAGCATGGAGAATTTTTCTTTACAGTTAGGAAATTGGAAGGACTGAAGAATAATGTAATGTAAAGGAAAAGAATGGAAGAGACATAGACAAGAGTTTGAAACAGTCCCAGAAAAGAGATGAACAAAAAATAAAAACGTCAGGTTTAAAATTAGAAGTGCAACAACAAACAAAAATCCAAATGCTGTGTGAATTGTTTCCCATTTTGTGAGAGAAGTAAGATAGAGGCAGGAAGAGGGAGGATTCTGTGTATGTACATGAAGATGCAGGGAAACAGGAACTAATATATCTCCCTTTAGACACAAACACACTGATTTTTCTGTACTAATGCCTGCTGCAAAAAGGTTATGGGCAGACAGTATATCATGTGAAGAGGCCCGATCCCGGTCAGGGCTTCAAGATGAGTGTATAAAACACAAGGAGGCAACATATTGAGAAAGAAGAGGAGCAAGACCATGACAAGTCTTCAGTACAGCATGAGTGGCTGCACAGGCTTCTTAGGAAGCTGGTTCTTTTGGGAGACATGCAAGTTGTAGAATGGAAGGGAAAAACAGAGCACTACATACGGAGGTAGCTGTTGATAGGGCCTTCATTGATGATTAGGTCACAAGAAACAGTCTGGGTGCTTGTACTTAGGGTCTTTACCACAAGGGAATAATTGCCAAACTCTCCAAAATGATACTGAATCCTGCAAATGATAAAGGAAACAAAACTTGGTGAGCCACTACCAGTACATGCGGGTACCACTGCAGCACTTAGGGGGGCTGTAAGCCTGAATGCTTTAGGAAAGGCAAGCCAAAAACTTGGACCAACACTGTGATCGAACACGGAACTTGCCTTTTCCAAGCATTACCCTCCCCTAGCCCAACACCGGTTCTTTACCACACATGCACTGCCATAATTTGTCTTCTTGAACTAGAGACTCCCTGCAAGAGAAACCAGGTGCTTGCACATGCTGCCTCAATGAACACTGTTTTGGCTCCTGCTTGCACCTAGATCCTTTCAGCGCAATTCCAAAGTACACCACCATTACAGCAGTGGGGTGAAGACTGAGCTCTAGGTCTAAACAGTTGGGAAAAAGGAGGTGATGAGCAGGCAATGAAGAGGCACATGGCTCAAAGGGATATTAAAAAAAAACAACAACAAACCAACACAAATATAGGATAGAGCTATCCATGTATTCCCTGGGGCTGGGCCACGTACTTGCAGAGATCTCTGTCACCCACAGAGCTGTTGAGCAGCAGGGTGAGTGGATGCTGGGTATCAACCATTACCGACGCCGTGCCTGGTTTTGTCAGGCTGTCGTTGCTTGGTGGGACAAACGCCAGGAACTGATACAAGCACTGTGGAAGAAGAGGGTGAAGGGAGCTCATTAGTGCCAGAAGAGAATGAAAGGAGGTTCTGCCTTGCATGGTGGCAAAGACAAGAGAAGATGCCACGGGGCTGCAGCAGCTCCTGCTGCGGGAATTCCCTGCGTGCTGCTCGAAGGTAAAACCGAAGCGAAGCGACCTGACGAAGCCACGGGGAAACGCCGAAGAAGCCGAGCAGCCCCGCCGCAGGCCGGGCTGTCAGGAGCGGAGGCCGGGGGGTGACCCCCGCCCGGCACAGCCCCTCACCTGGTGGCAGGAGCCGGAGCGGGCGGCGAGGTTCAGGCCCGGGGCGGGCAGCTCGTTGCGGACGAGCAGCAGCGCCTGGTCCATGCGCCCCGGCCGCCGCCCTTCCAC